>CM022703.1:57283902-57761402 GCA_012295165.1 Asparagus setaceus | reverse complement strand
CAGATGATAAAAAGTTCATGTATTTGTACTTCAATACTTCTTATTTGTAAGAGTGAGATTATTAGGGACAAACACATCAAAGGGTTACAAACATATATGAAGAATATCATAATAGAAAGTTTCCTGTAATGTTCATCCCTTCACCCCAAAAAAAAAGAAGGAAGATAAAGATATTTTTAAAATGAAAACCTATAAATCATATCCATTTAGAAGTAAAACAGTGTATATGCACTACAAGTACATTATAATTATAAATTATAAGCGTCAGCATGCAACATAATTCTAATGATTCTAAATGACTGGATCCTGCATACCAAGTCAATAATCCCTCATGAAAACTCTCCAAATTGTTCTACAGGAATCATTTCTGACATTCAACTTGAAGAAGGAAAAAAAAAATCTTCAACTACACATCAAAAGTATCATAAGAATGAGCAAGGCAATGCTAATCGCTGTGGAGGAAAGCTTGAAATAGAAATTGAGGCAATGCTCATGCATACATAACTATGTTGGTACTGGAACAAAAACAGAATTATCTGTAGGCATAAGATTCAAAACTAATCAGAATATTGAGAAGTTTAGCACAGAAGCCAAGGACAAATGGTCATGAGTAGCTAGATGCATTATAGAGATTACCGAAGCTAAGGACATAACATCCTTCCTATTTTAATCCATATCGGCTATCAAAATATACAAATTAAACCCACAAAAAATCTATCCTTCAGTGGCAGTCTTCAAGTGTTGTGAATCTTCACACTCACACTGATGGAAAGAACTTGTTGAGATTAAAAGGCAAGGAGTAGAATTCCTCGCTCCTTGTATCAGTCTTGAAAGATCGGAATTTTTTCCACCAGTGATAACCTCTGTCTTTCCTCGATGCACTGTCATGCCTATGAAGGGTATTGTCCAAGAAGAAAGCTATGAATCCCGCAACAAATGGTTCTGAAGAGAATATGACATTGATAATGTCATTAAACTGCAAGAAAAAATAGACCATAAGTTAGTCTAGAACAAGGATAGAGTTGATCCTTGAGATATGATAGTAGGATTTTTTACTTACCCAGCGTGCGTGGGTGTGAACTGGACCATACCCAGCTACAGAAGTGTATTCGTTGAAATATTGTGGAATAGATAAGCCCATAAAGAGTGAAAATCCGAGGATGAATTTGGTCCGAAAGCTGTTTAGGTTACAGAATTGTAGGAAACTGAGACCCACGGAACCTGTTGATGGCACCAATTATGTTCACAAAAATAAGCAAGAATGCTACAAAATTTGTAATATTTGTATTGATCAAGAAAGAAGTTGATAAGGGCAAGTTTGTTGAACAATAATACATACCCACGTAAGCAAAGAAAAGACAGTAAAGGGCTGCAATGATAGGCGCAGGAATGGATGCGAAAACTGCTCCAAATTTACCTGAAATTGACACGAAAAATTGATAGATGTAATCAAACTTATATATGTTTAAGTACATAAATAAACTTTGAATCACTAGTCCTGTTCTGATAAAGAACTATGACACAATGAGTATCAGCTCAAAAAATTCAAGTTATTAATAATCTTATATGTAATGGTAAAATGGTAGTAATCCAGTTAACTTAGAAATTTACTTGCTAACTATTAGAGCATCAGAAAAGAATGATCAGAAAATAGCTGGTAACTTTCATATGAAATGAGGAAAACAGAAAGCGCTAAATATATTTTAAAAAAATTTAGATGTGAGTTAATAGAAAACATACCCAGGATAGAAAAGAAAATCATAAAACCGGCTGATATCTGCACAACTCTTCGGCTTCCTACACGAGTCAGTGCGAGCAAACCAGCATTTTCCCTGTAGAATATAAATAAAAATGAGACTTCAAACACGTAAAGAAGAATTTGTTTTTACTCATGAAATCCAACATATTTGGTCTATACTAATTATCTTACACAGAAACAGTGGATCCACTTGCTGTTCCAAATAACCCATCCAACAAGATACCAATTCCCTGGAATCGACACCAATTAAGATCTTCTTTAAAGGAGAAAATAAGAGAAGAAACATAGCAGCTGATGGAGCAAAATCAACATACTAACAAGTCATATAAAGGCTTTCAATTTAGTACCTGCCACCCAATACCACGACTGAGAATTGATGGAGGCAACGGTGTGGCACTTGCATATCTTGAAACGGCAATGAAACTACCAGTGGACTTCAAGACAAAAGAAAGAGAGAAAATTACTCCAGCTTCTGAACAACCAAATTGCAAAAAAGAGTATTCTAACGAAATTCTCTCTTCTAGTCCTTAAGAAGGTGCAAAAGTGCACTACGAACCTCCACAACACCAACAAATGCAGCAGCCATCATTGCAAAAGCTTCACCAGCATCAAATGTGGGGGCTCCCCATTGAAAAGGATAAGGAACTCTTATCCTACAAACGTAGCATTTTGACAGAAATTTAAGTGTAAAGATATTTCTAATTTACAAGACTAATAAAAATAGCAAGCAATAGAACTAACCAAGGAGCCGCACCAACGAGCCCAGAACTATCAGTACGACAATGCAATTGTGTTTTCTGAGCTGCATTCTTATAGGCTCCACCGACAGTGAGAAAGTATGCATAAAGCCACACAATTGCCACCGAAAATATGACTGCAAATCGATCGAAGACAGGTTTCTCCGAATGTATTGCATGGGGTATGTACTGTCAAAGGAAGATAAATGATGTTTAACTAAGGACGCCATGGGAAAAGATAAACAGCAATATTGACAGTGGAATAAACTTTATTGCAGTTTCTACATAAACGAAGGTGAAATAAATTTTATTGCATAACAATACCTGGGAAAAGACTATCAGCAAAATTAGCTGTGGGAGCCCAATCTCAATACACTTAGCAACCTGCAAAAACAGCACATCAGCAATTGTGACAGATCATAGAAACGGACAAGAATCTGACTTTTCTGGTACAACAATCTTGAAGGTTTACAGGACAAGTTTGTGTATGATAAAAACAAGACTATACGATAGGCACAAAATTTTAGCTGAATTCATTTCAGGGTACTCTGTTCTGAAGTTGAGGAGGTTATGCTAATACTGAAAATCTTGCTTTTGCTTACAGAAAATGGATGATGGGGTTTTGTTGTGAAATCAGTACAGGAAACTCTGTTCTGAAGTTGTGGAATGTATTTTCGAGTTGTTCTACGTAAAGATACATTGGCGTTAGATGAATTCTGAAGCTCTGTTACAGACATTTTGTTCTGAAGTAGAGGTGGAATCAGACTGCATTTTGTATTTCTGGTTGAGCAATATAGAGTGTTTTATCTTGAGATTTTCTTAACCTAGGCATGGTGCGAAGATGTTCTGAAATCAGAATGCTCTAAAGTCATCTTTGAGCAGGTTTCACTTATATCGGCTCTGCTCGGAGAAGTTACTGGAGCCTAATCTTGTATCCATATTGAGTCCCTTACGTCAGTTTTATCTGTTACTGATTGGTGAAATATAGAGTTTTATAGTAAATTTTCGGTCGAGCAATTTTTTTTTTATCCAAGTGTTCTCTTGTTTGTAGTCTGTACTTACATTTTATATATTAGTAAGGGAAATTTAACCTTCTTACCGAAATAACAAAAGAAATAATGCTTACCCCAGGAAAACCCAGCTCATACAGACCAAATCCAGTTAAGGCAACTAGGGGGACTGCTGAGAGTGGACTCAGAAATCTGTTCGTACAAAAGTAAATAAATAAATAGTTTATATATAGAAGAAGCTGTAATATCAATGTACACCACTAACCTAGTAACATTGCGCCAAAGGCCGCTAAAACCAACAACAATCTGAAGCGTTGAAGCTACAATCAAGGCACCTTGGGTTCCACGCACAATGCGTAGAAATTTCTGATGATGAAAATAAACAGTCAACACTTAAGAGATGCTAATAAAATATTAATGGGGTTTTTGGTAGCAACCTCATGAGGATCTTGAATATCACTGTAGCGGCCAGCCAAGATGATGGAGATTGTAGGCACCACAAAAGTGTAGGACCCTCCAATTACAGCAGGTAGACGAGTTCCAAAGAAACTCTGTAATAGAGTGTTCAAACCAGCGACGAAGAGTAAAGTTTGAATAACCCGAGCTTTCTCATCCTATGGAAATTTGATAGGTTTGTTCAATGGGTAGTATCATATTGATTCAAACTATAAATAAAACTGAGCAAAGACAATGCACTGAACGTCAAAGTTTAATTTAAGGGGCTTGCACTTACATTATCTCCACCCATCTGAGGAACGAGGGCAGTGGGAATGATAACTGTAGTACCTAGCATAACTAGGTAATGCTGGAAACCCAGGAGAATGGCCTCAGCTGCATTAGACAAAGGTTATATTTTGTATGAAATTACGCCAAAATCTGACAAGAAAAAGAGAATTGTGCACTAATCAAGAAAGTTATGTGTTAAATAAAAAGTAGTCAGCAAAAAACAGAATGGCCTCAGTTGCATCAGGGATATTTGAATGATGATTGAGATTTGCAACAAATGTTGTGTTAAGTTGGAAATTGGTTACACAAAACTAAAGCTATGTATAAACAGTTGCCTGAATTTTGGTACTACAAAAACATTTTGCAATTAAACCAAATAGTAAGGGGCATCGCCAAGCGAGAAAAATTAAGTGCACAAGAACCTAAATTAAGCAAAAGGATAGCATGAAAAACATGTTGAAATGGGCTAAGCTGCACTATAGCTAACACTATAGCTAACAAAGATGAGTTGATTGTTTTAGTATTTGCCAATTTATGAAAATGTGCACATCAACAAATCTAGAGCCCGGACAAATCCCACTGGCAATAAAATTATGCTTGAAGCCGAAAAATAGTAACAAATTTAGTTGCATTACCAGCCCCAGCAAGAATATCTGTAATACAGAAGTAGAGATCCATTTACAACTAAGCCAAAACAAGTTTAGAAGAAAATGTGGGACAATCATTAAACAATGGCAAAGGATAGCATTAATGTTAGGTTAAGTTGGAAATTGGGCGGACAAACCTAAAGTTATATATAAACATTTGCCTGAACTTTGAGACATTGCAACTAAACCAAATGGAAAGGGGCATTACCAAACGAGAAAAATTAAGTACACAAGAACCTAATTTAAGCAAGAGGATTGCATGAAAAACATGCCAAAATGGGCTAAGCTGCGCTATAGATAACAGAGTTGAGTGTGATTGTATTTGTATCTGGCAAATGAAGAGAATGTACAGATCAACAAAGCTAGACAAATCCCAGTGGCAACAAAATTATGCTTGAAGCCAGTAAAAAGCGACAAAATTAGCTGCATTTCCAACACCAGCAATACTTTATGTACTACAGCACCATTTACAACTAAGCTTAATAACTTAAGAAGAAAATGCAGAACAAATTCTAAAAGGTACAAATAATTGTTGATGCATGCAGCTAACCAAGCATAAAGGATTAATCAGGAACACTCCAAAATGACATTGAACTATCAAATCTAGATCTAAAGCAGCTTGATGAAAGAAACATATTTATCGCAAACTTAGTGGCAATGAGCAATGCCAAATAAGTGCACTCTAAGCAGTAAATTAAATAGTGACAATGACAACAAAAACAAGCAAGAATAGCACAAATACAAAATGTCTTTTGAGACTAAATCACTAAACTAAAAATGGGGTTAGTATCAGAAAGGGTAAACATATAAATCTCTGTCAATTTCACAAGACCAATTAAAGCACATTCAACCAGATCTTAGCTTTTATACACAGTCACAGATAGTAAGAGTTCATGCAAATGCATCTACCTCAAAATAACAAAAAATTTTTTTTTTTAAAATCTTACGCCAGGGAGGGGGGCTAGTGATGCAGTAGGAGACATTGGGTAGCTGATCCTTCACTGGATGAGGCTGCAACTCATCCTGCTTTGGTGCTGCTGCTCCTCCTCCAGCCATTTCCCTTCTCTATCTCCAAAACCCAAATCCAAAATAAGCAAAACAAAGAGACCCACAAAACTTACTCCCCCAAAATCACACTCTATTTCCAAGGAAATGAACTAGAAAACAAAATGCAAGTCAATAGAACAAAACCCACTTAGAAAAATCTATTAGAAAAAGAAATTTAGAGAAAATGGATTAGAAGGGAAATGGGTTCACACCCAAAAATACCAAGATCGAAGAGAATGAGGAGAATGGGAGTGAGTGACTGATGATGAGAATGGGGCTAAACAATCAGCAGAGCAGAAAAAAGGAGGCAACCTGCCTCATTTGACTAAAATATTGGGAAACGAAGAAGAAAAAAAGAAAATAAAATTAAAAATAAAAATAAACTCACCCTCTCTCTGATAAAAAAGAGAGAATCTCCACTGATCTACTCTTTTTCACCCTCTCACTCTGCTTTCTCTCCTTTTTCTTTTTGCTTTCTAAGCTGGCTGTCTTCATCTCCAAGGGAACAAGACAAATCCAAAATATTAAAAAAATATTCCTAATTAATATAAAAAGGAAAAAAAGGAAATAAGCTCAAAATAACTGAAACAGTAATAATGGCAGCAGTAATGTAGGGAGTAATTATTACCCCTTTCTCTTCATCCTCTTTCTACTTTCTTATTCTTCTGCCCTTTTCAGTGGACAGAGAATGCTGCAGTGGGTTCCACTCTCCTATGCAATTGCTAGTAAAAAATTTTTTTTACTTTTATTACGATGTTAATAATAATTAAAAGGAAGACTTATAAGTTGTCACCGAAAGGCTTGTAGTAAAGTTGTGATGGGTTAAAAGATGTAGAAAAATAAGTTGTAATATACAGCAAGCCACTCATCACATGGGGACCAGTCTAGTTACTTTAGGTTGTTCTATTGTTGCTCAGGTGAAAATGTATTAATTCTTACCCCACCTTTAATTTCTCTTTATTTATTCTTCATGTATTTACTTTATCATCCTTGGATTAACTACATATTTTTTGTGATTTGGTCGAAATGGACAATTACGGATAAAAACATAGCTACTAGAATCCATAGTGTTACTATTTCTATCCTCGATAGTTTAGCATTGAACTTCATACTAGACTTCACTTTTCTTAGACCACGAATAGGTTGAGAATCAAATTAACTTGAGAACTTAAGCTATTGAATATATTAATTGTCTATTTTAATTCCATTATTCGTTATAATTCTTTTAAATATGGCAAATTCTCACATGTGATTTTTCAATAACAAGCCCATATTGTGGTGAGGTTTAGAAAGCTAATAGATTTTTGTCTATGGTACTAATGCATTAATGTAGATTATGTGGTGTGAGAGTTCAATACTTAATTTCACCTTCATAGTGAGTTTGTTATTATTTTGGTCGTCTGTTAGTTAGTTGTAATTTGGATTTATTAAACTATAAAAAGAGTAGAATCGTTTTCCATTTTGAGATAACCTACAAGTGTTGATGTGCCGCCTACAAGTAGAAATATTAAATGCAAGCATTTTGTGTGTGTGTGTGTGTCTTGATTAGCCATTGTAGTGTCCTTTTTCCCTTCTCTGAAAATGATATCTCTGTCTCCATCTACTGCTTTCCCTGCCTTTTCCAAGCTGCCATCAATCCCTTTGCTGTTGTGGAAAGGGAAAGGCTAATCCATGATTTTGGAGTTTAGCACTCATCTTGTAATTCTCAAAAGGAAAAATTGTATTGAGGCTTTTCAAGAATCTATTGAGATTAATCCCTTTAACTTTTTAGGCATGTAATTAAGCCCCAAAATAAAATTCTCATGTGATTAGGCCCTGCAACTCAGCTATATTCATTATGTATACTATATTTTCCTAAAATCCTAAACTACCCCTCTCTATTTCACCCACCAAAACCTCTCATTCTTCGTCTTCTTTATTGTCTTCATCCCCACTTTAATGGCTCCTTACAAACATCTCTAAATCTCCCTTAATCTTGATGGATCTCTCTCGCTGCACCAACACCCCCGCCATCCCCCCATCCACCTTCCCCTCCTCCACCTCCCTCTACTTGCCCCAACCCCTCTCCTCCATCCCCAACTCGACCAACCTAGGGTTTCCTCCCTCCATCAATTCTTTTCAACCGTCAACTTCGATAAAGGCGAAGACGACATTAACTTGTCTTGGACAAATCCTAGAATGCCTACACTGATCTCGAGCATGTGGGACCGGAGAGCGTTGGAACTATCTCGGTTTATGATGATTGGGAGTTTTGGCTTATTGCCTTGTTCTTTGATCCCGTTGGCCTGCCACATTGACGGCGGTTAGGCCCACCGCTGATGTCATCTTCTTTGAAGATGGTGGTGGGGTTGTCAGTGAAGATTTGGTTGCCTCCGGCGGCGGCAGATTCTACTCCGGCCATCATTGACCCGCAGCTGGGTCTCTCGTACCATGTAGTAGCCAATTTTTTTTATTAAAAGATTGAAACTTGATGATTACCCTTTTTGTTGTTTAGCTCTCTTGATCAAAGACGAGTGAAAAAGATTGAATCTTGTCTGTTGGGCTTGCTCCGTTCAAGAAGAGGAAATTTTGTTGGGTTTCTTACTTATTCAAGGTTAAATGAAAAAAGAAGAAATTTTGTTGTTGACTTATGTCATCTCATGTTGAAATTTTATTGGCCTTCTTGCTCTATTTGCATTATTTTTTATCTTCATTGCAGCTGATAGGATTTAGGTAGAGCTTCTAACATGCTCATTGCATCTGGAGTTGTCATGAGTAGCATCATTTGCTAAAGTTATTGACTAGATCTTAAACCTATTTGTAGACAATTAAAGATATTTAAACTTGGATTACATTCTAAATTTATACAAAATTAGTCAACCATATGAATAAGCAGTTATGTTAAATAGAAACATGTTAACTATACTACTTAGATATTAAGTTTAAGAATTAGATGTTAAGCATATGAATTAGAAGTTATTTTTAATACATAAATATTATCTATATGCATTACATGTTAATTTTAACAAATATATGTTAAATATATGAGTTGCTAGTGAATTTTAATAGACAAATGTTAACTATGTTTATTTGCGTTAATTATGAGTTAGCATGAATTTTAACAAATAAATATATGATTTATATATGTTTATTTAAAGTTAATTATCTTTTATTTAATTGTTTGAATGGATATCTTTGCCCCAAAGATGAGATAATTCTTTAAGAAAATAGAAGGGGGGGGGGTGCTTTAGACATGATGAAGCATGCCTGTACTAAAGTCTGGATGTTAATGTTTTTGAAAGATATGTTTTTTCTACTAAGTACTATATAACTTGGTTGTTAATTTTAAAATTTTGATGTTAATGTTAAAGCTTGGATGTTAGAGTTATCAGTTGTATGTTTAAGATTGTTATGGTCATAACCACTAATTAGTGATTAAAGAAGAAAACCAAGTGTTAACATGGATAAACATTTCTGCTCGTCAACTTGGAGCGGCATGAACCTCCACGCCCGACCCACGGGGCGGCCTACGCTTACCGTCCTCGCCACGGTCCGTTAAACGACTATCGCCATAGCCAACGCGAAAGGCGGTGTGGGTCGGCCCATCAATAACTCTCTCCCGCGGACGACGCGAAAGGCAGTATCAGTCGTTCGCCCAACCAATTGACTGCCCCGGAGCTATCCTTTCAAGTCGCTTGCCCCCCCAAGTGACATGGGGGATGACCAGCCATCGCCTTCTAACCGCTAGTCCCCCCAGAAGACGCGAAAAGCAGTACTAGTCGTCCTCCCAACCCGTTATCTACCATAACCCCTTCCAACCAGTCGTCTACCTCTCCTGACAATGCGAAGCAAACCTAGCCCCCTTTTCTTAGCCATCCGTCCTCTGGGACGATGTGAAGGGCGGTACTAATCGTCCCCTTCAACTGATTACTCTAATGGACACCTCAAGAGGCCATGCGAGTCAGCCACCCGGCCTCAGCTCCCCTTTCTCTCATCCTATGTGGTTCCCTCCACTCGAACGACGGTTATACGGTATTCGAACCCATCAACATCGCATTAAATGTACTGATAGCCCCTTAACTCCTCCATCTCTCACGGTATTTAAGGCACCTCGGACCCATGCGGCTATAGGCGCCGCCGATCCCATCTCATTAATGGCGAATAGACTACACTAACCCTCAAATTACCCATAACTTGATACCTGTAAAGACCAGCCACCGTAGCTGACAAAGAAGTGCTCAGCCAATCACTGGCCCACACGTGGAAGAGAGGGCTGACTCATCAGTGGTTTCTCACCCAATGGAGAGACGAAAATACCCCCACAATCCTAGGTATAAGTAGCAATATGAACAGCAAACCAGGTAAGTGATTTCTCTGAGTAAATTTCCTCTTCCTATTTTTCCATCATTCATACTAACTTGACCGTCGGAGGAACCACCGGAGATCCCAACTCCGCATCTTTCACAGGTGTTCTCTTGCTGTAGGTGAACCCCCTGACCAGAGCAGCGTCACCGGACATTAGGAGAGAAGGCGGACTCCGCTCTCTTAAAAGCTAAACTCACACCGAGATTAGTGACTGTGATTATATACATCAACAAAGATGAAGGTTACTTATTAAACATATGAGTTGTTTGTTTAACAGCTTACATGTTAAGTATAAATATTGGTTGTTAATATTAAAGATTGGTTGTTAAACATATCGTTGACTATTAAATATAAAGCATGGTTGTTAAACATATCGAATGATTCTACAATATGATTTTTGCATCTTTAAGCAAAAGAAGACAAACAATACAACCCAAATCTGCATATATATGAAGACAAACAATACAACTTGGAAATAAAAATTTTCAAATTTAAGAATTTACGAGTTTATAGAAACAATTGTCTAATAAAGCGGCGTCTAACATTAAAACTTAATAATAACCTATTAAGCGTAACGTAGTCTCTATAAAATTAGCAGTTATAATCTAAACTTAACAACCAATAAGTAAACTTAACAACCAATGTTTAAGTTAATATGTATTGTATAAATATAATAATTGTACTATAAATATAATATAAAATAAATAAATTTAACATCCAATTGCTAAGATTCACAGCTACTTCTTCATAGGTCACAATGAACCTACACAATTACCTCTTTAGCTTTCCAAACAACGTCTCAACTAAATTTCACATAACCTAGAAGCAGAAAACTATTGAGTATATTTAAATCTTTACAGATAAACTTAACAAACCAAAAGAAGAATCCAATTACACGACTTTCAATTGGGAGAAGAAAAATAGACGGCTCTGAGCAGAATTTTCAATTTAAAATGCCTGTTGATTGTGTTTCCAATCCCTCACCCAAAAGAAAATGGAAAAACATACTCGAATTCCTTTAAGTTCTCCACTAGATCAATTAAATTTCAAAACTCATTTCTAAAGTCCCCACCTCTCCAAAACTCACATCTAAAATCCTACCTTTCCATCAATTTTGATCCCAATTTCTATAATGGATAATAGAAGAAGGAAATGATTGAATCTGATTCAACATCGACGACAAAATCTTGGAAATAACATTAATAATGCTTGCCAACGTTGGTTGCAACTACTTCCTCAGAGCTCTCTTAGATGAAAACTTGAACGTCTCAGATGACTCTAAATATTTTCATCGATCGAAACCCTAAAATGCGGGAATCCTTATTGTTGATGCCAACATCATTCTCGTTGATGTTATTCGTGGGCGAATTGGTTGCATCATTCTCTGAAATTAGGGCTTTTGGTTATTCCTCAATGATCGAGACCCTAGCCCTAATTCGAGGAGAGGAAGAAGATAGAAGAAGAAAGAGATTTCTTATTAACAGAGTAAACAAGAAAGGGGACATCATGAGGGGTATTTTGGGACTTAATGAAGACAATTTTTCTCATTGTTCAGCTGGCAACGTATAGGGGCCGAAACACATAAAAACTGTGCATTTGGGGCTTTTGCACATGGTCCAAAAATACATGGGCTTAGTCACATTGCCTTTTTATTTTTGGGCCTAGACGCAATTTTTCCTTCTCCAAATTATATTTGACTTCACAGAAAATCTTGTAATTACAATATCATTTTGTGCATATACATAATTGGATTTTAAGAGTAAAGACAATAAAATTAGTTGACAACGGAGATGATTAACAAGATAAATATTGTGTTGTACTAGCATACTGTACAAGTCGACCTTTGTACATGAAAAATGAGAGAAAGCGACACATTGGACTAGTTCAAATTTGGTTGGTAACTCATGATTTAGACTTGATAGCTCTTTCATTTGACAGTGAATATATAATAATCAACTTTAGTTTTTCACCTAAGTTCAATGCAATGCAAATTAATAATTTGACTTCATACTATTTTTAAGAATAGATAACATTAATTTGAAGAGGATTATAAAGCTCTAGTGCAATAATAGATCATCAAAATAGTGCTAACTCAAAAAACATTAACAAAAAAACTTTGATGAGGCAAGTTCTTTTTGTACACTCACTGACTCACATGCCTTTCCTTCTCTCTGTCTCTCTAAAATATTTACTTGTACTTTATTTAAGGATTTTCATGGTACAGGGTTGATAGGCATGACATGAGGAATATAGAATCTTTTAAAGATAAAGACCAAAACAACAAGAAGACAGCAACATGCTCTTGACATGTGTGTACAAACTTTAAGTAATGGCCAAATAAGAGGAAGATGGAGAACAATCTAGTTGATTCCTCTGAAACATGAGAGATTAGGCACGGGGATAATTTGGGAATGTAGCTTAATATTGTGGAGTGCTAACTTCACCATACAAATTTGTGATTGTTATTGCTACATGATGATGATGATGGTGATGGTGATGGTGATGATGATGAGAGCGCAATTAAGTGTGAAGTTTTTCATATTTTATGAGACTAATGAATAAAAAAGTTGAAACAATTGTTTTTGAACAGTTATAAAATCAATTTCTAAATTCTCTCACTCTCTGATGATGGAACTGTAGATGTGCATATGTATATGGTGATACTTGTATACTTCTGGATTGTCCCGTTAAATCTCTAATATGAAAATATGGGGATAGTTACCCACCGTTTCACTTAAGAAAGAACTCTCTTTACTCTCGTATCCCAGGAAGAATAACTGTAAATGTGTTGATCTAATTTATCATGATAGATTAGTTAGCCTATCATCATATAATTATAATGCTCTTAAACATGGAGAAAAATGGCTCACTATATCATCTATTGAACAATGAACAAAGAACTTCGTTATAGCGACGTATAAAGAGCTCAGTAAACTAAGTGAAGGTTAGGGGAGCAACAGGTGAAAATTTAACAGAATATTATTATTAATTGAGATATTGAATTTTTTTAAGCTTGAAGAATTTGTAAAAAAGAAAAATAATTTTCTAGCAAAATCAAATGGAGTGAGGCGAGAAAGAAAAGAACAAAGAGAGTGGCAAGTGCGCGTAGCTTTCGAGCGTTCACGCGATGTCACCTTCCAAACTCCCACGTGCTCCCCGCGTTCGCATATTTATTTTGTATTTTAGCAAAATAATTTGGCTAATAAACAAAATTGACTCAAGACTAATTTGAATCGAATAAAATAAAGTTCGCTTTAATTCAATCTTTTCGAGGTATTCATATATAGGCATAAAAATGAAGTTTTCTACCTCAAAATTTCTACCTCGAATTGCAAGCGGATCCTTGCATCGTGAAATTTTTGACTTGAAGTTGAGTTAGAATGGTTGGACCAAAAAGATAATCTTATGTTGGATTGGGTTGGGTTGGGCCTTTGCTTTTGGGTCCGACTGCATTAAAAGGCAAAAAAATATGTTTGCGGACGATATTGTGAAATTAATTGAAAACAGAAAGTTCTATGAATATATAACATCACAAATAACAAAGATCCATAGGTAACACTTACTCCAACTTTAAGAACATATCGCTAAACAGATATTAACTGAATTCGACAGACGAAAAATAAGGATAAAAAGCCTATGATTAGTTAGCATTGAATTTGACCAATTTGTTATATCTACCATTAAATCGGCACATATTCAGTTTTGGGTTACGGGCTGACCTCCTCACCAACCCAACTTACCAACACTCCTAACGCCTTGGTTTGGCCGCGTCGGGGAATAAAACACAACTTACTCCCTAAACTGGTAAATTTGTCCCGGCTTACTCTCTAAACTATCAAATTTAGTACCTAATTACCACTTGTAATTTCTAAATTTGTGGATATTTTCAATAAAATTATGAGAAGAAAGTGATGGTTTACGGGACGTATAAGCACTAAATATAGTTCAAGAGGAATTAGAAATAAATATAGTTATTTAGAAGGTAAGTAGGGACCAGGTACTTCAAATTTAGTACCACCTGTAATTTCTGAATTTGTGGATATTTTCAATAAAATTATGAGAAGAAAGCGATAGTTTAGGGGGACGTATAGGCACTAAATATAGTTCAAGAGGTAATAAGAAATAAATGTTATTATTTATAAGGTAAGTAGGGACCGGGTACTTCAATGTAATAGAAATCTGATGAACCATACAATGAAAATTCAAAATCTTGAAATTGTCTCTTTACTCTCCCCATGAATGGTCCAAAGCATGTAGCTCCTACGGGGAATGTTCTGATAAAATTTGAACTCGGTCTCTCATGCAACAAAAACCAACCTTCTACTCTCTGAACCCTAAAAAAGGGTTAAGAAGGGCTACAACCACTCTTCAAAAATAAACATATAGACTAGAGTCCACAAGACAAAGGTGAATATTTGTTATAGCAAGTTCGACACATCTCCCATCTATAACAAAAGCATTCTACCTTGGAAAGGGAGTCTAAGAAAATTACATAAAAACTGTCCTTACTCTCAACAGAACTGGTAGTTTGCAAATTCGGAGACTACTATAATAAGGATATTACTGTGCTCTGGTGTGATAAATTAAGAACAACAATAAGTGTCTATGTAATTAAGCATTTAGGTCACTAATCATAAAATATCATTTATTTTCAAAGATATGCTACTATCATAATCAAACATTCAGAAAGAGTTACATCTCGCGAAACTCCATTAGGAGAAAGCAGATACTGAAGGCCAGTAAATATCGGCATGCTCACCACTGGAACCTACACCAGTCACACAAAATCCTCAAAAATCATAAAACTGAAGGAGATTGCAAATATTGTAGAACATGCACAAAAACATGCACAAGACAGTGTTCGAGAGTTTAATTACTAGCATTGAGGTCGACTACACCTGCAGCTGCATGTGAAGCAAGTTTTCGGCCGGCAACCGAAGCGCTGAAAAATACTTACAAAATCCCCAAGGCCAACTCGTGACGGGGAGTCGGCGAATGACAACCCATCGAATGATACAGACGTCGAACTCGACGGCGAACCCACAGCGTCGCAAGCACGGTTTAAACCGGACTTGAACGGACGATCGGATTTCAGGACCGTTGAACCGGAACGAACCAAGAATTAGTCCCGAATCAAGTATAAACGAACCCAAACCCGAGACCGAGAAAAACGGCTAAACGGCGGAAAACGGCGAACGGGCGCCTCTACCAAGTGGCCGAAGTGGCTCTACCACAATGGCCGAGCCACCCTGCTGGTGCCTGCCAAGTGGTCGAGGAGGCTCGGCCACCATGGCCGAGCCACCTCTACCAACTTGTCGAGGTGGCTCGCCAGTGGTGAAGCAAGCCAAGACCCCCATTATATAAATAGGGGGTCTTGTTATCGGAGTGGAGCCGATTTTGGCCGATCCGAGAGGATTTTGGGGATTTGGAGCGGGCTTCCGATTGGATTTTTGGGATCTTTCAAAGGCTCGGACTTCTGAAGAGTTCTTGCGAGATCTACGAGTAATCGGCGCACGGTTCTGAGCAACGGCGAGCACAAGTTCACTCAACGTCAGATCTTCAATCAAAAGGTAACCAATTCGGGTCGAACTACAGATACCCTCTAGATTAAGCTTCGTCTTAATCTCAGGGATAGCGCTGTGATTTCTCCTAGTAGATCTCACCCGCCCGCATCCTCTCCTTCGTGAGTGTGATCCTCAGCGCTCGCTTCTTCGCGGAAACGAGCCCCTTTACATCTCAGTAGTTCCGTAACCTGCTCTACTGGATCGGATTGGCGTGGTCCACGGACACAATAAGTCCCCGCAGCAAAGAACCCACGCAAGCGGTGATCCGATATAACGAGATCCTCGTGTTTGTTCACAAGGATAAAAGTTGTAATCTTTTTGATTTTCATTGTAAGCCTTAAAATAAAAGGCATATTTCTTTGAATTTGTTTCAGCGATGAAGTTTGTAAGCAAGTTCAAATCAATGACAATCATCCCAACTTTTACCACAACAAGCCGGGCGATTACGGGAGCCACCGCCTCGATCGGAGGTCGCTGTACGAACGGCGGATCCTTATCCCGGTGGAGGAAGAGGTCGAGTTCTATAACAAAAGCATTCTACCTTGGAAAGGAGTCTAAGAAAATTACATAAAACTGTCCTTACTCTCAACAGAACTGGTAGTTTGCAAATTCGGAGACTACTATAATAAGGATATTACTGTGCTCTGGTGTGATAAATTAAGAACAACAATAAGTGTCTATGTAATTAAGCATTTAGGTCACTAATCATAAAATATCATTTATTTTCAAAGATATGCTACTATCATAATCAAACATTCAGAAAGAGTTACATCTCGCGAAACTCCATTAGGAGAAAGCAGATACTGAAGGCCAGTAAATATCGGCATGCTCACCACTGGAACCTACACCAGTCACACAAAATCCTCAAAAATCATAAAACTGAAGGAGATTGCAAATATTGTAGAACATGCACAAAAATACGCCAGGTTCAAGAGTGACCATTGGGCATTGTAGTCGACTACATCAGAAAGCAGCATGTAGCGTTTTCGCCGCAACCGCGTTGAAAAATACTTACAAAATCCCTGGCCAACTCGTGACGGAGTCGGCGAATGACAACCCATCGAATGATACAGACGTCGAACTCGACGGCCAACCCATAGCCGTCGCAAGCACGGCTTAAACCGGACTTGAACGGACGATCGGATTTCGTGACCGCTGAACCGAACGAACCAAGAATTAGTCCCGAATCAAGTATAAACGAACCCAAACCAGAGACCGAAAAACGCTAAACGGCGAAAAACGCGAACGGGCGCTACAAGTGGCCGAAGTGTTTCTACCACAATGGCCGAGCCACTCAGCCGGTGCTCGCCAAGTGGTCGAGGAGGCTCTACCACCATGGCCGAGCCACCGCCAACTTGTCGAGGTGGCTCTACCAGTGGTCAAAGCCAACACCCCCATTATATAAATAGGGGTCTTGTTGGTCGGAGGAGCCGATTTTACCGATCTCGAGAGGATTTTGGGGATTTGGAGCGGGCTTCCATTGATTTTGGGATCTTTCAAAGGCTCGACTCAAGAGTTCTTGCGAGATCTACGAGTAATCGGCGACGGTTCGAAAGCAACGGCGAGCACAAGTTCACCAACGCCGATCTTCAATCAAAGGTAACCGATTCGTCGAACTACAGATACCCTCTAGATTAAGCTTCGCCTTAATCTCGTGGATAGCCTGTGATTTCTCCTAGTAGATCTCACCCGCCCGCATCCTCTCCTTCGTGAGTGTGATCCTCAGCGCTTCCTTCGTGAAACGAGCCCCTTTACATCAGTAGTTCCGAACCCGGTCTCTACTCGATCGGATTGCGCGGTGGTCCACGGACACAATAAGTCCCCTAAGACAAAGAACCCACGCAGCCGGTGATCCGATATAACAGATCCTCGTTTGTTCACAAGGATAAAAGTTGTAATCTTTTTGATTTTCATTGTAAGCCTTAAAATAAAAGGCTATATTTCTTTGAATTTGTTTCAGCGATCAAGTTTGTAAGCAAGTTCAAATCAATGACAATCATCCCAACTTTTACCGCGAAAGCCGGGCGACCACGGGGAGCCACCGCCTCGATCGAGGTCGCCGTGCGCGAACGGCGGATCCTTATCCGGTGGAGGAAGAGGTCGAGTTCGAAGTTCGACCAAGAGAAGTTCGAGGAGTACTTGTCCTCACCTCTTCAGATCCGCCTCCGCCTCCAAGAAGGACTCACTGCAAGGAGAACCCGATGGGCCTCTCGAGGTAGAGCCCCCAGACGGCGAGTCCAACCCCGCTGCCACGCAGGAGAAACCCTCTGCCTCAAGTCCGAACTACAACGGCCCGAGATGAACGCCGATGACGCTACCGCGACTCTCCAAGCGAAGCCCGCCAAAGGCGACGACAGAGCATGGCGCCATGAAGGCCATGCAATCCACGGATGGGGTCGCAGCGGATCTAAGGTCCAGACTCACGCAGAGGCTCCAGCCTCAAGCAATCGACGTTTATCCAAGCCATCAACCGACGAGTGGGTCCGTGTCAAACGGAACCGCCCACTTCAGAGCGATCCGAAGCGCCGCGCACTCCTTGCGCAAGCACGAAGCTTTGTGCGAGCTCGTGAATTAAAGAAGGAAGTGGCAAAGAAGCCACCAACGCATCGCCAGTTTGAGGCCCAAGTCTAATGGTGCCCCAACCTCGCCGCCCACACTCCCGCCTCTGGCGCTTAAGCCGAAGGATACAAAGCGCATAAATCCAACACCAAGTCCAAGACCGACGACGCCAAAGACAAAGGCGTCAGATTCGGACCGCTGGTGAAGCCAACTCCCGCCACCACCACCAAACCGACTATCAAGGATCGCCTCGGTCCTCGGAGAGAATCACGTCACTCATGCAGAGGTCGCACTCCAGAAAGACAAAAAGATTCCTCGCAGCTCTCCTATCGGATTGAAAATCGTCCGAGAGTTCGCCGAGACTTCCGCCCACATCGCGAAGTCTAGGCGAAGTCACTTCGAAGCTTCATGGATTGACCCGCCCGAAGGAGACGTTTTCATCCACGATGAGGACGTTATACCGAGAGATCACGCCGACGCGTGCAGTTCGATACACACACCAATGAGCCGTACTACCGCAAGGAGTACGAAAATCTCGGGATTCCCCAAATTGACGCAGCCATGCTTGTGCCCGTGCTCATCAAGACGATGCTCTCGAGTGCAATTGCCATCAAGAAGCTCCGAAGTGTCGCCTTCCGAGACTCACCACGAGATGCCGAGACCTAGGACAAGGCGATTCAAAAGGATGATCTCGAGAGGGTGAGCTGCCGAGGTCACTAATAATATGACCAAAGAAGAATCATCGCCACGCTATTCCCAACAAGATCGAACGGCTAACTCGCTTGCGGTCCGACTATCCGACGGTCCGCATACGATAAGCCTCAAGGGCTACCCGCGAGGATGATGTGTCGATATTGGCTCGCTAACGCGATCCGATCATATCAGATCTAGCGAAGGGAGCCCCAAGAAACACTTATGATCGCATGCATCAAGTGGCCAAAATGCTAGACGGCTGAATAAACAACGGAAAACTTCAAATTAGAGATGGAGTTGGCCATGCACGATGAGAGAAATGCATGACCAATGATCCAAGCTTTAACGGCATCGAGGGGAATCAAGTCAACACATCGACGTTGATCAAGATGACAACACTCGGATCCGAGGAAGCACCGAAGATGATAACCCTCCAACCATTGCTGCTCATGAGAACGAGAAGATCAAAGATTTGGAGAGCAAAATCAACTCATTGATTTCTCGCCAAGAAGTAAAGAAGACAGTATTCCTTGCCCATACCCGAGGGAGTGGGAATCAATCCTTACCCGCCGGTTTAACTTAATAAACTTCACACCATTTGATCGGAAGGGTTCCCCGACGCAGCACTTGATTTATTTCAAGTCACACCTCTGGAGTTATTTCGCAACGAACCCTTGATGGTTCGGTCATTCGCTGGCACCCTTCGTGGCCGCTTCGAATGGTACCGCCTCAAGCCGGAGCATTCATACCGGGACGACATGGAGTCTAGCTTCCTTACCAATTTCTTTGATGACGATACCGAGGTATCGACGACGCTGCTCGACGAAGCGTAGACGGAGAAACCGTGGACATCTTTGTTAAACGATTCTAACAAGGCAATGAACCGCCGATCCAATAAAGGAGTTCATCCTCCAAACCCGCCACAAGAACTTATCAATAGATGTGCTTGAAGCAATGGGTACAAAGACCATCGATAACGTGGAAGGACTTGAAGGTTCGTGGAGAGCAAGCGAGAGATTCCTCAAAAGGAAAAAGGCAGAGGGTCACCGACAACGGGCTCAAGCGTAACTTTGTCCCACGCAAAGGGAAAGAGCAAGCCAAGACGGCGGTTATAACCAAACGCTCCAACTCCAACCCCAAAGAAGAAGAAGAAGAAGCAAAGAATACCGCCAGAACAGTAATACCAACGTGGCAACTCCACAAAAACAGAAGGCCTTAGAGCCGAGATTCCCAAGTCCTATTCCTTTAGGGACGATTTAGATTCCTGGCCTCTTCAAATATCTTGTGGAAAATAACAAGATCAAGCCTCCGATTCAATCAAGAGGAGGCGATGAACACGAATGACCCAAGATACCGCATACCATGTGGCAGTTCATCACCCCACTAAATCCTTAAGGACAAAATCCGTGCTTTAATTGATGTAGGGTCATTACTATGAAGCCGCCCAAAGAGAAGAAGGTCTGAGCTAATGCGTATCCATAAGTTTCGGTCGGTGCCATTGACATGGTTTGAACCCGAACCGCTGGTCAAAGTTGCAAGGAAGACGGTGAATGACGACCACACAAGCAACGCCGTAAAGGACTTGTATCGATAATACCAATGGCTAAGTCTTGTGGGTCCACCCGCACTTACCGGAAGATGAGCAATGGGTAGCCTCTTCTTCAAGAAAAGCCGGGCGTAAGGGAAAGGCATGCCATGCTACTCCGCACTCGAGGGAGACGATGAACGTGGTAACATTCCACCGTCCGGCGGGGAACTCAAGCCCACGCCACCGTGAGTGGACACGAGTACAAGTACAAGTACCCTAAGTCCCCGACCTAATGCCAAGACGCCTCGAGTCGGGTACCAACAAATCCCCCACCGCACGAGAAAGCGCAACGCCAGTAGCCGCCAAAGAAGCTACAAAGAAAGCACCGCGATGAAGTTCAACTCCGGCAGCCTCGATTCACGCCCGATTGGAAGAGATAAACCGAACTTCGAACTCTCCATACCGCCATGTCATGGCCCAATTAGCCAATATCCCCGCAAGGATCACTTCTATGAGCCGCCAAGGCTTATCAAAAGAGACGAGAAGCTCTTCAAGAAGCCCTCACGATTCGTAAGTCTTCTCACCTGCATTAGGCCGAGTCCGTAAGAGTCGGCCCAAAGAATGCAACCTTGCGACTAAACACTTCCCCGCATCACCTTTACAAAGGAGGATATGCGACGAGGAATTCCAAGCACGATAGGCCGCTATACTTCACCGTATATTGGCTCTAGTGAAGTTAACCGATCCAAGTCGATCCGTTCCACAGGAGCATCATGCCCCGCTACCATGTATCATTCGGGAATTCCTCGCCAAAGAAGTTAGCATCAATCGGCACATGATCTACGGATTTAACACCGGTCCCGCCCACTTGGTAAAATCCGGATTAAGTGCCAAATGGGGACTTAAAGTCCAAGTCACCGCTATGTGATTGACGCAGACTTCCTATAACTTATTGTTGGGTCGACCTTGGATCCACAATAACGTTATAGTCCCGCCTACTCTTCATCGTCTCAAATATGTAGACACTAATAATGAGGTCAAGACGGTGGTCGCGACAAACAACCGCTTAAGGGATGGAGAATTATTTCACCGATTCTCCTCTACGTAATGAGTCCAAATCAATCATCGCCCAAGGTACCGACAAATGTGAAGAAGCCGATACCAAACCGCTTGGTTATAGTGGAGGTTTTGTTTTAAATGACATTGTACCCTTGTAATCAATCTTGACGATGAAGAATCGCCGATGAACATTGTAATTGGCAAATTGCCGATGAATCAATAAATGACGCATTTAGAGTATCCTTTATCTTTGAATGATGTGATAACAGATTATACAATGATCCGAGTTGCACTCGCCAACTCGATCATCTTGCTTCACACAAAAGCAGCCCGACTCCTTTGGGACAACACTTGTCATCCCACCTAAGATCAAGTAGTGAAAGAGACTTGGTTTACTAAAAGGAGATGCGCCAACGCTAATCATTTCTTTGAAGAAGGTGAAGATGACAATGGCCTATCCTCCACACATTCGATATAGTCCAAACACCGGGTATCATGAAAAGATGGGGTATGACTTGACACGAGGGAAGGTCTATGTTTCGACGAGGCCCTCGAACCCTCCTAAAGCGCATATGTCCCAAGAGGAAAGCCGGATAACTACTATGCATTTAGAAGGGGATTGGGATACTAATCCTCCTCGAAGATGAATGCTCGTGGTCGATTGATAATAATCCACCCTATGAGGGAAACGGACATTCGCCCGACTCTTCGCTTGGGATTCTCGACACCACCTGAGAAGCTTTCAAGGCTTTGATGTCAATATGGCCACGATCGATCCCCGCTACTATTGAGGGTGATGAAGATATGCCAACATGGGAAGACCCATGGATCCATCAACTCGAGAGCTTTGGGGATAGGTTCGAACAAAGAGAACCCCCACTAAGGATGAGGTAGTCCAGGTTAATATGGGTGATGAAGGGCATCCCAAACTCATAAACATCAGCAATACTCTCCTTCGAAGAAAAGGAAGAGTTGATTGCCCTAATCGTGGAGTATATCGATGTATTCACCGAGTTACGAGGACATGCCAGACTCGACCCTAATGTGGCAACACATCGCCAACATCAAGGCGGATGTCAAACCCGCCAAGCAACAAAGAAGACGGTTTCGCCCACAAATATTGGAGGCAATTGTTGACGAAGTGAAGAAACTCATAGAATCGGATTCGCCGAGGAAATTCAACATCCGGATTGGGTGGCTAATATAGTCCCGGCCATGAAGAAGAATGGTTCGATTAGGACTGCGGTCGACTACAGAGACCTAAACGCCGCTGCCCAAAGGATGATTTCTCTCGCCAATCACCGACGCCATAATTGACAATACATGTGGATTCGAGGATGTCCTTTATGGATGGCTTTTCGGTATAATCGATCAAGATGTACCCCGATGACGCCAAACACACCCAGTTGAGAACGCATCGGCATATATTGCTACACGGTCATGCCGCTCGGCCTCAAAATGCCTACAAGAACATACCAAAGCAATGACGAGATTTTCCAGATCATCTTCGAAAACGGTCGAATGCTACGCCGACGATTTGGTCGAAAAGCCGTGACAAAGGAGATCACATCAAAGATCTTAGAACGGTATTCAACTCATGCTAACTCATCAACTAAAGATGAACCCCGCCAAATCCTTCCTTGGGATGTCTAGTGGCAAGTTCCTCGGCTTTGTCGCCACAAATAAGGGCATCCACGCCGATCCCGATAAAGTGAAGGTAATTCAAGAGTTGCAACCTCCGAAATCTGAGAACTCGGGGTTACAAGGACGACATGACATCCGACGGTTCATATCGAACCTATCCGAAGTGCCACCGCTCTCCAAGTTGAACAAGAAGGGCGGTCGCTTATTTGGGACGACGCCGTAAGGCATTCAAGAGATCAAATCATATCTCGCTAAACCTCCGCTTCGCTGCACCCAGTCCGAAAACCGCTTTTGATCTACGCCAAGGCAACGGATCATTCGTTAAAGCTTGCACAAGGCGGCGGCGGTCCGCGAGCGAGGCGATGTATTACGAGTGAACATTGGTGGTCGGTCTGATATCCAATGGTGAAGTGCCTGCGTGTTGCATTGAAAATGCGGCATTTTGTCCGGACGATTTATGTTATCTCTAGCGTAAGGTCGGATATTTATGACCCACCGCCTCAATGAGTTGGCGTTTGGCGAAATGGGCCTTGCTCTTGTCCCATATATGTATTTCAAACAACAGAAGTCGGTCAAAGGACAAGCGATTTGTGATCTCTTGGTACCGGCCCGACAGCGGATGCGGTTGAGCTATATGATGATCTTCCTGATGAAGTTCAAGAAGTCAACACTACATCGCACCAACAAATATGGCGATTGTATTTTGGCGGAGCTTCTCGAGCCACCAATGTGGCAAGTACCGGGCGTTCTAAAATCTCCGTGAGTCGGGTTGTCTTGATTCCGGGGAAACGGACATTCGCCCTGACTCTTCGTTGGGATTCTCGACACCGGAGAAGCTTCAAGGCTTTGATGTCTATATATTGACGACGATCCTCGCTACTATTGAGGGTGATGAAGATATGCCAACATGGGAAGACCCATGGATCCATCAACTCGCAGAGCAGCTTTGGGGATAGGTTCAACAAAGAGAACCCCCACTAAGGATGAGGTAGTCCAGTTAATATGGGTGATGAAGGGCATCCCAAACTCATAAACATCGCAATACCTCCTTCGAAGAAAAGGAAGAGTTGATTGCCCTAATCGTGGAGTATATCATGTATTCACCGAGTTACGAGACATGCCAGACTCGACCCTAATGCAACAACACATCAACATCAAGCGGATGTCAAACGCCAAGCAACAAAGAAGACGGTTTCGCCCACAAATATTGGAGGCAATTGTTGACGAAGTGAAGAAACTCATAGAATCGGATTCGCCGAGGAAATTCAACATCCTGATTGGTGGCTAATATAGTCCCTGGCCATGAAGAAGAATGGTTCGATTAGGATCCGTGGTCACCAGAGACCTAAACGCCGCTGCCCAAAGGATGATTTCCGCCAATCACCGACGCCATAATTGACAATACATGTGATTCGAGGATGTCCTGGATGGCTTTTCTGGTATAATCGATCAAGATGTACCCCGATGACGCCAAACACACAAATGCTCGTAACTTCCATCGCATATATTGCTACACGGTCATGCCGCTCGCCTCAAAAATGCCTACAAGAACATACCAAAGCAATGACGAGATTTTCCAGATCATCTTCGAAAACGTCAATGCTACGCCGCCGACGTTGGTCGGAAAGTCCGGACAAAGGAGATCACATCAAAGATCTTAGAACGGTATTCAACTCATGCTAACTCATCAACTAAAGATGAACCCCGCCAAATCCTTCCCTGGATGTCTAGTGGCAAGTTCCTGGCTTTGTCGCCACAAATAAGGGCATCCACGCCGATCCCGGATAAAGTGAAGGTAATTCAAGAGTTGCAACCTCCGAAACGAGAACTCGGGGTTACAAGGACGACATGACATCCGACGGTTCATATCGAACCTATCCGAAGTGCCGGCCGCTCTCCAAGTTGAACAAGAAGGGCGGTCGCTTATTTGGGACGACGCCGTAAGGCATTCAAGAGATCAAATCATATCTCGCTAAACCTCCGCTCTGCACCGCAGCCCGAAACCGCTTTTGATCTACGCCAAGGCAACGGATCATTCTAAGCGCTTTACTTGCACAAGACGACGACAATCACGCAATCGTGCGCGTATTACCCGAAGTCAACATTGGTCTGCCGAAGTCTCGCTATCCAATGGTCGAGAAGCGTTGTTTCGCATTAGTGTTCGCAATTCGTAATGCGGACTATTTAGCCTGGACGACGATTATGTTATTCTAACGAACCGTCCGATATTTATGACCCACCGCCTCAATGAGTTGGCGCTTTATTAAATGGCCTTTGCTCTTGTCCCAATATGACTTGTATTTCAAACAACAAGTCACCAAAGGACAAGTTTATTTGTGATCTCGTCACGTACCACAACGGATGCAAATTGAGCTATATGATGATCTTCCCGATGAAGTTCAAGAAGTCAACACTACATCGCACTCAACAAATATGGCGATTGTATTTTGACTGAGTTTCTCGGCCACCAATGTGGGATACCGACGTTTCTAAAATTACCGAGTCGGAGTTGTCTTGATTTGGAATCATGTCATGCCCGGTTTATTCGCCATCAACCTTGTTCCAATAACGAGTCAATACAACGCTACTTATCGGACTTAGCTTCGCCAAAGAGCCGGGGTCAATATCTCGCGTATGGGGATTCACAACCGATAGTTAAGCGTGTCCGTGGTGACTACGAAGTGAGGAACCTCGACCGTCCCCTATCATCGTAGCCGTTGAATGGCGACTCATTCAAGAATTTTCATCGAATATATCCCACGCCCAAAACGCCACGCAGATGCACCGGCGGGCGCAATGTCGTTAGCACAACCTTCCGAGACCGAAGCAATTAGTTACGGCCGACTCACCAGCTCTTCGCACTAATATATGATGGGGTACAAGAAGACAAAGGGTAGTTACCAAAGAGGTACATGCAACCCAAACCAAGTTGGAGCCCCGAGATCGGGCGCTCTATCATCGATTATGTCTTACATATTCGTCACGAAGACGGAAGGAGAGAGAGTCAATCCACGAAGAGCTCCTGTGATTCTTTACGACACAAAACCCGTATGCTATATCGCCGGGGTACGATGGTCTTTACCCGATGCTTTCAAACAAGGAGGCGTAAGAGGTCCTTCGAAGCACACGAGGGTGAATGTGGTGCACACCACCGTCCCAAACTCTACGATCGAATCAGAGAATGGGTTACTTTTGGCCCACAATGATTAATGACGCAATGGCACGCCGGAATGCCACGCCGTGGTCAAGTACCCCGACGTTCTAAAATCTCCACTGAGTCGGAGTTGTCTTGATTTCCGGAATCATGTCATGCCCTCGGCTTATTCGCCACCAACCTTGTTCCAATAACGAGTCAATACAACGCTACTTATCGGACTTAGCTTCGCCAAAGAGCCGGGGTCAATATCTCGCTGCATGGGGATTCACAACCGATAGTTAAGCAGTCCGTGGTGACTACGGTGAGGAACCCCGACCGTCCCCTATCATCGTAGCCGTTGAAATGGCGACTCATTCAAGAATTCTTCATCGAATATATCCCACGCCCAAAACGCCACGCAGATGCACCGGGCGGGCGTAGTCGTGGTCGTTAGCACAACCTTCCGAGACCGAGCAATTAGTTACGGCCGACTCACTCTTCGCACTAATATATGATGGGGTACAAGAAGACAAAGGGGTAGTTACCAAAGAGGTACATGCAACCCAAACCAAGTTGGAGCCCCGAGATTGGCGCTTTCCTATCATCGATTATGTCTTACACGGTATTCTGCCGGAAGACGTGAAGGAGAGAGAGTCAATCCGACGAAGAGCTCCCAGATTCTTTTACGACACAGAAACCCAGATGCTATATCGCCGGGGGTACGATGGTCTTTTACTCCGATGCCTTCAAACAAGGAGGCGTAAGAGGTCCTTCGAAGCACACGAGGGTGAATGTGGTGCACACCACCGTCCCAAACTCTACGATCGAATCGAGAATACTTTTGGCCCACAATGATTAATGACGCAATGAAGCACGCCGAAATGCCACGGTCAAATTCACGCTAATTATATGCATCACCGCCGAGCAACTGCATCTTTCGCCACATTCGCCATTCGAGACATGGGGAATGGACGTTGTAGGTCCCATTTTTCCTCCGCCGCTAAAGGAGATCGGTTTATTCTAGCGACACCGACTACTTCCAAGTGGGCGTAAGCAATCCCGCTAAAGGAAGTAAAGGCGAAGTACCGCCATCAAGTTTATCAAACACCATGTCATCTATCGACACGGTGTCCCAAGACGGATCGTGCATGACAACGGTCCCCAATTCATCGCGAATTCCTTCATCGTTTTATGAAATTTAAGATACAAGACGTCTCGCCAACACTTATAATCCGCAAGCAAATGGATTAGCCGAGGCTCAACAAGACGATTATCGTACCCGAAGCTTGTGAAGAATAACAAGTTTAGACCGATGATAAACTCGAGAAGCACTCGGGCGATCGCGACGATCAGACGCGACGCCAACCGAGAGACCCCAGATTCTCGGTTTACTGCGCGGCGCTTCTCCCGCTGGAGATCCAGATCCCGCCACTTCAGACGCCTTTCAACAGATGACGACCAAGAACAACATCAAAAACGCCTCAAGAGATTGAGATGTTAGATGAGAAGCGCCTGGAGGCTCAAAAATGCATTGAGTTCTACCAAGCTAGGATGTCGAGGGCTTTCAACAAGAAAGTTCGACAAAGAACCTTTAGAGAAGGAGATTTGGTCCTCGCCGCCGATTTAATCGATAATCCTCACTTCCAAGAAGAAAGGTAAATTCGAACCTAAATGGGAGGGCCCGTTTGTGATAGAAACGGTCTACTCCAATGGTGCATATCGCCTAATTACCCAAAATGGCGACCGACAATTAATGCCGATAAATGGGAAGTTCCTGAAGAAATACTACCCTTAGTATCTTCAGGATAACCCGTATCAACGGGAAGTTCCTCGTGGGATGTTTCACCCACTTTTCGCGAGGATAACCCTAGATTTATCCTCCATCACAATTTCCCCCACCGATCAAATTCCTTGACGGTGGGTCTACAAATTTTCTCGTACATCACCATAATCCTCTTGATTCCGCCTATGAACAAGAGGCCCACTAAAATCCCTTTACCGGAGATAGAATATAAAATTCTTCCTCTCCAAGCGTAAAACCCTTCGTGATAAACGGAGGGTTCTTTCCATCTTCATCCTAGGTAGCCGATCAAGGTATGCGCCGATTTTCGCATCAGTTGTCCGACAAGGTCACCCGAAGTCTCTTCGTTCTCGAGTGGAGATCCCACTCTTAGTTCCATCTTCATCTTAGGTAGCTACCATCAAGGTATGCGCCGGATTTTCGCATCAGTTGTCCGACAAGGTCACCCGAAGTCTTTTCGCTTCTGAGTGGAGATCCCACTCTTAGTTCCATCTTCATCTTAGGTAGCCGATCAAGGTATGCGCCGGATTTTCGCATCAGTTGTCCGATCAAGGTCGCCTCGAAGTCTCTTCGGTTCTGAGTGGAGATCCCACTCTTAGTTCCATCTTCATCTTAGGTAGCCGATCAAGGTATGCGCCGATTTTCGCATCAGTTGTCCGATCAAGGTCACCCGAGTCCTTTCGGTTCTCGGAGTGGAGATACCACTCTTAGTTCCATCTTCATCTTAGGTAGCTACCGATCGAAGGTATACGGATTTTCGCATCAGTTGTCCGATCAAGGTCACCCGAAGTCTCTTCGTTCTCGAGTGGAGATCCCACTCTTAGTTCCTCCTCTTATCTTAGGTAGCCGACCGAAGGTATGCGCCGAGATTTTCTCGACTAGGTAGTCCGATCAAGGTCGCCTCGAAGTCTCTTCGATTCCTACTTAAGAAGGAATCACAGTAGCTTCATCCCGAAATAGAACACATTCTTCCTTTCCCACCTCAATCAATCTTCATCCGTCACTATTCTCCCACAAAAGAAGACACCAAGGTTCATCTGGGCATTTTATCCCGAAGCCTAAGAAGGGATAAGGCCAACGCCACACGCCGCTGTCGGCTTAGTCTTTTTCCGATTGAAGAAGACACCAAGGTTCGCCTTGGGGTATTTTATCCAAGCCTAAGAAGGATAAAGCCAACGCCTCACACGCTGTTTCGGCTTAGTCTTTTTCCGAAGAAGACACCAAGGTTCGCCTTGGGGTATTTTATCCCTAAGCCTAAGAAGGATAAAGCCAACGCCACACGCTGCTGTTTCGGCTTAGTCTTTCTCCGAAGAAGACACCGAGTTCGATTCGGGGCAATTTATCCCGGCCTAAGAAGGATAAAGCCAACGCTTCACACGCTGCCGGTTTAGTCTTTTTCCGATTGAAGAAGACACCGAAGTTCGACTGGGCATTTTATCCCAAGCCTAAGAAGGATAAAGCCAACGCCACACGCTGCTGTCGGGCTTAGTCTTTTTCCGATTGAAGAAGACACCAGAGTTCGATTCGGGTATTTTATCCCGCCTAAGAAGGATAAAGCCAACGCCACACGCTGCTGTCGGGCTTAGTCTTTCTCCGATTGAAGAAGACACCGAGTTCGACCGGGCATTTTATCCCGCCTAAGAAGGGATAAGGCCGACTTAACACGCTGCCGCCGTTAGTCTTCCCGCGGAAAAAGACGGCTTCACGATTCAACATCGTAGTATTAAGTCTAAGAGAGTCTCATTCTTTAGCACAACGCCATGTGCGGAACGGATCCGTGATAATCCGCGACGCTAGCCCAACTCAAACGGTAGTTGGTAAAGGCTCATCAAACCCGCTGAAGGTCGGGTTGGCTAATAACCCTAAAGTCAACGCCACACGCTGTCGGCTTAGTCTTTCTCCGATTGAAGAAGACACCAGAGTTCGATTCGGGTATTTTATCCCAAGCCTAAGAAGGATAAAGCCAACGCCACACGCTGCTGTCGGCTTAGTCTTTCTCCGATTGAAGAAGACACCGTAGTTCGATTCGGGCATTTTATCCCGCCTAAGAAGGATAAGGCCGACGCCTAACACGCCGCCGTTAGTCTTCCCGAAAAAGACGGCTTCACGTGATTCAACATCGTAGTATTAAGTCTAAGAGAGTCTCATTCTTTAGCACAACGCCATGTGCGAACGGATCCGATAATCCGCGACGCCAGCCCAACTCAAACGGTAGTTGGTAAAGGCTCATCAAACCCGCTGAAAATGGCCAGCCATAAACTTCACACGCCAGCCGCTTAGTCTTTCTCCATTGAAGAAGACACCGAAGTTCGATTCGGGTATTTTATCCCGAAGCCTAAGAAGGATAAAGCCAACGCCACACGCTGCTACGCGAATTTTTCCGATTGAAGAAGACACCGAGTTCGATTCGGGTATTTTATCCCGGCCTAAGAAGGGACGAGTCTACGGTAACACGCTGTCGGGTGGTCTCTTGCCCGTAAAGAGCAATGGCCTATGTATTCAATATCATAGCAACAAGTCTAGAAGAGTTTCATTCTTTTAGCACAACGCCACGCGCGAACGGATCCCGATAATCCGCGACGCTAGCCCAACTCAAACGGTGGTTGGTAAAGGCTAATCAAACCCGCTGATGGTCGAGGGTTTGCCAAAATCCTATAAGTATTATGGTTAATTATTTCCACGAAGTAAAAGAATCATAATAAATAGTGAAAGGGATGGATCTTATTCATTTGAAGCAAATATAGAAGGAGCTACAATTATCGGTGACAATTGATTCAAGCAAATAAAAATCGTGAACGACTGGCCAACAAAGAGAATGTAAAAGTCTCGCAAAGACATCGACTTCATCGCGCAATCCAAGAATGTGAAGGAAGCAAGGTCGACTTTGACAATGGCTAATTTTTCCTCCGGATCGCCGAACCCGAAGCCTTGGCTTCCTTCTCGTTCCTCTTCGAATTGGCGCAATAGCAAATGTTCCCCGACGCATCGCCGAGGACTTGCTTTCACGCTCGCGACATCCCGACTCGTGCACTCACGCTGAAATCCTTCAACGCTTTCCCTTGAATCCCGATTCCTCAGACGCTCGACATGGGTGTGGTACAAGTTTATCTTTACGCCGAAGCGATTGCCGCCATATGAGTTCGAAATATGATCTCTTGCTCGATATTTTCTCTCGCTAAAAACGCTGCTCACGAAGCCTTGATCCGAAGCCGCCGATGAGTCAGACACCTCATCGCATGATTCAAAAGGCTAAATCCTCCACACGGTATGCAAGAGTTAGCCGCCTAGTGAGCTTTTGCTCACAACGATTAGCTAGCCGAGGGCCACCAACACGAATTTCCTCCAAGATACTCAATATGAATGGGCGTAAGACCATAAAGTCGCCCATCTAACCTCGATAATAGAGATCGCCGCTTCAAACCATTCTCCAATAGCCAAGGAGACCCATCACGTAACCGAGTCGAACGGCAGATTTTGGCCCGGCAATCTCTAATAGGTTGAATCTGTGGAAGTGGTTCGCCAAGATTAACTCGGGCCTCCACCCGCCTATACTGCTGGCCTGGAAATCCTGGTTTCGCCAAGCCGTAAGGGAGGCGGTGGAGCGATGATGGAAGCGATCCTCAAACTCGCCATCCCAAATTATGATAGTAGGCTCAGCTCGGTTTCTTCATATGAGTGTTCGCCACGCTGTTCGCTTCTGGAAAAAGGCCTTCCTGATGACCTTGAGAATCGAGACTTGACATTGGGAGCCTTCAAGCAGACTAATAATCATCGGAGCATCCGCCACCACAAGAGAATAAAGGGTTAATGATCATTTAGGAGGAATATCTTAAAAAAGGAAGCAAGATAAGGCGAGAACTCTTCTCGTAAACCCATGAGATCGAAGTCACGACCTTATAACGGGTACGACGATTTCACCAGATAAATGCCCGAGAACGATAAATATAGTCGGTAAACAAAGCGACAATATATATCCCGCTCTACTAAGCAAGAGTACGGTATGAAATCGCCCCGCTAACAACATCGAGACGGTGATCTTTGAAGCCTCAATCCTCACGAAGGAGAATCTCGCTCTTCCCAATCGCCTCACAAAGGAGAACGGCGGGATACAACGATATATGTACGAATATGATGACGCCGGCGCACCACCGAAAGAAGGAGGCGGCATTCACGCCGCGGCGAAGTTGATCGACTCAAACGCTGATCTCCCCGACGACATCGGAAGCCGCAAAACACGACGAAAAGTTAGGTATGCAAAAAAATCAGCTAATTCAGCAATGTAGTCTGCTTGGTCCGGCCGTGGCTCGTAGACCACTAATCGAGGCACCAACGGTGCCCCGGCCAACCAGACCGACCACGGCGGGCTACCACCGACGCCAGAATACCGGCGCTGGCACTTACCGCAATGGGCGCTGGTGCGATGGCCGCAGAATACGGGCGCACAATTTCCAGCGCAGATTGGCGCTAGCACTGTGAAGGCGGCAGGCGGCGCTGGCGCCAGCGCTTCAGCGTTACCGCTGGCATTGCAGCGCTGGCGCTGCGCGCTCATTGCAGCCCTAGCCGCCGCCTGGCACCGCCGCCTGGCGCCGCCGTCGCCCCTTTCCCTCGTGGCCCGCGTCGCCTGCACGCACAAGAAGAAGAAAAAGAAAAGAAAAAAAAAGAATTTACAAAACCCCCGTACACATACCTCGTTGATCGAAGGAGATAAGACGGCGAGAAGCGAGATGAAAACAAGAGAGAGAGAGCACAGGGGGGGGCCGGCCTAGGTCAGAAGAAAAGGAGGGATTATGGGTATTTATAACAACCCCATATGGACCCAATCCTCTTTGAAAAACGCTCACGAAGCCTTGATCCGAAGCCGCCGATGAGTCATCACCTCATCGCATGATTCAAAAGGCTAAATCCTCCACACGGTATGCAAGAGTTAGCCGCCTAGTGAGCTTTTGCTCACAACGATTAGCTAGCCGAGGGCCACCAACACGTGAATTTCCTCCAAGATACTCAATATGAATGGGCGTAAGACCATAAAGTCGCCCATCTAACCTCGATAATAGAGATCGCCGCTTCAAACCATTCTCCATAGAAGGAGACCCATCACGTAACCGAGTCGAACGGCATTTTTGGCCCGGCAATCTCTAATAGGTTGAATCTGTGGAAGTGGTTCGCCAAGATTAACTCGGGCCTCCACCCGCTCTACTGGGTCGGAAATGGTTTGCCAAGGCCGTAGGGAGGCGGTGGAGCGGATGATGGAAGCGATCCTCAAACTCGCCATCCAAATTATGATAGTAGGCTCAGCTCAGGGTTTCTTCATACGAGTGTTCATTCGCCGCGGTTCGCTCTCTATGGAAAAGGCCTTCCTGATGACCTTGAGAATCGAGACTTGACATTGGGAGCCTTCGAAGTAGACGAATAATCATCGGAGCATCCGCCTACCACAAGAGAATAAAGGGTTAACAGATCATTTAGGAGGAATATCTTGAAAAAAGGAAGCAGTATAAGGCGTAGAACTCTTCTCAGAAACCCATGAGATCGAGTCACGACCTTATAACGGGTACGACGATTTCACCCGTATTAAATGCCCGGAGAACGATAAATATAGTCGTGTAAACAAAGCGACAATATATATCCCGTTCTACGAAGCAAGAGTACGGTATGAAATCGCTCCCGTTAACAACATCGAGACGGGTGATCTTTGAAGCCTCAATCCTCACGGCGAGAATCTCGCTCTTCCCAATCGCCTCACAAAGGAGAACGAAGGGATACAACGATATATGTAATGAATATGATGACGCCGGCGCACCACCGAAAGAAGGAGGCGGCATTCACGCCGCGGCGAAGTTGATCGACTCAAACGCTGATCTCCCCGACGACATCGGAAGCCGCAAAACACGACGAAAAGTTAGGTATGCAAAAAAATCAGCTAATTCGCAATGTGGCTCGTTGGTCCGGCCGTGGCTCGCAGATCACGCATCGAGGCACCAACGGTGCCCCGGCCAACCAGACCGATCGCCGGCGAAGGCCACGCCTGACGCCAAGAATAGCTCAGCCACTGGCCAGACCGGCTACTGCAATGGCTGGTAAGTACGCCGCAGCACATACGGGCGCTTAGCGCCAGCCGCCTCAACAAGGGACATCATGCCAGCACCGCAGCGCGCGGGCGCTGGCGCTAGCCTTCAATACTACGCCGGGCGTGTCGGGCGCAGCGCCGGGCGCATACCGCGTACCGCAGCCGGCCACCGGCACCGCCAGCCGGCGCCATTGCCGCCTCTCGTCCTCGCCGCCTGCATCAACAAGAAGAAGAAAAGAAAAGAAAAAAGAATTTACAAAACCCCGTACACATACCTCGCTGATCGAAGGAGATAAGACGGCGAATGAAGATGAAAACAAGAGAGAGAGAGCATGTGGGGCCGCCTAGGTCAAGAAAAGGAGGGATTATGGGTATTTATAACAACCCCATATGGACCCAATCCTTTGAACAAGGACTCCTATTTGGCAAGAAGTAGGAATTTAATTGGGGCCCAAATCAATTCTAATTAGGACTCTAATCAGCCCCTAATTAGGAGTCCTAATTGGAACCTTATCCCGATATCAGCACAAATCAGTCCGCTGATTGGCTCCTAATTCCTCCGCCATATTTGGGAAAGATTCAAGGTTTATTCTACAGATAACACTCTGAATTCCATCGACCATCAACGTACCAATCCTACTCCAACTAGGATTACGAGTATAAACCGTTTCCTAATTTGTCGAGAAGTTCTAAGAATATTTTCACAAAAATATTCTTAGGATAACTCGATCATGCATTGCATCGACATCAACGCCTAATCCTACTCCAACTAGGATTACAGTATAAACCGCTTCCTAATTTATCGAGAAGTTCCCTAAGAATATTCTCACAAGAAATATTCTTAGGATAACTCGATCGCATGGATTACACCGACGAAATCAACGTCGCCTAATCCTACCCAACTAGGATTACGAGTATAAACCGCTTCCTAATTTATCAAGAAGTTCCCTAAGAATATTCTCACAAGAAATATTCTGGGATAACTCGATCGCATGGATTACACCGACGCAAATCAACGTCGCCTAATCCTACCCAACTAGGATTACGGTATAAACTGCTTCCTAATTTATCGAGAGTTCCTAAGAATATTTTCACAAAAATATTCTAGGGATAACTCGATCATGCGAATTGCATCGACGCCATCAACGCTCGCCTAACCTACTCCAACTAGGATTACGAGTATAAACCGTTTCCTAATTTATCGAGAAGTTCCCTAAGAATATTTTCACAAAAATATTCTTAGGATAACTCGATCGTATGGATTGCATCGACGCATCAACGCCGCCTAATCCTACTCCAACTAGGATTACGAGTATAAATCGCTTCCTAATTTATCGAGAAGTTCCCTAAGAATATTCTCACAAGAAATATTCTTAGGATAACTCGATCGTATGGATTACACCGACGCAAATCAACGTCGCCTAATCCTACCCAACTAGGATTACGAGTATAAACCGTTTCCTAATTTATCAAGAAGTTCCTGAAGAATATTCTCACAAGAAATATTCTTAGGATAACTCGATCGCAGGGATTACACCGACGCGAAATCAACGCCGCCTAATCCTACCCAACTAGGATTACGAGTATAAACCGCTTCCTAATTTATCAAGAAGTTCTAAGAATATTCTCACAAGAAATATTCTTAGGATAACTCGATCGTATGGATTACACCGACGCAAATCAACGCGTCGCCTAATCCTACCCAACTAGATTACGAGTATAAATCGCTTCCTAATTTGTCGAGAGTTCTAAGAATATTTTCACAAAAATATTCTTAGGATAACTCGATCATAATTGCATCGACGCCGATCAACGCCTAATCCTACTCCAACTAGGATTACGAGTATAAATCAAGCTTTCCTAATTTATCGAAGAATATTTTCACAAAAATATTCTTAGGATAACTCGATCGTATGATTGCATCGACGCATCAACGCTGCCGCCTAATCCTACTCCAACTAGGATTACGGTATAAACCGCTTCCTAAATTGTCGAGAAGTTCCTAAGAATATTCTCACAAGAAATATTCTTAGGATAACTCGATCATGAATTGCATCGACGCATCAACGCTACCAATCCTACTCCAACTAGGATTACGAGTATAAACTATTTCCAAAATTTCAACGAGGAGTTCCCCGAGAATAAATCCATATTCTCAAGGATAACTCAGAATCTCTTAATTTCCTCCCACCATAATCTCCAAGAGAGGGATAATCGATGAGGAGTGAAAGTCATGTTGACATCGATAATCATATCCTCCCACAGAAGTTAAACCAACAACACACGGATGATGAAGGGATTAGCCGAAATGAGGGTTATGAAGTTCCATGTATTCGACATACCAACGGTCGCCAACAAGGAGTTCACGACATACGTAAAAGTCCAAAACTGATGGTTAGTCAAACAACGACCAACCGACACGAAGTTACAAACAAAACTCACCCACCACCGAAGTCAAGATAACAAGCGGTCGACAATAAATGCGCACCGCGGATCTTATCGTAAATCCTACAAAGAACCGGATGGTCCGAAGAATTGAAGACTTGAAGCTATCTTATGGGACCCTCACCGATCAAGGTCGAACTATCATGTCCAAAGCATCCTGCACTCATCAAGAATCGACCGACGCTTTGGAGGGGTATCCGAGAGGCTGAAAATACTTACAAAATCCCCAAGGCCAACTCGCGGACGGGAGTCGGCGAATGACAACCCATCGAATGATACGACGCCGAACTCGACGGCCAACCCACATTGCCGCAAGCACCGGCTTAAACCGACTTGAACGGACGATCGGATTTCAGACCGCTGAACCGAACGAACCAAGAATTAGTCCCTAATCAAGTATAAACGGAACCCAAACCCGAGACCGAGAAAAATGGCTAAACGGCGAAAACGGCGAACGGGCGCTTCTGCCAAGTGGTCGAGGAGGCTCGCCACCATGGCCGAGCCACCTCGCCAACTTGGTCGAGGTGCCTCGCCAAGGGGTCGAGGCAACCGCCACTATGGCCAGCCACCTCGGCCAATCCAAGCCGGAACTGCCAGAAGCCGAGGAGGCTCGCCACCATGGCCGAAGCCACCTCGCCAACTTGGTCGAGGCGTCACGGTACGGTGCCAGCTGGCACCCCCATTGTATAAATAGGGGGTCTTGTTGGCCGGAGTGGAGCCGATTTTGGCCGATCCGAGAGGATTTTGGGGATTTGGAGCGGCTTCCGATTGATTTTGGGATCTTTCAAAGGCTCTGACTTCAAGAGTTCTTGCGAGATCTACGAGTAATCGGGCGCACGGTTCTCGAAAGCAACGGCAGCACAAGTTCACCAACGCCGATCTTCAATCAAAAGGTAACCAATTCGGTCGAACTACAGATACCCTCTAGATTAAGCTTCGCCTTAATCTCGTGGATAGCCGGATTTCTCCTAGTAGATCTCACCCGCCCGGCCATCCTCTCCTTCGTGAGTGTGATCCCCTCGGTAACCGTTTCCTTAGTGAAGCGAGCCTTTATCATCGTAGTTCAGAACAGGGTCTCTACTGGATCGAGTTAGCGGTGGTCCACGGACACAATAAGTCCCCAAGACAGCAAAGAACCCACGCAGTTTGGTGATCCGATATAACGAGATCCTCGTGTTTGTTCACAAGGATAAAAAGTTGTAATCTTTTTGATTTTCATTGTAAGCCTTAAAATAAAAGGCGATATTTCTCTTTGAATTTGTTTGGTGGCGAAGTTTGTAAGCAAGTTCAAATCAATGACAATCATCCCAACTTTTACATGACGAGGCGAGTAGCGACTACTAGGCATTGTAGTGACTACTGCTGTAAACGACGAAAGGTGTATTCTGCGTTGAGTGCAGTAGTCGACTAATCGTATTATAGTCGACTAATCTACAGCTCATTAGTCGACTAATATGAGTTGTAGTCGACTAATCAAGCATTCAAAACGGGTCTAATTAGGATTTGGTTTTAAACCCAATTCGCTTAGAGGTTATAAATAACCCCTAACCCGATTGTTAGGTAAGTTTTAAGCGTTTTGGGCGACCTTTGAGAGAGTTTTGTGCATCTTTGGAGAAGAGATCTTTGAGAGATTGAGAGGTTTGTTTTAGGGTTTCTTTGTGAGAACTTGTAATCCTAATTTGTATTCTCTCTTTCTATTAGTGAAAATCCCCTCCTTACCCCGTGGACGTAGCAACTTGTCGAACCACGTGAAATCTCGTGGTCTTTACTCTTTATTGTGTTTTGGCTTTCGCTTGTGGTGGTTTCTCTCGACGGTTCACGGTCCGCTACTCTACAATTGGTATCGAGCTATTGTTCGATTGGAAGTGGTGTAATTTCTAATTTGAGGGGTGTTCGGTGATTCCCGAGAAGCGGATTCACGAAGACAAACAGAGGATGGCGCCAACCAAGAATCACCAAAGTGGGAAAATTCGAGATTGAAAAGTTCAATGGGAAGAACGATTTTTCTTATTGGAGGATGCGATGAAAAACTTTCTAATTTCGCAAAAATTGCACAAGACTTTGGATGGAAAGGAGAAGAAGAACAAGGATATGTCGATGAGGATTGGGAGGAGTTGGATCACGGAAGCTGCAGTCGATTATCCTATGCCTCGAGAGGGATGTAGCTTTCTTGGTAGATGGAGAGGAAGCGAGTGAGCGTGTGGAAGAAGTTAGAGGGTACCTTCATGACGAAGAGTCTAACTAACCGGATCTACTTAAAATCCAAATTGTATACTTGCAAGATGGAGGATGGCTCATCAATCCGGAACACATCAACAAGTTTGATAGGATCATATCAGATTTGAAAGACATAGATGTTAAAGTAGGAGGCGAGGATCGAGGCTTCTACTATACGTCTCTGTAGAAGTTTTATGAGAACCCGTGCAAACACCGAGGCTTGTGGGAGAAAATTTGAAGATGGATGAGACTAGAACGGCACTTCTAGCGGACGATCTTCTGAAGATTGCAACTAGTGACATGGCCAATCGGCGGTAACAAGGAACAAGCGCAGGATTGTTTGCAAGAGGAAGGAGCAATGAGCGAGGAAAAGGTAGGGAGGAAAGTCTAGATCTAAATCAAGACCTCTTGCGGGAAAAGGATGTTTCAAGCGCGTGAAGTCGGCATTTCAAAGTCGATCGTCCAAATAAGAGAGTAGGTGGAAAGAAGAACAACAACAAGACCGAGAGGAGAGAGGGCAAGGAAGAAGCGAAGCCACGCTTCGTGAGGAAGGGAGCGATAAGGAATGCTATGTCGCCACGGGTGGCGAGGAGATCTCCCGAAGTGGATACTTGATTCTGGTTGCTCTTATCATATGTGTCCAAATAGGAAGTGGTTTACTACCTACAGAGGCATTGATGGGGGAACTGTATTGATGGGGAATAACCATGCTTGTAAAACAGTGGGGCTAGGTAATATCAAAATCAAGATGCATGATGGAGTGGTTCGAACCTTGACGGATGTGAGGCATGTTCCCGACTTGCGGAAGAATCTTATCTCAGTTGGTGCTTTGGACTCCGGTGGTTGCAGGATTGTGACGGAAAACGGAGTGAAGAAGGTTGTTCGTGGTTCCTTAGTAGTGATGAAGGGTGTTCGTCACGGTAATCTATATACTCTCTCAGGTACGACGGTGACAGAGATGCGCCGTTGAACCGGCGAAGTGGTGGAGACCCATGTGAGCACACACGGTTATGGCATAGCGCTTGGGCATATGTCGAGAAGGGTCTAGTTCGCTTGGTAAAGAGGGTCTCACGAAGAATCAAGGAACCCAAAGATGGATTTTTGCGAGGATTGTGTGTATGGAAAGTCACACGTGGTTCGGGCCGAGAAGCAAGTCTAAGAGCGAGGGATACTAGATTATGTGCACACGGACGCTTGGGGTCCGCCGCATAACTTCCAAGGGTGGTTCCGTATTATGTCTCATTTATAGATGATTATTCTAGGTATGTTTGGATTTACTTTCAAGCATAAGAATGAGGTGTTGAGACATTCAAGAAGTGGAGAACAATGGTTGAGAACAGACAGAAAGAAATTGAAGACGCCGAGATCCGATAACGGCATGCAGTATACGATGGTGCTTTCAAGGAGTTCTCGGATCGAGGGAATTGTTCGACACCGACAACAGTCTACACCACGCCAGTAATGGGGTCGGAGAGATCGAACCAACACCGCGAAAAGGCAAAGTGAGTATGCGATCTTATGCGTGATTGGGCAACGAATGGTGGGCGTAAGCGGGCTGCTTGTTACATTGTGAACCGCTCACCACATTCGACATTGATGGTGATACACCCTATGGGTGTGGTCGGGAGCATGCGATTATGATAGGCTCGTAATTTTCTGATGTACCGCCTACTATCACGCCAACGAGGGAAAGCTTGACGCGAGGGCCAAGAAGGCAATATTCTTGGGATATGCAAGGGCGAAAAGGCTATCGCCTTTGGTGTACGAAGATTCAAAGTTCGTGATCGCAGGATGTTACCTTTGATGAGAAATCCATGATTGCTAGGGCCCAAGGATGATGGTGTTATGACCGGTGAGACTTCTAAGTCTCGTGTTATTGAAATAGAACCTAAAGACCAACTAGGTTCTAATCGTGCTCAAGTGGGAAGTCGTAGATGATGAGCTTGAGCAGAGGAGGTTCAGCAGAAAATACACGTGCACTACAACAACAGCACCGAGGATAATTTGGCTTCCACTAGGCCAAAGCGAAAGCATGCAGTGCATCAAGTCAAGATCAACCCCTAAAGCACTATGGGCGTGCTAATATGGTTGAATACGACTCTGTGGAGGAGGACGAGCCGGTCTCCTTCAAGGAAGCTATTCGACAAGGATAGTGAGAGTTGGTTGGCTGCGATGGAGGAAGAGATGGAATCTCTTCGAAAGAATCATACATGGGAGGTGGTCCCATTGCCCGTAGGAAGAAAAGCTATTGGTTGTAAGTGGGTGTATAAAAGAAAGGAAGATCTTTCAGAGCTCGGTGGTGTAAGATATAAGGCGAGGCTAGTGGCTAAGGGTTTTGCACAGAAAGAGGGTGTGGATTACAATGAGATATTTTCTCCGGTGGTGAAACACACTTCTATTCGGGTGCTATTGAGTATTGTTGCTCATGGTGATTTTGAGCTGGATCAACTCGATGTTAAAACAAAGATTCTTGCACGGAGACTTGGATGAAGAGATCTACATGCATCAACCCGAGGGCTACAAGGTTGAGGATAAGGAGAATCATGTGTGTCGCTTGAGGAAGTCATCAGATGGATTAAAGCAATCTCCCGCAAAGGGTACAAGCGATTTGACTTCTTCATGCCGGCATGGGTTTTCCGGCGATCATGATTGTTGTGTTTACATTCGAAGCTTCATGAGGTAATTTTATCTATCTTCTTTGTATGTGGATGACATGCTTATTGCTTCTAAGGCGGGGTGGAGATAGATAGGTTGAAATCTCAACTTGGTGAAGAGTTCGAGATGAAGGACATGAGTGCCGCTAGGAAAATACCGGGTATGGAGATTAGAAGAGAGCGAATCGGCGATTGTTCTTGAGACAGCCGTCTACACCACGCCAGTAACGGGGTCGCGAGAGATCGAACCAACACCGCGAAAAGGCAAAGTGAGTATGCGATCTTATGCGTGATTGGGCAACGAATGGTGGGCGAAGCGGCTGGCTGCTTGTTACATTGTGAACCGCTCACCACATTCGACATTGATGGTGATACACCCTATGGTGTGGTCGGGGAGCATGCGATTATGATAGGCTCGTAATTTTCTGATGTACCGCCTACTATCACGCCAACGGGGAAAGCTTGACGCGAGGGCCAAGAAGGCAATATTCTTGGGATATGCAAGGGCGAAAAGGCTATCGCCTTTGGTGTACGAAGATTCAAAGTTCGGATCGCAGGATGTTACCTTTGATGAGAAATCCATGATTGCTAGGGCCCAAGGATGATGGTGTTATGACCGTGAGACTTCTAAGTCTCGTGTTATTGAAATAGAACCTAAAGACCAACTAGGTTCTAATCGCTCAAGTGGGAAGTCGCAGATGATGAGCTTGAGCAGAGGAGGTTCAAGAGAAAATACACAGCACTACAACAACAGCAGCTCGAGGATAATTTGGCTTCCACTAGGCCAAAGCGAAAGCATACAAGGTGCATCAAGCCGGGCTGATCAACCCCTAAAGCACTATGGGCGCTAATATGGTTGAATACGACTCGGTGGAGGAGGGCGAGCGGTCTCCTTCAAGGAAGCTATTCGACAAGGATAGTGAGAGTTGTTGGTTGGCGATGGAGGAAGAGATGGAATCTCTTCGAAGAATCATACATGGAGGTGGTCCCATTGCCCGTAGGAAGAAAAGCTATTGGTTGTAAGTGGGTGTATAAAAGAAAGGAAGATCTTTCAGAGCTCGGTGGTGTAAGATATAAGGCGAGGCTAGTGGCTAAGGGTTTTGCACGTAAAGAGGGTGTGGATTACAATGAGATATTTTCTCCGGTGAAACACACTTCTATTCGGGTGCTATTGAGTATTGTTGCTCATGGTGATTTTGAGTCGGATCAACTCGATGTTAAAACAAAGATTCTTGCACGGAGACTTGGATGAAGAGATCTACATGCATCAACCCGAGGGCTACAAGGTTGAGGATAAGGAGAATCATGTGTGTCGCTTGAGGAAGTCACCGATGGATTAAAGCAATCTCCCTATAGCCGCAAGCTGATTTGACTTCTTCATGCCGAAGCATGGGTTTTCCGCTTATCATGATTGTTGTGTTTACATTCGAAGCTTCATGAGGTAATTTTATCTATCTTCTTTGTATGTGGATGACATGCTTATTGCTTCTAAGAGCGGTGGAGATAGATAGGTTGAAATCTCAACTTGGTGAAGAGTTCGAGATGAAGGACATGAGTGCCGCTAGGAAAATACCGGGTATGGAGATTAGAAGAGAGCTAATCGACGCATTGTTCTTGAGTCGGCGGGCTACATAGAGCCGGGTGATCGCGAGGTTCGGGATGCAAAGTGCTAAGTCGGTGGTGACTCCATTGGCTCCACACTTTAGGCTTCGGTAATCAATCTCCCACTACAACGAAGAGAAGGCGACATGGAGCGGTTCCCTATGCTAGTACAAATGGCGCTTAATGTATGCAATAGTGTACACGTGATATTTCACAGCGGTTAGTGTGGTCGAGATTCATGGCTTAATCCGGAAAGGCGACCGGGAAGCAAAGAAGTGGGTCCTCGTGTACTTAAAGGGTACAGCTTGATACGGGTCTGTTTTGGTGGAGAAACATGTCGATTGATCGGTTTGTGGACTCGATTATGCGGGCGATCTAGATAGACGGCGATCTACTACCGGTTATGTATTTAAGATACATGGAGCCCTGCTAGTTGGCGATCGATGTTACAGCTACGCTGGCACTTTCTACTACGAGGTCGAAAGTACATGGCCATGGCGAGGGAGTGAAGGAAGCATTGTGGTTGTGGGGTCTTCTAGACGATTTGGGGATTGAGCAGAAAACGGAACTTGTGGTGTGACAAATGAGTGCAATTCACTTGGCGAAGAATCAGTTCATCATGCTCGCACTCAAGCATATTGATGTCGTATCATTTTGTGCGGATGTCATAGAGGAGGTGATATTTCTCTCATGAAGGTGCACACGAATGAGAATCCCGCGACATGTTAACCAAGGTGGTCACAGTAGTAAGTTTAAGCATTGCTTAGACTTGCTTCATATCACTCGGTTGATCCGCCCAAGAGGGCATGGCCTTCGGGCTGTAATGGGCAAGGTGGAGATGATTTGAGGTGAACTACGATGAGCTTGATCCCTGGTGGAGGGTACGTGAAGGTACCGCTGGTAGGCGCACTGATTGGCCTCGATTGGTCGATGGTGATCTCTAGATGTTCTTGGTGTTCTTCCGGTGTTCGCCTAAAATTTGAGGTGAATCAAATGATGTACGAGGTGGAGAATTGTAGAACATGCACAAAAACATGCACAAGACAGCCAGTTCAAGAGTCGACTACTAGGCATTGTAGTCGACTACAATCAGAAAGCGCATGTAGCAAGTTTTCGTCGGAACGTAGTAGTCGACTACTAGGCATTGTAGTCGACTACATCACTGCATTAAACGTGTATTTCAAGTTGGAAACCGAAAGTAGCTCCATCAACTGTGACATAATGACACCTTAGTCGACTAATATGAGTTGTAGTCGACAATCGCAGTATTCAAAACGGTCTAATTAGGATTTGGTTTTAAACCCACCGCTTAGAGGTTATAAATAACCCCTAACCGATTGTTAGGTAAGTTTTAAGCACGCTTTGGAGCACCTTTGAGAGAGTTTTGTGCATCTTTGGAGAGGAGATCTTTGAGAGATTGAGAGGTTTGTTTTAGGGTTTCTTTGTGAGAACTTGTAATCCTAATTTGTATTCTCTCTTCTATTAGTGAAAATCCCCTCCTTACCCGTGGACGTAGGCAACTTGTCGAACCACGTAAATCTCGTGTCTTTACTCTTTTATTGTGTTTTGGCTTTCCGTTTGTGGTGGTTTCTCTCGACGGTTCCGCGGTCCGCGCGCCCTACAAATATAATATGTATAAGTCAAAGCGCGGGCAACCAGTACATAGACGAAGCTTGGACTTGCAGCCTTTAGTCAAACCGTCAACCATTTTCGTCTAAACTCGCAACCTTCTCCTTTCAAACTCGAGCTACAAAATCACATAAGACACACATTTCAAAAGGACTACACATGTAGTAATTCATGAATTCATATTTGTTAAGAGGGAAAAGGTTCAATACCACTTTCTTCACACGGTCACAGACATTTTCAAGGTGATATGGGCTGCTCACTCAAACTCATTCATCACAACTATGACTACAAGATGGGGATTGATGGTAAGAATACTAAGGAAAAATAAAGTGGCTTGTGATGCATTGCGGGGAGTTATTCTTTTCCCTTTGCATATATAAAGGGGTCAAATGTTTCAAGAATGTGGCGAATTCGTAGCTTAACTTCTTCTAGTCAGCATAAAAGCATCATAAACCATGATGCAACCAGTTTCTACAGCCAATTAAAGGTGAAATATCTCATGCGATGGCATAAAGTTCATGGCATGATGGCATGGCCTCTAGCACTCACATCTTTCTTCTGATAGATTTACCAAAACAAGGCAAAGTAGCAGAAAAATTGAGAAGCACTACATTTTGCTTAAACAAAGCAAAGTAGCAGGAAAATTAAGAAGCACTACATTTTGCTTAAACAAGCACTACATTTTGCTTAAACGTGCAGCAGAAACGATATATCACCTGGAATTTAGAAACTAAACAAACAAAGCTACATTCATGACTTGCCAACAGAGCTCATTAATGGCCTTTCACTGTGTCTTTATTCGCTATGTAACTTCTTCAAATTGTTAAGTTAGATATCAATCTAATTGCAAGGCAGATTTTGCCTTTCTCATGAGTATACTCATATATGCTTATGCACCATAATTCGCAGAAATGGCAGGACTCTGATTCACTTTCCTCGAATTTCCTCGAATTTTCATGTCATTATTTTTCACTTTGAAGTCTTATATTTATTTTAATAAAGAGGAATTGTTTGTCCTTCTAATAGACATCTTTCTTTGTTTTCCTCCATTAAAGGCCTGGATCTTAGTATAGTTAAAGGTATTGTTAGGGTTTTGGAGAAGTTTGGGAAGAGGAGAGATTGGAGGCTGAGACACGATATTTTGGTGAGAACTCAAATTCTATTTTCTCTCACTTAGGTTTACATATTACATAGTGCAAAATAAGATAAATGGCCCATAGCCCAAAGCAATTTGGGTCACAATAGGCTACGGCCGATGGAGGAGGCGACGAGGCTACGGCCGATGGAGGAGGCGACGAGGCTACGGCCGATGGAGGAGGCGACGAGGCTACGGCCGATGGAGGAGGCGACGAGGCTACGGCCGATGGAGGAGGCGACGAGGCTACGGCCGATGGAGGAGGCGACGAGGCTACGGCCGATGGAGGAGGCGACGAGGCTACGGCCGATGGAGGAGGCGACGAGGCTACGGCCGATGGAGGAGGCGACGAGGCTACGGCCGATGGAGGAGGCGACGAGGCTACGGCCGATGGAGGAGGCGACGAGGCTACGGCCGATGGAGGAGGCGACGAGGCTACGGCCGATGGAGGAGGCGACGAGGCTACGGCCGATGGAGGAGGCGACGAGGCTACGGCCGATGGAGGAGGCGACGAGGCTACGGCCGATGGAGGAGGCGACGAGGCTACGGCCGATGGAGGAGGCGACGAGGCTACGGCCGATGGAGGAGGCGACGAGGCTACGGCCGATGGAGGAGGCGACGAGGCTACGGCCGATGGAGGAGGCGACGAGGCTACGGCCGATGGAGGAGGCGACGAGGCTACGGCCGATGGAGGAGGCGACGAGGCTACGGCCGATGGAGGAGGCGACGAGGCTACGGCCGATGGAGGAGGCGACGAGGCTACGGCCGATGGAGGAGGCGACGAGGCTACGGCCGATGGAGGAGGCGACGAGGCTACGGCCGATGGAGGAGGCGACGAGGCTACGGCCGATGGAGGAGGCGACGAGGCTACGGCCGATGGAGGAGGCGACGAGGCTACGGCCGATGGAGGAGGCGACGAGGCTACGGCCGATGGAGGAGGCGACGAGGCTACGGCCGATGGAGGAGGCGACGAGGCTACGGCCGATGGAGGAGGCGACGAGGCTACGGCCGATGGAGGAGGCGACGAGGCTACGGCCGATGGAGGAGGCGACGAGGCTACGGCCGATGGAGGAGGCGACGAGGCTACGGCCGATGGAGGAGGCGACGAGGCTACGGCCGATGGAGGAGGCGACGAGGCTACGGCCGATGGAGGAGGCGACGAGGCTACGGCCGATGGAGGAGGCGACGAGGCTACGGCCGATGGAGGAGGCGACGAGGCTACGGCCGATGGAGGAGGCGACGAGGCTACGGCCGATGGAGGAGGCGACGAGGCTACGGCCGATGGAGGAGGCGACGAGGCTACGGCCGATGGAGGAGGCGACGAGGCTACGGCCGATGGAGGAGGCGACGAGGCTACGGCCGATGGAGGAGGCGACGAGGCTACGGCCGATGGAGGAGGCGACGAGGCTACGGCCGATGGAGGAGGCGACGAGGCTACGGCCGATGGAGGAGGCGACGAGGCTACGGCCGATGGAGGAGGCGACGAGGCTACGGCCGATGGAGGAGGCGACGAGGCTACGGCCGATGGAGGAGGCGACGAGGCTACGGCCGATGGAGGAGGCGACGAGGCTACGGCCGATGGAGGAGGCGACGAGGCTACGGCCGATGGAGGAGGCGACGAGGCTACGGCCGATGGAGGAGGCGACGAGGCTACGGCCGATGGAGGAGGCGACGAGGCTACGGCCGATGGAGGAGGCGACGAGGCTACGGCCGATGGAGGAGGCGACGAGGCTACGGCCGATGGAGGAGGCGACGAGGCTACGGCCGATGGAGGAGGCGACGAGGCTACGGCCGATGGAGGAGGCGACGAGGCTACGGCCGATGGAGGAGGCGACGAGGCTACGGCCGATGGAGGAGGCGACGAGGCTACGGCCGATGGAGGAGGCGACGAGGCTACGGCCGATGGAGGAGGCGACGAGGCTACGGCCGATGGAGGAGGCGACGAGGCTACGGCCGATGGAGGAGGCGACGAGGCTACGGCCGATGGAGGAGGCGACGAGGCTACGGCCGATGGAGGAGGCGACGAGGCTACGGCCGATGGAGGAGGCGACGAGGCTACGGCCGATGGAGGAGGCGACGAGGCTACGGCCGATGGAGGAGGCGACGAGGCTACGGCCGATGGAGGAGGCGACGAGGCTACGGCCGATGGAGGAGGCGACGAGGCTACGGCCGATGGAGGAGGCGACGAGGCTACGGCCGATGGAGGAGGCGACGAGGCTACGGCCGATGGAGGAGGCGACGAGGCTACGGCCGATGGAGGAGGCGACGAGGCTACGGCCGATGGAGGAGGCGACGAGGCTACGGCCGATGGAGGAGGCGACGAGGCTACGGCCGATGGAGGAGGCGACGAGGCTACGGCCGATGGAGGAGGCGACGAGGCTACGGCCGATGGAGGAGGCGACGAGGCTACGGCCGATGGAGGAGGCGACGAGGCTACGGCCGATGGAGGAGGCGACGAGGCTACGGCCGATGGAGGAGGCGACGAGGCTACGGCCGATGGAGGAGGCGACGAGGCTACGGCCGATGGAGGAGGCGACGAGGCTACGGCCGATGGAGGAGGCGACGAGGCTACGGCCGATGGAGGAGGCGACGAGGCTACGGCCGATGGAGGAGGCGACGAGGCTACGGCCGATGGAGGAGGCGACGAGGCTACGGCCGATGGAGGAGGCGACGAGGCTACGGCCGATGGAGGAGGCGACGAGGCTACGGCCGATGGAGGAGGCGACGAGGCTACGGCCGATGGAGGAGGCGACGAGGCTACGGCCGATGGAGGAGGCGACGAGGCTACGGCCGATGGAGGAGGCGACGAGGCTACGGCCGATGGAGGAGGCGACGAGGCTACGGCCGATGGAGGAGGCGACGAGGCTACGGCCGATGGAGGAGGCGACGAGGCTACGGCCGATGGAGGAGGCGACGAGGCTACGGCCGATGGAGGAGGCGACGAGGCTACGGCCGATGGAGGAGGCGACGAGGCTACGGCCGATGGAGGAGGCGACGAGGCTACGGCCGATGGAGGAGGCGACGAGGCTACGGCCGATGGAGGAGGCGACGAGGCTACGGCCGATGGAGGAGGCGACGAGGCTACGGCCGATGGAGGAGGCGACGAGGCTACGGCCGATGGAGGAGGCGACGAGGCTACGGCCGATGGAGGAGGCGACGAGGCTACGGCCGATGGAGGAGGCGACGAGGCTACGGCCGATGGAGGAGGCGACGAGGCTACGGCCGATGGAGGAGGCGACGAGGCTACGGCCGATGGAGGAGGCGACGAGGCTACGGCCGATGGAGGAGGCGACGAGGCTACGGCCGATGGAGGAGGCGACGAGGCTACGGCCGATGGAGGAGGCGACGAGGCTACGGCCGATGGAGGAGGCGACGAGGCTACGGCCGATGGAGGAGGCGACGAGGCTACGGCCGATGGAGGAGGCGACGAGGCTACGGCCGATGGAGGAGGCGACGAGGCTACGGCCGATGGAGGAGGCGACGAGGCTACGGCCGATGGAGGAGGCGACGAGGCTACGGCCGATGGAGGAGGCGACGAGGCTACGGCCGATGGAGGAGGCGACGAGGCTACGGCCGATGGAGGAGGCGACGAGGCTACGGCCGATGGAGGAGGCGACGAGGCTACGGCCGATGGAGGAGGCGACGAGGCTACGGCCGATGGAGGAGGCGACGAGGCTACGGCCGATGGAGGAGGCGACGAGGCTACGGCCGATGGAGGAGGCGACGAGGCTACGGCCGATGGAGGAGGCGACGAGGCTACGGCCGATGGAGGAGGCGACGAGGCTACGGCCGATGGAGGAGGCGACGAGGCTACGGCCGATGGAGGAGGCGACGAGGCTACGGCCGATGGAGGAGGCGACGAGGCTACGGCCGATGGAGGAGGCGACGAGGCTACGGCCGATGGAGGAGGCGACGAGGCTACGGCCGATGGAGGAGGCGACGAGGCTACGGCCGATGGAGGAGGCGACGAGGCTACGGCCGATGGAGGAGGCGACGAGGCTACGGCCGATGGAGGAGGCGACGAGGCTACGGCCGATGGAGGAGGCGACGAGGCTACGGCCGATGGAGGAGGCGACGAGGCTACGGCCGATGGAGGAGGCGACGAGGCTACGGCCGATGGAGGAGGCGACGAGGCTACGGCCGATGGAGGAGGCGACGAGGCTACGGCCGATGGAGGAGGCGACGAGGCTACGGCCGATGGAGGAGGCGACGAGGCTACGGCCGATGGAGGAGGCGACGAGGCTACGGCCGATGGAGGAGGCGACGAGGCTACGGCCGATGGAGGAGGCGACGAGGCTACGGCCGATGGAGGAGGCGACGAGGCTACGGCCGATGGAGGAGGCGACGAGGCTACGGCCGATGGAGGAGGCGACGAGGCTACGGCCGATGGAGGAGGCGACGAGGCTACGGCCGATGGAGGAGGCGACGAGGCTACGGCCGATGGAGGAGGCGACGAGGCTACGGCCGATGGAGGAGGCGACGAGGCTACGGCCGATGGAGGAGGCGACGAGGCTACGGCCGATGGAGGAGGCGACGAGGCTACGGCCGATGGAGGAGGCGACGAGGCTACGGCCGATGGAGGAGGCGACGAGGCTACGGCCGATGGAGGAGGCGACGAGGCTACGGCCGATGGAGGAGGCGACGAGGCTACGGCCGATGGAGGAGGCGACGAGGCTACGGCCGATGGAGGAGGCGACGAGGCTACGGCCGATGGAGGAGGCGACGAGGCTACGGCCGATGGAGGAGGCGACGAGGCTACGGCCGATGGAGGAGGCGACGAGGCTACGGCCGATGGAGGAGGCGACGAGGCTACGGCCGATGGAGGAGGCGACGAGGCTACGGCCGATGGAGGAGGCGACGAGGCTACGGCCGATGGAGGAGGCGACGAGGCTACGGCCGATGGAGGAGGCGACGAGGCTACGGGCCGATGGAGGAGGCGACGAGGCTACGGGCCGATGGAGGAGGCGACGAGGCTACGGCCGATGGAGGAGGCGACGAGGCTACGGCCGATGGAGGAGGCGACGAGGCTACGGGCCGATGGAGGAGGCGACGAGGCTACGGGCCGATGGAGGAGGCGACGAGGCTACGGGCCGATGGAGGAGGCGACGAGGCTACGGGCTGATGGAGGAGGCGACGAGGCTGCGGGCTGCTGCTGCTATTCGAAGGTCAAGGAAGACGGGATCTGTAGGTGGAGCGGCGATCGCGACCGGCGGCGGATCTCACGGCGGCGGCGGCGGCGTTGGCTCTGATACCAGATTGTTAGGGTTTTGGAGAAGTTTGGGAAGAGGAGAGATTGGAGGCTGAGACACGATATTTTGGTGAGAACTCAAATTCTATTTTCTCTCACTTAGGTTTACATATTACATAGTGCAAAATAAGATAAATGGCCCATAGGCCCAATAGCAATTTGGGTCACAATATAACACGTATTCTCTTCACAATAGAAAATATAAACAAGAGGCACGTGACCTTGTTTAGCGGTCAACATTGTAGATTCATTAACTTAAAAGAGTCTTCTTATTGCTTTAATGTCCTCAAGCTTACTGTGGACTATCTGTAAGCAAAACTTCCGTATCTCTGGTTAGCATTCATCTCTATCTTCCCTGTATTTGACTACTATGTTAGGTTTAGGTGTTGCTTCAATGTCCCCAATTTTCCACAGCTATTTTAAAATAAGTCCTCCAAATCTTCAGTTGTAGGATTTGAGGAAACTTATAGCAATTATAATGATTTGGGGGACTAACATCAAAATACTAAAAATTTGGGGAACTAATATCAAAATAACCCAATATGAAACCAAAGTTAACCTGATTAAGAGAGTGATGTTGGACTCTCTAGTTAGTATAAGCTTGAACAGATAACACTTTATGCAAACTTTAATAGCATATTATGCAACTCTTGTAATGGAGTTTTAAAGTGCTTAATAATTTTGATCATGTGATTTTTTGTCCCTTGTCCTGTTGCTTTGTACAACTGTACTAGTGTTTCGTTTGAGAATTCAGACTTTTACTTTGCCTAGGTTGCATATTTTGTTGGCAGTGTTTTAGCGAGGAGTTGGGCTCAATGTTTAAAGGAAAAACATTGGCAGAGGGATCGATGGACTCAATTAATGTTTATTAAGGAACATTGGTAATTCACCATGTTTTAGTCAAACGTGTTACATTGTTATAGAACCGTTGTTAGTTACCATTTTTTCGCTATCGTTCGGTAAGGAGTTTATTTAGTTTTGTGTTTGTAATGTAAAAAAGGGGAAGAGTGGAGAGTGTGATGCATTGTATATTTAGGATAAAATTGACTTCGAGTCATTCTATGATCCCTATCCTTTATCACAAAAAAGAAAAAAGAAAAAAAAGGGGTTCATGCAACATCCATAACATGGGAATTATGATTAAATCAATAAAGTCAAACAAATCAAACATGTCATAAAACTATCAATACCTTTATACAAAATAACCATTTCGTTTACCATAGTAGTAACTATTATGGTTGTAAAATAGTCACAACCCAAAAAAACTCAAGCTAGCAAGTACAAGAAAATCTAAAAAAGCCAAAGTGATGAGTTCACACGACTACGGCGTTGTTTGGTTGGCAAAAAATCCAAAGAAAAGTATTATAGGAAATCTATTCCTCTTAACACTGTCTTTTGTCTTGTTTGGTTCACCCTTGAAATCATCTTGAAACCAAGTGGAAGGGTGACATGACACCCTCCCATTGGTTGATGTGACATATAATTAAAGAAACCCATTTCATGGGTTTTTGTACAGAAATGGGAGGAAACTCTCATTATTAACAACCCCCAACCCCAAATTTCAAAACCAATCCGAATGCAACAAACGATAAGGGGGAAGAAGGGATGGTGAACCATAATCCTATTCGCTAAACCCGTTATAGACTTCTTTCATCAAAAGTTCTAATTATCACATGGTGGATCAACACTTCACCATCCTGGATAACAAATTATAGGGGATGTAATAAGTATTCAACAAGATATGAAATGGTAACTCCTAGAATTGAACTGTTCGACTCACACTCCTCGAACTTTAGGGAGTTGTTTTGCTTGGAATTGGATCAACCTAGCATTTACCGTTCTCTACAAACGATTGGAATCACCCTAAAGATAGATAGAACAGAGAGAATGTACCGCGCTTTAAAAATCATCACTGCTTGTTACGAACATCCTCTTCTTTTATCTTCCTATCTCAGAATATGAGAATGATGTTATTGCTCCCCAAAAGAAGTAATAACTGTTAGATTTAAATCTAATTAAATCTATTTGTGGGCACATATGTTACATTAATGTGTAGTGCTATCTCTCAGGCTAACCCACTAAAGTGATCAATCAAGTTGGGTTAATGGGTATTTAAATAAATTATGGGCTAAATGTGCAGATACCAGGTTGTAATTACAATTTGATGAGGGGCCAAATTGTAAAAGTGCAACACCTATATATATGGGGTTATGGTCCCTAATCTAGGGTTAACATAAGAATTCTCATCTCTTTTACCCCATCTAAAAAGAGATCTAAGGAAGAGAAGAACCCTAAGATTAGAAGATCCATCAATCCACACAAGATCCAAATTATGGATTCGTGTATTGCTTCCGCGACTTATGATGTTTATCTCTTTGATTAATCATGTTTAAGATCCTTCAGATCTAACAAGTGGTATCGAACCTCATTGTTCGAACTCAAGTCGAACTCGCAGTCAACTCAAGTCGAACCTCGCCGTTCGAACTCAAGTCGAACTCGCAGTCAACTCAAGTCGAACTCGCAGTCAACTCAAGTCGAACTCGCAGTCAACTCAAGTCGAACCTCATGATTCGAACTCAAGTCGAACTCGCAGTCAACTCAAGTCGAACCTCATGATTCGAACTCAAGTCGAACCTCATTGTTCGAACTCAAGTCGAACCTCATTGTTCGAACTCAAGTCGAACCTCATTGTTCGAACTCAAGTCGAACCTCATGATTCGAACTCAAGTCGAACTCGCAGTCAACTCAAGTCGAACCTCATGATTCGAACTCAAGTCGAACTCGCCGTTCGAACTCAAGTCGAACCTCATTGTTCGAACTCAAGTCGAACTCGCAGTCAACTCAAGTCGAACCTCATGATTCGAACTCAAGTCGAACTCGCCGTTCGAACTCAAGTCGAACCTCATTGTTCGAACTCAAGTCGAACTCGCCGTTCGAACTCAAGTCGAACCTCATGATTCGAACTCAAGTCGAACTCGCCGTTCGAACTCAAGTCGAACCTCATTGTTCGAACTCAAGTCGAACCTCATGATTCGAACTCAAGTCGAACCTCATTGTTCGAACTCAAGTCGAACCTCATGATTCGAACTCAAGTCGAACCTCATGATTCGAACTCAAGTCGAACCTCATGATTCGAACTCAAGTCGAACCTCATGATTCGAACTCAAGTCGAACCTCATGATTGAACTCAAGTCGAACCTCATGATTCGAACTCAAGTCGAACTCGCCGTTCGAACTCAAGTCGAACTCGCAGTCAACTCAAGTCGAACCTCATTGTTCGAACTCAAGTCGAACCTCATGATTCGAACTCAAGTCGAACCTCATGATTCGAACTCAAGTCGAACCTCATGATTCGAACTCAAGTCGAACCTCATGATTCGAACTCAAGTCGAACTCGCCGTTCGAACTCAAGTCGAACTCGCCGTTCGAACTCAAGTCGAACCTCATTGTTCGAACTCAAGTCGAACCTCATGATTCGAACTCAAGTCGAACCTCATGATTGAACTCAAGTCGAACCTCATGATTCGAACTCAAGTCGAACTCGCCGTTCGAACTCAAGTCGAACCTCATTGTTCGAACTCAAGTCGAACCTCATTGTTCGAACTCAAGTCGAACCTCATGATTGAACTCAAGTCGAACCTCATGATTGAACTCAAGTCGAACCTCATTGTTCGAACTCAAGTCGAACTCGCCGTTCGAACTCAAGTCGAACCTCATTGTTCGAACTCAAGTCGAACTCGCAGTCAACTCAAGTCGAACCTCGCAGTCAACTCAAGTCGAACTCGCAGTCAACTCAAGTCGAACTCGCAGTCAACTCAAGTCGAACCTCATTGTTCGAACTCAAGTCGAACTCGCCGTTCGAACTCAAGTCGAACCTCATTGTTCGAACTCAAGTCGAACCTCATTGTTCGAACTCAAGTCGAACCTCATTGTTCGAACTCAAGTCGAACCTCATTGTTCGAACTCAAGTCGAACCTCATGATTCGAACTCAAGTCGAACCTCATGATTCGAACTCAAGTCGAACCTCATGATTCGAACTCAAGTCGAACCTCATGATTCGAACTCAAGTCGAACCTCATGATTCGAACTCAAGTCGAACCTCATTGTTCGAACTCAAGTCGAACCTCATGATTCGAACTCAAGTCGAACTCGCCGTTCGAACTCAAGTCGAACTCGCCGTTCGAACTCAAGTCGAACCTCATGATTCGAACTCAAGTCGAACCTCATGATTCGAACTCAAGTCGAACCTCATTGTTCGAACTCAAGTCGAACCTCATTGTTCGAACTCAAGTCGAACTCGCCGTTCGAACTCAAGTCGAACCTCATTGTTCGAACTCAAGTCGAACCTCATGATTCGAACTCAAGTCGAACCTCATTGTTCGAACTCAAGTCGAACCTCATGATTCGAACTCAAGTCGAACCTCATTGTTCGAACTCAAGTCGAACCTCATTGTTCGAACTCAAGTCGAACCTCATGATTCGAACTCAAGTCGAACCTCATGATTCGAACTCAAGTCGAACCTCATTGTTCGAACTCAAGTCGAACCTCATTGTTCGAACTCAAGTCGAACTCGCAGTCAACTCAAGTCGAACCTCATTGTTCGAACTCAAGTCGAACTCGCCGTTCGAACTCAAGTCGAACCTCGCAGTTCGAACTCAAGTCGAACCTCATTGTTCGAACTCAAGTCGAACCTCGCCGTTCGAACTCAAGTCGAACCTCGCCGTTCGAACTCAAGTCGAACCTCGCCGTTCGAACTCAAGTCGAACTCGCCGTTCGAACTCAAGTCGAACCTCGCCGTTCGAACTCAAGTCGAACCTCGCAGTCAACTCAAGTCGAACCTCATGATTGAACTCAAGTCGAACCTCATTGTTCGAACTCAAGTCGAACCTCATTGTTCGAACTCAAGTCGAACCTCATGATTGAACTCAAGTCGAACTCGCCGTTCGAACTCAAGTCGAACCTCATGATTCGAACTCAAGTCGAACCTCGCCGTTCGAACTCAAGTCGAACCTCGCGTTGAACTCAAGTCGAACCTCGCAGTTCAACTCAAGTCGAACCTCGCAGTTCGAACTCAAGTCGAACCTCATTGTTCGAACTCAAGTCGAACCTCATTGTTCGAACTCAAGTCGAACCTCGCCGTTCGAACTCAAGTCGAACCTCGCAGTTCGAACTCAAGTCGAACCTCGCAGTTCGAACTCAAGTCGAACCTCATTGTTCGAACTCAAGTCGAACCTCGCCGTTCGAACTCAAGTCGAACCTCATTGTTCGAACTCAAGTCGAACCTCGCCGTTCGAACTCAAGTCGAACCTCATTGTTCGAACTCAAGTCGAACCTCGCCGTTCGAACTCAAGTCGAACCTCGCCGTTCGAACTCAAGTCGAACCTCATTGTTCGAACTCAAGTCGAACCTCATTGTTCGAACTCAAGTCGAACCTCATTGTTCGAACTCAAGTCGAACCTCGCCGTTCGAACTCAAGTCGAACCTCATGATTCGAACTCAAGTCGAACCTCGAGTTGAACTCAAGTCGAACCTCATGATTCGAACTCAAGTCGAACCTCGCAGTTCGAACTCAAGTCGAACTCGCCGTTCGAACTCAAGTCGAACCTCTGATTCGAACTCAAGTCGAACCTGCCGTTCGAACTCAAGTCGAACCTCGCCGTTCGAACTCAAGTCGAACCTCAGATTCGAACACAAGTCGAACCTCATGATTGAACTCAAGTCGAACTCGCCGTTCGAACTCAAGTCGAACCTCATGATTCGAACTCAATTAAATTCAGTGTTAATCAATTATTTCATTCAAGTATTATGACACTAAGGAATTAAGTTGGTCTCTCATTCTAAATGATTAATTGAAGCAAGATGTTGCCAAAGTAACCTCTCTTGTGTAGATTGTTCATGAAGGATGTTAGATGGTTGTGTATACTTTTTCCGAGTAGATATTTAATCGGCCCAAAGGAAGATTAATATTTATTTAGACTGTATACGCATCTGCGATGATAAACGCGTGACAATTATAAGGTTACATGTGAATAACAAATCAATCCAAAGATGGGTTTGTTGTTTGACATGTGTTATTGTCGATGTTTGATCATTGCAACAAGATATCACTAGGTTAATATTCTTGTCCAAAGACTTGATATTAATGTTGTACAAGATATCTTGGATGGGGATATGTCATTATTTGAATTTTATTGATTACTAATTACAGTTATTAATGTGAAATCTTTTGTTTATTTCAGCTAATGCATCTGCTGCATCAATTTCTGCTAACATCAACTCAATTCCCATGCTAAATGGGACAAATTTCAAGGTTTGGAAGAGAACATTTTAATTGTTCTTGGGCATGGATCTAGACCTTGCATTAAGAATCGAACAACCCCAACCTCTCATCGGAAAGCACTCCGATGCAAAGAAGGAGTATGAGAGTGGGCGTTCAAATCGCATGAGTCTCATGATCATCAAGCGGCATTAGGAAGCCTTTAGGGGCACGAGAATCCGAAGGGATTACTAAAGCCAAAATTTCCTTCAGAAATTGAGAAGCGTTTTGCTAAAAGCGATAAGGTAGAAACAAGCACGCTTTTAGCTCGCTTGATTTCAATGAAGTATAAGGGCAAAGGAAATATCAGGAGTACATTATGGAAATGTCTCACATTGCTTCAAAACTTAAGGCACTAAAACTTCGATCTTTGTGACGAGTTACTAGTGCATCTGGTTCTATTGTCTCTTCACGCACAATTTAATCAATTTAAGGTCGTTATAGCTGTCAAAGGAGAAATGGACTCGAATGAGCTCATTTCATCGTGTGCAAGAAGAAGACAGATTGAAGCAAGATAAGACCGAAAGTGCTCATTTGGCTTATGCCCCTAAGGATAAGGGCAAGAAAAGAAAGGATGATAAAGAAGCTGCTAAGGGTCAGTTGGAAGAAACAACATAAGGATGATCGGGTTGTTTCTTTTGCAACAAATCCGACACGAAAGAAGGATTGTACCAAATATCACGCTGGCGTGTCAAAAGAATGCGTTCCTTACTTTGGTTACGATCGAGGTTAATTTAGTCTCGGTACCTAGAAATACTTGGTGGTTAGATTCGCTTCTACTACTCACATAAGTGTTTCTATGCGAGGTTGCCCGAGCTACGAAAGCCAAGTGATGGTGAAAGACACATCTTTGTGGGCGATGGACAATCGGTAGATGTGGAAGCAATTGGGCACTTTAGGTTATTGTTAGAACCGGTTCCTATTTGGATTTGAAAGATACTTTTGTAGTCCCGCCTTTTAGACGGAATTTGGTTTCTATTCCTTTATTGGACAAATCGAGGTTATTATTGTTCATTTGGAAATAACCGGGCTAGCTTATCTTTAAATTCAAATATTGTGGGAGCTGGTTTCTTGAGTACTCTGGATAACCTATATTTGCTTGATCTGATTGCTTCTTATAATGAAACCCTAAATGTGGAATCACGTGGTACTAAGCGTAAATTAAATAAGAAAAATTCACATCATTATGGCACAAGCTTGGGTCATATCTCAAAAGGTAGAGTTGGCGTCTTGTGTCCGATGGTATTTTGGATTCCCTTGATTTTCTGAGACTTTGATGTATGCATTGGTATCAAGGGAAAGCAGACTAAAGTTAAGAGATTAGGTTCCAACAGATCTTGAGCGTCTTAGAATTGATACATACAGATATTTGTGGGCCATTCCCTACGGATCCCGAATGGTCAACAATATTTTATATCATTCATAGACGATTACTCACGCTATGGGTACCTATATCTCATTAAAGAAAAATCGAGTCTCGGGCGTATTCAAAGCTTTTAAGGTCGAAGTTGAGAACCAACTCAATAAAAGATTAAAACCGTTAGATCGATCGTGGTGGTGAGTACTACGGCGGATATGATGGTTCGTGAACAACGTTCAGGACCATTTGCTAGATACCTAGAGGAATGGTATCGTCCCGCGATACACCATGCGGGATCACCTAGCATGAATGGTGTAGCCGAAAGACTAAACAGACTCTTAAGGATATGGTAAGAAGTATGATTGCTCATTCTTCTTTACCGAGTCACTCGGGAGAAGCACTAAAGACTGCAGCCTACATTCTTAACAGAGTACCAAGTAAAGCGGTTGCTAAAACACCTTATGAGCTTTGGACCGGTCGAAGCCCAGCCTAAAGCACTTACATATTTGGGGATGTCCAACAGGCAAGGCCTTATAGGCCAAATGAAAAGAAATTGGACTCCAAAAGCGTTAGCCTACTTTATTGGATATTACGAGCGATCCGGGGGCTATAAGTTTTATGATCCCACACTCGGGAATATTTTTGAGGCGGGAGCGGCAACATTCTTTGAGGATGTTGAGTTTGGGGAGAAATAAGGTTAGAGACATTGCCTTTGAGGAGGAATTGGCTTTAAATCCAATCCATCTGATCATTTCGACAATATTCAAGTACCTATACCTATTATTGTTCAAGAAATGAATTCGAACCTCAAGAAGGCAATATTGAACAACTCCCTTCGAAGAGAACAAACTCAACAACCTCAAGAACCAAGTGCCATTAAGGAGATCCACGAGAGAAAGGAGAAATGCTATTCGGATGATTATATTGTATTTCTTCAAGAACATGAGGAAAGTAATGGAATGATGGAAGATGATCCAATCAACTTCCTTCAGGCCATGAAAAGTTCTAACTCTCAAAAGTGGATTGATGCCATGAATGAGGAGTACAAGTCTATGCAAGACAATAAGGTTTGGGAACTTGTCCCATTGCCGAAGGTGCAAAACCAATTGGTTGTAAATGGATATTTAAAACCAAGCCGGATGCAAATGGTAATGTGGAAAAGTATAAAGCACGCCTTGTAGCTAAAGGCTATACTCGAAGGAAGGCATTGACTATCTGAGACTTTCTCTCGGTTTCATCGAAAGACTCTTCGGGACTATCATGACACTTGTTGCTCATTTCAATCTTGAGTTACATCAAATGGATGTTAAGATCGCATTTCTCAATGGAGACATTGATGAGATGATCTATATGGTACAACCGTAAAACTTTGTTTCGGAGACCCAAAGAATATGGTTTGTAAACTAAGGAAATCCATTTATGGACTCAAGCAAGCTCCTCGTCAATGGTACCACAAGTTTCAACAAATAATTATCTCGTTTGGTTTTGAGATGAATATTGTTGATGATTGTGTATATCAAAAATTCAAGGGGAGTAAGTATATTTTTACAGTTACGTATGTGGATGACATTTTGCTTGCCACTAATGATATAGGCTTGTTGCACTAAACCAAGAGATTTCTATCAAAGAATTTTGAGATGAAAGATCTTGGGGACGCCTCTTTATATTAGGAATCCGTGATACATCGAGATCGCTCGAGGTATACTTGGATTATCTCAAAAGAGCTATATCGATAAAGTACTCAAAAGGTTTGGCATGCAAGATTGCGCACTGTGAAACCCCGTTGCTAAAGGAGATAAATTCAGTCTCAATCAGTGCCCTAAAAGTAATCTTGAAATTCAGGAAATGCAGAAGATTCCCTATGCTTCATCTGTAGGGAGTCTAATGTATGCTCAGGTATGTATGCGTCCGGATATTGCGTACATTGTTGGTATGTTAGGCGATACTTAAGCAACCCCGGTATGGATCATTGGATAGCGATCAAAAGGGTTATGCGGTATCTTGAAAACAAAAGATTATATGCTCACATACTGAAATCGATCGGTTGGAGGTCATTGGGTACTCTGATTCTGATTTTGCTGGATGCCAAGATAGCAGAAAGTCTACATCAGGCTACATTTATATGTTAGCAGGAGGAGCTATATCATGGAAAAGTGTCAAACAGACACTTGTAGCTTCCTCCACTATGGCGGCAGAATTTGTAGCTTGCTATGAGGCATCCAATCATGGAATATGGTTGCGAAATTTTGTCACCGACCGCACATTCGGAAAATATTGAAAGACCACTAAAGTTATTTTGTGACAATAAATCGCCAGTAATGTATTCCAATAACAACAGAGCTCAACTAAGTCAAAACATATTGACATTAAGTTCCTAGTTGTGAAAGAAAGGGTACAGAGTGGTCGATATCCATAAAGCATATGGGACAAACTCCATGATAGCCGATCCTCTTACTAAAGGATTACCACCCAGGTCTTTCATGAGCACACCGCCATATGGGTGTTGTAATATTTGAGGATATCATGTTTTAGTGGGAGTTGTGATTTTATTGCTTTATGAGAATTTCGAATAAATTTATGTTTGGTTATTTTACGTCGAATAAAGTATTCGGATTATACACTCGCTACATTATGGTTGAGGATGACCTCACTAAAGTTTAAGGTAGGACCGGTTGAAAATAGACATGCACGAGATCACATTGCATGTAATTTTCATGCCGCACATCCATGATTGATCTATGTCATTTGATCAGATTAGTATTTGTGACCATTGATGGGTTTAGTCACGATAAATGTGGCGACTACGCTTTGATCCTATATTGATATAGTTGATGGACGAGATTGTTTGGAAATACCCTTATAAGTGATAGCAATTTTGAGCTCATAGGTTATACACATTTTAAGGAAACATATGGTGCCCAAGTGGGAGATTGTTAGATTTAAATCTAATTAAATCTATTTGTGGGCACATATGTTACATTAATGTGTAGTGCTATCTCTCGAGCTAACCCACTAAAGTGATCAATCAAGTTGGGTTAATGGGTATTTAAATAAATTATGGGCTAAATGTGCAGATACCGGGTTGTAATTACAATTTGATGAGGGGCCAAATTGTAAAAGTGCAACACCTATATATATGGGGTTATGGTCCCTAATCTAGGGTTAACATAAGAATTCTCATCTCTTTTACCCCATCTAAAAGAGATCTAAGGAAGAGAAGAACCCTAAGATTAGAAGATCCATCAATCCACACAAGATCCAAATTATGGATTCAGGTATTGCTTCCGCACTTATGATGTTTATCTCTTTGGATTAATCATGTTTAAGATCCTTCAGATCTAACAATAACAGGTCAGAATACATCTCTACAACAAAATACTAGAATCCTTGATGATGAACATTCAAGGAACCAATCGACAAGAACTCAAAATAGCTTTCTCATACACCTCATTATCACCATCAGACATTATATCATATCTAGTCATCAATTTTTTAGCAACAGGCAATTATGGCAGAACCAAATTTCTATCAAGCAAGCAACTCCAACAAAAGCACAGCAATAAACATAGTTTATGTAGCTTACGTCTTGAATAGCAGCGCATTGAAGATGATCTGCGCCTCGCTACTGACTCCAACTCTAGTCCTCTCGACCTCGACCTCCGCCTGCCTGCAAACCATTCAAATTCCAATCCAAATCAAAACCAAATTAACACAAACATCAAAGAGGAACCCTAGGTCAAAGGCAACTACCTCACTGCAGCCTCATCGACATAGCACTTGTTAAGATCAAGTGAATTTTCAATGTAATTGGCATTCAAGAGCATCATTTTTCTATGTGGCCGGCCCTTTGAGCTTCCTTTCGGTGAAATCCACTAAAGTTATTTTGTGACAATAAATCGCCAGTAATGTATTCCAATAACAACAGAGCTCAACTAAGTCAAAACATATTGACATTAAGTTCCTAGTTGTGAAAGAAAGGGTACAGAGTGGTCGATATCCATAAAGCATATTGGGACAAACTCCATGATAGCCGATCCTCTTACTAAAGGATTACCACCAGGTCTTTCATGAGCACACCGCCATATGGGTGTTGTAATATTTGAGGATATCATGTTTTAGTGGGAGTTGTGATTTTATTGCTTTATGAGAATTTGATAAATTTATGTTTGGTTATTTTCTCGACGTAATAAAGTATTCTGATTATACACTCGCTACATTATGGTTGAGGATGACCTCACTAAAGTTTAAGGTAGGACCGTTGAAAATAGACATGCACGCATCACATTGCATGTAATTTTCATGCCGCACATCCATGATTGATCTATGTCATTTGATCAGATTAGTATTTGTGACCATTGATGGGTTTAGTCACGATAAATGTGACGACTACCGCTTTGATCCTATATTGATATAGTTGATGGACGAGATTGTTTGGAAATACCCTTATAAGTGATAGCAATTTTGAGCTCATAAGGTTATACACATTTTAAGGAAACATATGGTGCCCAAGTGGGAGATTGTTAGATTTAAATCTAATTAAATCTATTTGTGGGCACATATGTTACATTAATGTGTAGTGCTATCTCTCGAGCTAACCCACTAAAGTGATCAATCAAGTTGGGTTAATGGGTATTTAAATAAATTATGGGCTAAATGTGCAGATACCAGGTTGTAATTACAATTTGATGAGGGGCCAAATTGTAAAAGTGCAACACCTATATATATGGGGTTATGGTCCCTAATCTAGGGTTAACATAAGAATTCTCATCTCTTTTACCCCCATCTAAAAAGAGATCTAAGGAAGAGAAGAACCCCTAAGATTAGAAGATCCATCAATCCACACAAGATCCAAATTATGGATTCAGGTATTGCTTCCGCACTTATGATGTTTATCTCTTTGGATTAATCATGTTTAAGATCCTTCAGATCTAACAATAACAGGTCAGAATACATCTCTACAACAAAATACTAGAATCCTTGATGATGAACATTCAAGGAACCAATCGACAAGAACTCAAAATAGCTTTCTCATACACCTCATTATCACCATCAGACATTATATCATATCTAGTCATCAATTTTTTAGCAACAGGCAATTATGGCAGAACCAAATTTCTATCAAGCAAGCAACTCCAACAAAAGCACAGCAATAAACATAGTTTATGTAGCTTACGCCTTGAATAGCAACAAGATTGAAGATGATTCATACCGCCATCGACTCCAACTCTAGTCCTCTCGACCTCGACCTCCGCCTGCCTGCAAACCATTCAAATTCCAATCCAAATCAAAACCAAATTAACACAAACATCAAAGAGGAACCCTAGGTCAAAGGCAACTACCTCACTGCAGCCTCATCGACATAGCACTTGTTAAGATCAAGTGAATTTTCAATGTAATTGGCATTCAAGAGCATCATTTTTCTATGTGGCCCGTCCTTTGAGCTTCCTTCTGGTGAAATCAACTAAAATTAAGGGTTTTAACAATAAAAAAAAAAGATAACAATAAAATTTTATCTGATTCGATAAAAGAGGAAGGAGAAGAGTGAGGATATGGGGGGCGAGGTTGGTAATTGCAGGGATGCAGATAATCTCATCTCATTTGCAATAACCTATTATTACCATATACTGTTCGTTGCTTAGTATTAATGTGTATTTGGTTTCTTTGATGGGTTATTGGTGTGCTGTGATTTCTCTCTCTCTCTCTCTCAAAAACTATAATCCTCAATATTCATCATAGTTCTTAATTTCGACATTGTGATAAGGACTTTAAAATAATATCAGTGTAATCTAAATTCAAATCCTAATAGCCACAAATTGATAGTGAATTTTAAAAAATATAGAGCAATTTCTAAGATGGATCGTTCACTTCATTCATTTTTTAACGTAACTAGTATTGTTAAATTAACAAAGACGGAAATTTTCTCTGGATTAACATAGATTTCAAAAAAACATCTGAGCTTGAAGAGCGAATTCTTTTAAGAATATGGATGTCATGTAACACCCCATCACTATTTAAGAAAGCACCTAGGCTTTTCATAATAAATAATTGCTAATTAACGAGCTAAGTGATGTTATGTGCAACTGAAGGTAGATGGCTACTTACAATCATTCTGTGCAAAGCTCTAACAATTATTGAATGAAATTTATCCAAGAAATACTAATAATAATAAAAAAATCCCAAAAACAATAACTCGTGCCCAAATTAGCACCACACGCTGGCGCACTTGCGTCAGCCTGGGAAGGTTGGACGGCACCGATCCGCAGCACAGGGTCAAACCCAGACCCTCCCCTAAACTCAACCTTTCCGCTAGCCGCGCACGTTAGCCCTCACCCCAGTTACAAAATCAGAACAAAAATCCCTCCGCTAATTTTCTCTCTCCTGCCCGTATGCTGCCCGAGCTGCCCGCTCCCCCCTCTCTCTCTCTCTCTACCGAGTACACCCCCTTCCCCCTTTGCCGTCGCATTTTCTCTCTCCTCGCTTTCTCCCCTCTTTTCTCTCGGTCTCAGATCGCGAAATTCTCGACTCAAATCTCTCTCAAATTCCCTCGATTTCGCTGCCAATTTCCCTCTTCTCTCTCTTGCCCTTTCCCCTCTCTTATCGGATCCTCCGAATCCGCCGCCTTCGGCCCGATCCCAATCTCTCGGGGGTTGAAATTAGGGTTTTGAGGTGACTATCGCCGGTTGGATCTAGGGTTTTGCGAGGTGCAGCAGCTGATGCTATTTCAGCGCTGATTTTGATTCTAGGGTTTCGATTTTGGGGGAAATAGCTGGAATTGATGGTTCTAAAAAGGAGGGAAGACGATGAAGGGATATGCATGGAAGGGAAAGTGAGGATTGGAAACGACGGAGGCGGCACATGTGGCGTGTCCCTGCTCCGGCACCACCAGTAGTAGTACCGTCGTCGTCGTCGACTCCGGCTGATTTGTTGATCAAGAGCTCTGTCGATTCTTTTCTCAAGGTAAAGCTACCTGCTTTCGTTGGATTCATTCGATTTGGGGCTCTCGGTCTCGGGTAGATGTTATTTTTAAGTAAAAGGTGGCTCCTTTGTTGGATTAAGGTCGGTTCTTTGACTGGACTGGATGGGGTTGATTAGATTTTAGGATGGAAGTCCACCGGAGAAAAGTTTGGGTTGAGTTAGTGATTGATGTTTTTCTGCTTATTTTGTTGTGTTTATGTTTGAATTTTGTTGGTTTTGCTGAAAGATTGATCGATTGATAGTCGAAGGTTTATGATATGTCTGTATTGGTGTTGGATGATCTCGTCAGGGTTCTTTTGATGTTTGAGTAGGCTATAAAGGTTGGTTCTTTGAATGAACTGGATTGGACTGAAATTAGATTTAGGATGGAGGCAGATTAGGGAAAGGATTGGGTTGAGCAAGGGATTGGTGTTTCTGTTGTTTCTGTTTGAATTTTGTTGGTTCCTTGAAAGATTGATCAGTTTTTAGCTGGAAATTTGCAGGCTTGGATTAGATTAGACTACTGGATGGACATGCAGGTCTTTTGAAAGACTAACTAGGAAAGATTAGGCGCTTGAGTAATTTGTTTGGTAATTGATTGGTGAAATAGGTATTAGGAAATTCTATACTCTGTTTTTTATTTGGAGATCAGATTTTATGTTGAATTCTTAAGTTCTGCAAGTGTCTATGGGAGCTTTTGAACTGGTTTCTTTGGTGTTCCTGCTTTACAGACTGAAAGGTGCTTGGATTTTTGTGATTTGTTTACAATTTGATTTGTTTTCTGTTTTTTTTTTCTGATTCTTGTTTGTGGGATCATTTTTCCCCATGAATCAGGTGGTTGTTATGTTCTTTGCATCACCTCTCCCATCATTACTGACTTTCCATTTTATGAATTCATTGGATGGTTGCTATCAAAAGGAAAAGTGTAAATATACACATTCCGCGACGACTACAGGACAAATACCATGCTCTCAGATGTGTGCACAGACATCTTTACCTTATCATTTTTGTGATTCCATCAGTGCCATTAGAAGAAGATTATGGTTGTTACCGATGGAACTATATACATGATGGCAAATCAGTGAAAATAAAAATAAATGGATAATTGTATGAGTCCAATTCATTCATAAACTTCCATTTTGTGCATTACTGTAATGCTATTTTCTCCTATAATTAAGATTTAACAGATTTATACCTCTTTAAATTTTAATAGATGAAATTTTATGCTTTACGTTAAGTGATATATGCTTGTCAGTGTGGTGTTACTCAAGCTTTTTTTTTTGGTCATTGTAAAACCTTGATGAGTCTTGCCTTTATTTCAGATTAGGAGGGTGTTGGTCAGAAGTATCCAAGTTTTGCTTTAGGAAAGCAACAAATCCAATTGTGTTTATTTTTGAATTGCTCTCACTGTTGAAAATGTTCTCCGCAGGAACTGTATTTTATTCGTTCTGTACACGTTTTGGCTCTCCCCAGTAATTCCTATACTAAATCTGATTTCTTTTTTCTTTTTTTCACTTTCCACTTTAGCAGGTGAGATTGATTGACTCTAAATTGCTCGTGTATTTACCCACCATCATAGCACTTCCTTGTTGTGGCATTCTCAGAACAAATTAGTTTTTTTATGCATAAATAATTTATTGTGTACTTGCAATCAAACTTGTTCTGTTAATTTTCCATGGGCATTTGTAGAAGTGGGGCTTTTTGGTGCAGAAGCACCTTTCTCACTCTTGAAATTCCTTATTTGAGATAAATATTACTTGCATTTCACTAATTAGTGTGTGGATTAATAAAGGTTAAACTTGCAAGGCAGACCTCCTGCTCAGTAATTTTACTTGTTTTCACTTAACTTTCTGTTCACAATGCTTCTATACAAATGATGCCTGAATAATTTCTACTGATGCAAGTACAATAGAGCTGTTATTCCCAAATATCTTCGGCACTATTTTATCTTTATGATTTTAGTTATATGTTGCAATTATAGATATAATTTGCATGAGTTTACTGGCAGTTTGGTTAGAGCTTCAGGACAGGTTCTGCAGGTGTTAACATTATTACATCCTTTTTGTCAGATTACTTTCTTTGCTGCTGTTGCTGTAACTATACTTTTATGCTGTCTTTGATTTTATCTGCTGTTGGATTTTGTGTTAGTGCATCCTAGCGCATCCTTTTTTAAAGCACATTTAGGAATTTTATATTTTTCTTGCTTGCTCTAAGTTATTGGAGCTAGGAACTTGGATAGACTTTAAAGTTTTAAAGGCTGTTTCGTGTCACAAGAATTTGGTTGATTCTCGTATGGTATATTTGGGTTCTTTTCCTTGGTAGGCCTCTTTAATTGTAAAAAGGGTTCTGAGCAATGATTTTGTATTGAGCTTACTGTTGAAGTCAATATATATACTTCAGCTTATGGTTGAAGTATTTAATTTGTAGAGATGAAATGAATTTGATTGGCAAATACTTTATATGTGGTTGTAGTTTCCTTTGAATATCAAATATACTTTGCAGATGTTGGCCAAACTGTCATTTCCCATATTTCCTTGATTTTAAACTTGTACTTTTCATTTAATCAGATTATACCTTTGAGAAAGAGGCTAGAATATTGATATTCCATTGTTGTTGTGGAAGAGAATTATATTTGTTAGCAAAATTATTGTGCTTTGGATATGGGTTTTGTTCTAAAATCTTAAGTTATTATTGGTAACACATGAGATAAATAAAGACTATGGACTAATGCATTTGAGTTGTGAAATTCATTCAATTATGTTTGCACTCATTTGCACGTTACCTGGCAATTGTATGATGGACTAATCGAAAAAATTTCCACCGACTCCTGGGACTCTTAAGAGATTTGTTGCCCCCTCTTTCATCGTGAGTTATATACATAGCAAATTACACATTTCACGTTGATGATTGTATATGAGAATTTGCTGTCTCATGAGATTAGAGTTTTATTGACCACTCCCTTATCATGAATCTTCTAATAGATTCTTTTTCCACCTAAATGAGTGTCTACTGATATTTTACTTGATAACGTCTTTTCCCCCCAAAAAATTATAAAGACTAATTTGTTGTGTCTAGTCTCTGTTTTGTGACTTGGATTTTATTTATTTGTCTACTAATTGTTGTTACTGTTGTTTTTCTTGTTATATACCTGCTTTTCCTTCAAATTTTACTGAAGTTATAGTTACGATACACTCATGTTTTGGTTTACAGTGTTTAATTTACAATAGATGCGGTGCTTTATTGAGTTTTATTTATAGATATAGATTGAGGGACTTATGAGATGCTGTCTGGAGCATAACAAGTTAAACCTTGTAAAAATTATGCTTATTGTTAGGACTTTCTTCTAGCTTGTGGAGAATATTCCTTGTCAGTCCTGACCTCGGGCACCTTTGTTATTATTTATTTGTTTTTACCCTTGCCTGAAATGTGGATTTATTTTGCATCATGAGCGAATAATTATTACTCTACATGTGTTCTCAAATTATTCTTATTTTGCAGGACGGTCGCAAGATTTGTATAGGTGATTGTGCACTTTTTCAGGCTGGCAATGCCCCACCTTTTATTGGAATCATACGTTGGTTCACAACAGACAAGGAGGATTGTCTTAAATTATGTGTAAATTGGCTTTATCGACCTGCTGACATCAAGCTCGTGAAAGGCATACTACTAGAAGCAGCACCAAACGAAGTTTTTTATTCATTCCACCAGGACGTGATATCCGCTGCTTCATTGCTTCATCCGTGTAAAGTTGCTTTCCTCCGCAGGGGTGTTGAACTTCCACCAGGGTTATCATCATTTGTGTGTAGGCGAGTGTATGACATTGCAAACAAGTGTTTATGGTGGTTAACAGACCAGGATTATATCAACGTGAGTTTTTTTGATTTTTTTGAGTGGTTACCGTAGCTGTTGCTTTATTAAGATTATATTCACAATACACAATGTTTTCTTGTCTCTCCTTTAATTTCTCAGGAGCGACAGGAAGAAGTAGATCATTTATTGGACAAGACACGACTAGAAATGCATGCAGCAGTGCAATCGGGTGATCGCTCTCCAAAACCATTGAATGGTCCAACATCAACTCAGCAGTTAAAATCAGATACTGAGAGTCTGCAGAATAGTAGCAGTTCCTTCCCTTCACAGGTTAAGGGAAAGAAAAGGGAGAGAGGGGGTGATCAGGGAACAGAACCTATTAAGCGAGAACGTCCCACTAAGCTGGAGGATGCTGAATCTGCCAGTTCTAGACTTGACAATATGGCAAAAGCTGAGATTGCAAAAATAGCAGAAAAAGGGTCGCTAATAACTACAGAAGGTGTTGACAAGCTGGTGCATCTTATGCTACTTGATAAGAATGAGAGAAAAATTGATTTGTCTGGTAGGATATTGTTTGCAGATGTGATTGCATCTACTGATAGAATTGAATGCCTCGGTAGGTTTGTTCAGCTTAGGGGCGTGCCTGTTTTGGATGATTGGCTTCAGGAGGCCCACAAAGGTAAAACTGGTGATGGGAGTAGTCCTAAGGAAAGTGATAAAGGCACCGAGGAGCTACTCTTAGCTCTGCTTCGAGCACTTGATAAGTTACCCGTAAATCTTAATGCTTTACAGACTTGTAACATTGGCAAGTCGGTGAATCACTTGAGAACTCATAAAAACCTTGAAATCCAGAAGAAGGCACGGAGCCTTGTTGACACTTGGAAGAAACGTGTTGATGCAGAAATGACAAAGATCAATGATGCAAAATCTGGTGGATCTAACCAAGCTATGACATGGCCTGGGAAACCAGGGTTTTCTGAAGTTTCTCATGGAGGAGGCAAGCGCTCTGGGTCGGTTGAAACAATTACAAAGCCCCCTGGTACTCAGACATCCACATGTAGAACTGTAGTTGGTAAACCTGGTCATGCTGATGCTATTGTGAAGTCGACACCAGTAGCACAAGGATCCCTGAAATTGTCGTCATCGGCATCTTTGCCTGCTTCTGTGTCAATTAGCTTGAAGGATTCACCAGGCAAAGGAGCTGGTGGCAGTGGAAACTCAGATTTGCCACTGGCAACAGTGAAAGAGGAGAAGAGTAGCAGTTCCAGTCAGTCCCAGAACAATAGTCAGTCTTGCTCAAGTGATCATGCTAAGAGAATGAGTTCTTCGTGGAAAGAAGATGCTAGGAGTTCTACTGCTGGGTCAATGAGTGCTAACAAGACCTCTGGTGGTTCTTCCCGCAATCGAAGGCCAAGTAACGGATTGTTGGCAAGTGGTGTTTCTGGAGTTCAGAAGGAAACTAATTTGGTTAAGGCTGGCTCTGTTAACAGGAGCGCACCTATGGATAAAGTCTCTAGTCAGTCTGGATTGTCATCTGAGGCTGGTGCAGATCATGGCAACAGCCACAGGTTGATTGTTAGGCTTCCTAATCCTGGCCGTAGCCCTGCTCGAGGTGCTAATGGAGGTTCTCTTGAGGATCCTTCAATCCCAAGTAGCAGAACATCATCTCCTGGTGCCTCTGATAAACATGATCAAACTGATCGGAAAATAAAACTTAAAGGTGATGCGTATCGGTCTCATATATCAGCAGATGTGAATGCAGAATCTTGGCAGAGCAATGATGTCAAAGAAACGCTGGTTGGGTCAGATGAGGGTGAGCGTTCGCCAGCAACTGTTCTTGATGAAGAGAGGGGACAAGATGCCCCTAGACCTGCATGTTCGTCATCAGGTAATGGGAAGGGGGTTTTCTTAACTGAACCCAAATCAAGGGATTCATTCAGCTCGATGAATGCCTTGATAGAAAGCTGTGCCAAGTACTCTGAGCCTAGTGCTCTTTCAGCAGGGGATGATATAGGGATCAATCTGCTTGCAAATGTCGCTGCTGGAGAAATCTCGAAATCAGACTTGGTTTCCCCCTCTGCATCTCCAAGAAGGTCTCCTAAAGAGGAGCATAATGAGGCTAAGTCAAGATTTTCATGTGAAGATGGTGGGGCTCAGAACGATGGCCACTCTGATGAAAATGCAGATTTTGACTCCACAAAGCAGGGGAAGGACGTAGCTCCACTGCTTTCAAGCGAGAAGTTACAGGAGACAAGCTTGCGTCCATCAGGTGACAGAAAAATTGTCTCCCTTATTCAGGAAAATAAATTGAAAAGTGAGCATACTATACACCTCCCTGTTTCCAGTGTCAATTTGCGTAAAACTGCAGAATATCCAATAAAACCTGAGGTAAAATCTGAAGAAAAAACTAATAAATCTTTATTTTTCTATTCCTGTGCAGACATGAAGGGAGCAGTGGAGAGCAATGGAGCCAATCAGTCAGCAGTGGATGATAAGAAGCAAGTTGATTGCACTCTTGACAAGATTGTAGACAGCACTGCAAAACATTCCAATTTAGCTGGGAACTCTTGGTGAAAATCCCATGACTGGTGAAAACCTGAGAAGTTGGTAGCTGAGGAGTCTGCACCTGACAGCCCTATAGTCAATGAGGTGCCTAGTGGTGCCAACTTAGCTAATCAGCCGCAGCTTCACATTGAAGAAAGTCATTCCCTGACTTCTGATAGAAATGGCAGTGATGCTAAACCTTCCTCTACTGATAAGTTTCCTTGTTCAGAAACTGCTGATGTGTGCACAAGTAGAAAATCAGATGGATTTAAGGATGATAACTTGAACCCTGCTAATAGTGCAAGGAAAGAGCAAACTGCTCTTGCTTCTAGAAGTAATGAGCAGGCTGGATCAGCTGCTGTGTCCCCAAACACCATTTCCGGGATTGGTGTGATTTTAGAAAGAAAGGAGGCTCCCACTGAAGAATCTGATAAATGTGCGAAATCTGTTGCTTCTAAGTTATCCGGGCTGATCCGATAAAAGGAGAAAACTACATCTGCTGATGTATCATCGGTTTTGGTTACTTCTGAAGCTGACAATGGAGCCAAACTTGACTTTGATTTAAATGAGGGCTTCTCTGGAGATGATGGTAACCAGAGCGAACATGTTATCTCTGCTGCACCGGTTTCTTCACCCTCAGTTCATTTGCCAGCTATATCTCCCTTTGCACCAGCTCCGATCACAGTGGCTGCTCCTGCAAAACGTCCATTCGTGCCACCTGAAAACTTGCTGAAGAGTAAGGGAGAGCCTGGGTGGAGAGGTTCAGCTGCTACTAGCGCATTTCGCCCGGCAGAACCTCGAAAAGTACTCGAGATGCCACTCAATACTTCTGATGTGAAGTCAGCAGATTCTGCTGGTAAGCAGAGTCAGCCCTGCTTTCAAATTGATCTTAATGTTGCTGACGAGAGGGTTCTTGAAGACCTAGCCTCACCGTGCTCTCCACAGACCACCGCTCTGAGTCAGGGTCATTAGCAATCGTGATGCACCTACTGTAGCTGGAGGACTAGATCTTGACCTGAATAAAGTCGATGAAAGTACAGATAATGGGCAGTTCTTGGCTAGCACCAGTAGTAGATTGGAAACACCAATTATGTCTATGAAACCAATTTCTCGAGGATTCCCTAATGGTGAGGCTAATATGTTTAGGATTTTGATCTTAATAATGGACCAGGAGTTGATGAAGTGGGCACAGATACTCTCCCAAAAATCAACATGCTAAAATAGTAATAATATGCCGTTCTTGCCCCAACTTTCTGGCCTCAGAATGGGCAATACAGAAATAGGAAATGTTTCATCATGGTTCCCTCCTGGTAACTCAGATCCTGCTGTTGCAATACCGTCATTTTGCCTGATAGAGGAGAGCAGACTTTTCCTATTGTCACAGCTCCTGGATCCCAGAGGATTTTGGGGTCAGTTTCAGGCGGTGGAACTTTTGGCGGTGATGTTTACAGAGGCCCAGTGCTTTCATCATCCCCTGCCATGACATTTTCGCATGCTACATCATTTCCTTATCCTGCTGGATTCCCTTTCGGCTCTAGTTTTCCTCTCACTTCAACCTCTTTTGATTCTCCTAGTGCAGCTTCTTGCTACCCTGCAATTCCTTCTCAGCTTGTGGGTCAAGCAGCTGCTGTTTCTTCTCATTACGCAAGGCCATACATGATAAATTTACCAGAAGGAAGTGCGAGTACTGCACAAGAGAGCATTAGGAAATGGAGCAGGCAAGGTCTCGATCTCAATGCAGGTCCTGGAGGAGGTGGAGATGTAGATGTGAAAGATGAGCGACTACCTTCATCATCATCAAGACAGCTACCTGTTCCCTGACTTCTGATAGAAATGGCAGTGATGCTAAACCTTCCTCTACTGATAAGTTTCCTTGTTCAGAAACTGCTGATGTGTGCACAAGTAGAAAATCAGATGGATTTAAGGATGATAACTTGAACCCTGCTAATAGTGCAAGGAAAGAGCAAACTGCTCTTGCTTCTAGAAGTAATGAGCAGGCTGGATCAGCTGCTGTGTCCCCAAACACCATTTCCGGGATTGGTGTGATTTTAGAAAGAAAGGAGGCTCCCACTGAAGAATCTGATAAATGTGCGAAATCTGTTGCTTCTAAGTTATCCGGGGCTGATCCGGATAAAAAGGAGAAAACTACATCTGCTGATGTATCATCGGTTTTGGTTACTTCTGAAGCTGACAATGGAGCCAAACTTGACTTTGATTTAAATGAGGGCTTCTCTGGAGATGATGGTAACCAGAGCGAACATGTTATCTCTGCTGCACCGGTTTCTTCACCCTCAGTTCATTTGCCAGCTATATCTCCCTTTGCACCAGCTCCGATCACAGTGGCTGCTCCTGCAAAACGTCCATTCGTGCCACCTGAAAACTTGCTGAAGAGTAAGGGAGAGCCTGGGTGGAGAGGTTCAGCTGCTACTAGCGCATTTCGCCCGGCAGAACCTCGAAAAGTACTCGAGATGCCACTCAATACTTCTGATGTGAAGTCAGCAGATTCTGCTGGTAAGCAGAGTCGCCCTGCTTTCGAAATTGATCTTAATGTTGCTGACGAGAGGGTTCTTGAAGACCTAGCCTCACCGTGCTCTCCACAGACCACCGGCTCTGAGTCAGGGGTCATTAGCAATCGTGATGCACCTACTCGTAGCGCTGGAGGACTAGATCTTGACCTGAATAAAGTCGATGAAAGTACAGATAATGGGCAGTTCTTGGCTAGCACCAGTAGTAGATTGGAAACACCAATTATGTCTATGAAACCAATTTCTCGAGGATTCCCTAATGGTGAGGCGAATATGTTTAGGGATTTTGATCTTAATAATGGACCAGGAGTTGATGAAGTGGGCACAGATACTCTCCCAAAAAATCAACATGCGAAAAATAGTAATAATATGCCGTTCTTGCCCCAACTTTCTGGCCTCAGAATGGGCAATACAGAAATAGGAAATGTTTCATCATGGTTCCCTCCTGGTAACTCGTATCCTGCTGTTGCAATACCGTCATTTTTGCCTGATAGAGGAGAGCAGACTTTTCCTATTGTCACAGCTCCTGGATCCCAGAGGATTTTGGGGTCAGTTTCAGGCGGTGGAACTTTTGGCGGTGATGTTTACAGAGGCCCAGTGCTTTCATCATCCCCTGCCATGACATTTTCGCATGCTACATCATTTCCTTATCCTGCTGGATTCCCTTTCGGCTCTAGTTTTCCTCTCACTTCAACCTCTTTTGATTCTCCTAGTGCAGCTTCTTGCTACCCTGCAATTCCTTCTCAGCTTGTGGGTCAAGCAGCTCCTGGTGCCTCTGATAAACATGATCAAACTGATCGGAAAATAAAACTTAAAGGTGATGCGTATCGGTCTCATATATCAGCAGATGTGAATGCAGAATCTTGGCAGAGCAATGATGTCAAAGAAACGCTGGTTGGGTCAGATGAGGGTGAGCGTTCGCCAGCAACTGTTCTTGATGAAGAGAGGGGACAAGATGCCCCTAGACCTGCATGTTCGTCATCAGGTAATGGGAAGGGGGTTTTCTTAACTGAACCCAAATCAAGGGATTCATTCAGCTCGATGAATGCCTTGATAGAAAGCTGTGCCAAGTACTCTGAGCCTAGTGCTCTTTCAGCAGGGGATGATATAGGGATCAATCTGCTTGCAAATGTCGCTGCTGGAGAAATCTCGAAATCAGACTTGGTTTCCCCCTCTGCATCTCCAAGAAGGTCTCCTAAAGAGGAGCATAATGAGGCTAAGTCAAGATTTTCATGTGAAGATGGTGGGGCTCAGAACGATGGCCACTCTGATGAAAATGCAGATTTTGACTCCACAAAGCAGGGGAAGGACGTAGCTCCACTGCTTTCAAGCGAGAAGTTACAGGAGACAAGCTTGCGTCCATCAGGTGACAGAAAAATTGTCTCCCTTATTCAGGAAAATAAATTGAAAAGTGAGCATACTATACACCTCCCTGTTTCCAGTGTCAATTTGCGTAAAACTGCAGAATATCCAATAAAACCTGAGGTAAAATCTGAAGAAAAAACTAATAAATCTTTATTTTTCTCTATTCCTGTGCAGACATGAAGGGAGCAGTGGAGAGCAATGGAGCCAATCAGTCAGCAGTGGATGATAAGAAGCAAGTTGATTGCACTCTTGACAAGATTGTAGACAGCACTGCAAAACATTCCAATTTAGCTGGGAACTCTTCGGGTGAAAATCCCATGACTGGTGAAAAACCTGAGAAGTTGGTAGCTGAGGAGTCTGCACCTGACAGCCCTATAGTCAATGAGGTGCCTAGTGGTGCCAACTTAGCTAATCAGCCGCAGCTTCACATTGAAGAAAGTCATTCCCTGACTTCTGATAGAAATGGCAGTGATGCTAAACCTTCCTCTACTGATAAGTTTCCTTGTTCAGAAACTGCTGATGTGTGCACAAGTAGAAAATCAGATGGATTTAAGGATGATAACTTGAACCCTGCTAATAGTGCAAGGAAAGAGCAAACTGCTCTTGCTTCTAGAAGTAATGAGCAGGCTGGATCAGCTGCTGTGTCCCCAAACACCATTTCCGGGATTGGTGTGATTTTAGAAAGAAAGGAGGCTCCCACTGAAGAATCTGATAAATGTGCGAAATCTGTTGCTTCTAAGTTATCCGGGGCTGATCCGGATAAAAAGGAGAAAACTACATCTGCTGATGTATCATCGGTTTTGGTTACTTCTGAAGCTGACAATGGAGCCAAACTTGACTTTGATTTAAATGAGGGCTTCTCTGGAGATGATGGTAACCAGAGCGAACATGTTATCTCTGCTGCACCGGTTTCTTCACCCTCAGTTCATTTGCCAGCTATATCTCCCTTTGCACCAGCTCCGATCACAGTGGCTGCTCCTGCAAAACGTCCATTCGTGCCACCTGAAAACTTGCTGAAGAGTAAGGGAGAGCCTGGGTGGAGAGGTTCAGCTGCTACTAGCGATTTCACCGGCAGAACCTCGAAAAGTACTCGAGATGCCACTCAATACTTCTGATGTGAAGTCAGCAGATTCTGCTGGTAAGCAGAGTCGCCCTGCTTTCGAAATTGATCTTAATGTTGCTGACGAGAGGGTTCTTGAAGACCTAGCCTCACCGTGCTCTCCACAGACCACCGGCTCTGAGTCAGGGGTCATTAGCAATCGTGATGCACCTACTCGTAGCGCTGGAGGACTAGATCTTGACCTGAATAAAGTCGATGAAAGTACAGATAATGGGCAGTTCTTGGCTAGCACCAGTAGTAGATTGGAAACACCAATTATGTCTATGAAACCAATTTCTCGAGGATTCCCTAATGGTGAGGCGAATATGTTTAGGGATTTTGATCTTAATAATGGACCAGGAGTTGATGAAGTGGGCACAGATACTCTCCCAAAAAATCAACATGCGAAAAATAGTAATAATATGCCGTTCTTGCCCCAACTTTCTGGCCTCAGAATGGGCAATACAGAAATAGGAAATGTTTCATCATGGTTCCCTCCTGGTAACTCGTATCCTGCTGTTGCAATACCGTCATTTTTGCCTGATAGAGGAGAGCAGACTTTTCCTATTGTCACAGCTCCTGGATCCCAGAGGATTTTGGGGTCAGTTTCAGGCGGTGGAACTTTTGGCGGTGATGTTTACAGAGGCCCAGTGCTTTCATCATCCCCTGCCATGACATTTTCGCATGCTACATCATTTCCTTATCCTGCTGGATTCCCTTTCGGCTCTAGTTTTCCTCTCACTTCAACCTCTTTTGATTCTCCTAGTGCAGCTTCTTGCTACCCTGCAATTCCTTCTCAGCTTGTGGGTCAAGCAGCTGCTGTTTCTTCTCATTACGCAAGGCCATACATGATAAATTTACCAGAAGGAAGTGCGAGTACTGCACAAGAGAGCATTAGGAAATGGAGCAGGCAAGGTCTCGATCTCAATGCAGGTCCTGGAGGAGGTGGAGATGTAGATGTGAAAGATGAGCGACTACCTTCATCATCATCAAGACAGCTACCTGTTTTCAGTTCCCAGGCATTTGTAGAAGAGCAGGCTAGGATGTATCATCAGGTTTCAGGTGGTGGCATCAAAAGGAAGGATCGAGAAGGAGGCTCTTGGGATGAAAGACTTTACAAGCAACCCTCTTGGCAGTAGTGATACAAGAAAGGGATGTGTTCATCTTTGATAGTATCTGGTGAGTTTCAGTTACTTTCTTGATATTCATCGTAGCTGTGTAAATGTGACCCCTGTATTATTGCCAAATTGAACTTACTACCCTGTAGTTCTATTGTTGTAGATAGACTCCCTAATTGAAAAAAATTTGTCCCTTTTTAGGGCTCTATCTGCAACAATTGATTTTCACTCACGGGGCCTATCTGCAACAATAGAACTGTTTCAGAGTGTCTTTCTGCAACAATAGAACTACAGAGTTAGGTTCAATTTGGTGATAGTACAGGGGGTCTAACCGCAATTAACCCAATGTTATTTCAGTTTCCAACTTTTCCTCCACTATAGCGCATATTGATGACTTTGCACCATGCACAGGCACAGGGCGGGTGTAGAGTCAGTTCTCTCATGCTTGGTCACTAAATTTATACGAACAACACATGGCATGCTTCGTGGTGTTTCCCTTGGGGATGGCTTGGAACTCGAGAAGAAATCAAATTTTACTGTAATTCTTGTAAATGTTATCTTGCTCTCCCCTGAAATGATTTTCATAGTTTCAGAATGTGTTGCTACCGAGAAACTGGTGGAAGGCTTTCCGTGCCTCAAGGAAAAAAGATGGTAAGGATTATCATCCTCCAATGTTCTTTTTTATGCACCTCGCCCGCCTATGGGATTGTAATTAAGTTTGGTGAGTTTGCCCAGATGTTTGGGAACATTCTTAATTTTGTAGTTGGATGGATAATGTAGGGTAGTTCCTTTGTATAGATATTGACTGTTAACATGCATACATCTGCGCATAAGTTAGGTTGGCGTGTTCAGTTAGGAACTTTACTGCCCTGGAAAAAAACATGCTTCCGACTGGCATCGAGCTCACCTCTTATATATGAGTGCCCTGAAAAAGGAGATTGTATTTTTCGTGGTATGAGTATGTAGCATATGTGTTTCCCCTATCTTCTTTCTTGCACTTTAGTGGTTTTGATTGTCTTATAACCGACAATTTTTCTCTTTCTCATTCTGTGATTGTTCGCATTCCCATCTTAAATTGTTTTTGTTACTGGTTTCGATTGTAGTTTTGTAACTACGCTGCCAGATGTTGTAAAGTGTTACTTTTACAGAATATTTGTTCTCTGAGTTGTAGTATCTCGTCTCACTAGCTTAGACTTGCCATTGGTTTGTAGTCTTGCACACTTGATAACCTTCTGTTGCCTCCAATGTGTTTGCATACCAAATATGCATGGAATGAGCAAATCACTCATGTCAATACTGGGAAATGATACCAGAGAACGTAGATTGTTGTTGTATAAGTGGAATCAGGTAATTGTATTCTCGTCATGGTGTAATTGCTGTCTTATTGAGGGATTTAATATACGGCTCTTGAGCTTTCTGGTGGCTATTATAATGTTTATAGTTCAATTAACTTATAATTGCATGAACTATGAAAGCTCAAATTGCTGATGTTGGGGCTTCGGCTCAAAATGTCAAGGATTGATCCGTTTCTATGACGTGCATAATTCAAAATTTCAATTATTAAGCATTTGCAAAACTTGTGCTATTTACTTAGGTATGGACTACGAAAAGTAAGTTTCAGATCCTGGGTTTACTTGGCTGGTATCAAGTCAATGTTTCTCTTAAAATAATAATAATAATAAAACTTGATGACGTTGATAAATGATATGAAGTCTGTAAATTGACACTAATCGCTGCATCTTTTAGACACCGAGAGACGTCAATTAGGTTCAAGTGACAAAGGCACTTGGAAAATATTGAGAGTCGCTTCACGAGGCATTCACCTTTCAACTTTGTTTGTCTCTTTGCTTGTTTAATAAGTTTGTTTATTCCATTTAAATTGCAGCTCCGGGCCAATAAAGTTTGTCCAGGTTCAGACTCTATACAAATTACGTAGTCTAAATTAAGCAAGAAAAGACAAGGTAGCCAGTTCTTGGTTACATCACCTGCTTAGCTTTTTGATTGGACAGCAGCAGTTGTGAGATTCAAAAGCATCCAGGTGTGCATAATCCAAATAAAATAAAAGAAGATGATGAACCAAGCAAAAGGACAAAGCTCTGGCTGCCCTTTCATCAAATCAATCACGCTACTACTGCTCTGAATGAGATATTGCCTATGACAATGACATAAAAGAGGAAGATGAAGGTAATGGCCCTCATACTTTTCTCCTCCTGACATTTGACAGTCTGTGGTCTCACATGAATCATATTAATTCCCTCATAATCATCCATCTGTCTCTTTCACGCTGATGTCGCCTGTCCCCTTCATGTATTGAAAATGTCACATTCTTCTGGCAAATCCACCTCCACGACATTAAAATAAAAGAAAGAAAGTGAAGGATTAGCTGAACTTTTTCCTCAAAGAAACGTGCGGTTGAAATTGCAAACTGCGGAAACTTTTCAGATACAGAGATCTTGTTTTGTTTGGTCTCCTCAACCTCTTTTGTGTTTTGTTTTTTTTCGCTTTTGGTTTTATTTTGGGGTAAATTTAAAGAAGCCCCTCTGAACTTTAGGGGGGGTATTACACATGAATTTTCTGAACTTTATTTTTCTCACAAAATTCCCTAAGTTTGGGGTGTCTCATAAGTCATAACCCTTCTTCCCCACAGAATTTTGAACTTTTCTTATTGGCCCTCCTGCATTAATTTGAAAATAACTAGTTTTTCTTGAGATAAAAAAAGATTCAAAATTTAGGACAGGGAGTATGTTACGTAAATGATAAATGGCAAAATTTTTTTAAAAAAATTTGTCTAATATACTTTATTATTTGCAAATTGCACTTAAAAGGGTCAGACGAGATAAGATTAAAGTTAAAAGAGGCTTTGTGGACACCTCAAAGTTCAGAGTAGTTATGTGAAATAAACAAAGTTTAAAGGGGTTATATGAAAAATATAAAGTTCAAAGGGGTTATGTACAATAACCCCAATTTAGGGGGGTTTGTGAAATTTCCCTTTTATTTTGTTATGGGGGTGGTGGTGGGGATGCATGTCCCAAAAAATGCACCTACGAGGATGACTCATGTATGGGCTTAAATTATTGCAGGATATATATGCTTTTACTTTTTCTTTACTTTATTTGTATTTTTCTAATGAGAAGATAAAAAAAAGATGAGAAGGTTCTGTGCATGTGCTAAGGGTCAGTGGCCACCCACAAATATAATGGCATAAAGGTGCAAGTAGCAATGTGCACTTTTTGCATGGTCCTAAATATCAACATGGTTACTTGTATATAAATATATATGTCTAGTGTTATTTTCTCCTCAATCATTTCTTCTTCCTCCTCCCCTCCTTTTGCTTCATTCTCCTCCTTTCTTCCTGCATTTTTGAGTAATTTGCGGTTCTGCGTTGGCCCTTGGCTTGCAACTCTCTATGAGGTTCATCGATCGATCTCCCTTCTGATTAATTTATTAGACTTTTTACGGGAAAATTAAAATTAAAATTCTCTAGACATGCAGGCAACCGCATTGCATGCATGCCAGTTCTAACTATTCACTAACGGCTGAATATGAATTTCTTTTTCAGTGCTATAGTTGGAGTTAAGGGATGAAAGGATATGAATATGCATGCGCAGATATATCTGTATTCGTATCTTATAGAACACAACTGTAAATACTTAATATCTATGTCTGATAGGATATCGATATAAATGTGAATGATTTTTTTTAAACTTTTAGTAGGATAATAATACCCTTGTCTACCACTGCTCACTGCAGAAATATTAGTTCACGCTATAATTTAAACATTAGATAAAAGATTGCGTTCCACTACCCTTGCACTTTATTTTTTTACTATGGCTTGTTTTGCTTCCAGTTATGCTAGTTGACATGTTAAAAGAAATCAAATATGCAGTTTATATTCTCTTCAAATTAAGGAGGTGTTTCTAATATACAGTTTTAGAGTAGAAAAAAACAAAAGGAGGCTTTGACGACAAGCGCTGGATTCGGTCTACGGTTAACAGTTAGCCCAAATGTAGCCTCTACACTAGGCTGAATGAGCTACAAAATCATCGGATGGAGGCCCAATAACTAGTATATTCCACATATAATATCGTGATCTAAGTGCGCTTCATAGATTCATTCGGCTCCTCGATACAGAGAACGGATAAAAGCGGGCCGTTGGATCTTTCACTCGATCGCACTCATCCGCAAAAGGCTTACATTGTTTGTTGAATTAATTGAGATAAAGATTGGCGCAACCAAAAAAGAAGGGAAAAAAAAAGAGGAAAAAAAAAGCATGTAATCAATAACTTCAGTCTTTCTTAAAGCAAAAATATTCTCCAGATGCACGTAGCGCGCTCGCACTACACATGAATGCGTCGAGGGGTTTTGAATGTGAATTTTTCTCTTTAAGTTTTCTTTTCCCAATTTGTTCTTCTCGTAAGTTTTAAAGTACTAGTTGTCACCCATGCGATGCAAGGGATTCAATATTAACTTTGTTCTATGTATATTAGGACCTCTGGGAAATAAGGAAAGATAAAATTAAGATTATTATTATTTTTTGCTGCGAAAGGAAGATAACAAATCAATGATTTATAGAAATTGGAAGATAAAAAAATAAAGATTTCCAAGATGTGGAGGGAGTGAATTAAGTCTTTAAGATGGGATGATGGAAAAGACACTATTAATTATTAACTATTAAAACCCTTATTAGAGTTTGCCAAGTGGTAAAAGTATGCCATCAGGTTTTACTTTATTAGCATAATAAGGATTAATTATCTGTGGTGCGGAATTTCTTGGAATTTTTAAAAATGTGACTCACATGATCAAAACGCTAGCTTTTTAAGTAAAATAATAGATAAGAAACGGTGCATCAACAAGCACTTAAAAATGGTTTAAGCCCCTATATTACTAATTAATGAAAGTTAGGTCGAAAGTACTTGAGAAAATGATGCGGTATGGCGTTGAAAATTTCTATAAGTCTCGACGTGCTCGTGATGGCGAGAATAATCGACAAGTCATCAGATGAAGTAATGGCAAACCGTTTGACACAACAAGTGAGCTGTTGTCGCGCTCCTCAAGGCATCTGTGAGTTTCAGTCCTTGTTAGCAAGTCAAGAAGCGTATCAGAAATTGAAAAGAGCTCTCTCCTTTGTCGGTGATTCAACCTTGTGAAGGATGCCATGAGTGAGCGAAAGGATAAGCCGACTTTGAAGCCTCAAATTAAGCTCGGATAACAAATCGGTCGAAACCAAATCAAGCAAAACCAGAGAGAAGCCTTTCGGTCAAAACGAACACCGAAGGTGTCAGCTTTTTGAGGTGTCGCCCGGCGAACACAGAGGTGTCATTTCAGCCGAACACTAGAGGTGTCACGTAACACCAAGGCGAATGGGCTTTGACGACAAGCGCTGGATTCGGTCTACGGTTAACAGTTAGCCCAAATGTAGCCTCTACACTAGGCTGAATGAGCTACAAAATCATCGGATGGAGGCCCAATAACTAGTATATTCCACATATAATATCGTGATCTAAGTGCGCTTCATAGATTCATTCGGCTCCTCGATACAGAGAACGGATAAAAGCGGGCCGTTGGATCTTTCACTCGATCGCACTCATCCGCAAAAGGCTTACATTGTTTGTTGAATTAATTGAGATAAAGATTGGCGCAACCAAAAAGAAGGGAAAAAGAGGAAAAAAAAAGCATGTAATCAATAACTTCAGTCTTTCTTAAAGCAAAATATTCTCCAGATGCACGTAGCGCGCTCGCACTACACATGAATGCGTCGAGGGGTTTTGAATGTGAATTTTTCTCTTTAAGTTTTCTTTTCCATATATATGTCTAGTGTTATTTTCTCCTCAATCATTTCTTCTTCCTCCTCCCTCCTTTTGCTTCATTCTCCTCCTTTCTTCCTGCATTTTTGAGTAATTTGCGGTTCTGCGTTGGCCCTTGGCTTGCAACTCTCTATGAGGTTCATCGATCGATCTCCCTTCTCGATTAATTTATTAGACTTTTACGGAAAATTAAAATTAAAATTCTCTAGACATGCAGGCAACCGCATTGCATGCATGCCAGTTCTAACTATTCACTAACGGCTGAATATGAATTTCTTTTTTCGCTATAGTTGGAGTTAAGGGATGAAAGGATATGAATATGCATGCAGATATATCTCAGATTCGTGATCTTATAGAACACAACTGTAAATACTTAATATCTATGTCCGATAGGATATCGATATAAATGTGAATGATTTTTTAAACTTTTAGTAGGATAATAATACCCTTGTCTACCACTGCTCACTGCAGAAATATTAGTTCACGCTATAATTTAAACATTAGATAAAAGATTGCGTTCCACTACCCTTGCACTTTATTTTTTTACTATGGCTTGTTTTGCTTCCAGTTATGCTAGTTGACATGTTAAAAGAAATCAAATATGCAGTTTATATTCTCTTCAAATTAAGGAGGTGTTTCTAATATACAGTTTTAGAGTAGAAAAAAACAAAAGGAGGCTTTGACGACAAGCGCTGGATTCGGTCTACGGTTAACAGTTAGCCCAAATGTAGCCTCTACACTAGGCTGAATGAGCTACAAAATCATCGGATGGAGGCCCAATAACTAGTATATTCCACATATAATATCGTGATCTAAGTGCGCTTCATAGATTCATTCGGCTCCTCGATACAGAGAACGGATAAAAGCGGGCCGTTGGATCTTTCACTCGATCGCACTCATCCGCAAAAGGCTTACATTGTTTGTTGAATTAATTGAGATAAAGATTGGCGCAACCAAAAAGAAGGGAAAAAGAGGAAAAAAGCATGTAATCAATAACTTCAGTCTTTCTTAAAGCAAAAATATTCTCCAGATGCACGTAGCGCGCTCGCACTACACATGAATGCGTCGAGGGGTTTTGAATGTGAATTTTTCTCTTTAAGTTTTCTTTTCCCAATTTGTTCTTCTCGTAAGTTTTAAAGTACTAGTTGTCACCCATGCGATGCAAGGGATTCAATATTAACTTTGTTGTATGTATATTAGGACCTCTGGGAAATAAGGAAAGATAAAATTAAGATTATTATTATTTTTGCTGTGAAAGGAAGATAACAAATCAATGATTTATAGAAATTGGAAGATAAAAAAATAAAGATTTCCAAGATGTGGAGGGAGTGAATTAAGTCTTTAAGATGGGATGATGGAAAAGACACTATTAATTATTAACTATTAAAACCCTTATTAGAGTTTGCCAAGTGGTAAAAGTATGCCATCAGGTTTTACTTTATTAGCATAAGGATTAATTATCTGTGGTGCGGAATTTCTTGGAATTTTTAAAAATGTGACTCACATGATCAAAACGCTAGCTTTTTTAAGTAAAAATAATAGATAAGAAACGGTGCATCAACAAGCACTTAAAAATGGTTTAAGCCCCTATATTACTAATTAATGAAAGTTAGGTCGAAAGTACTTGAGAAAATGATGCCAGCTATAACAACCTACACTTTTGAAAAGCTACAAGCTATAACAACTTTTACATTTGTACAAGTCCTCCCAATCAAAATAATAGTAAGTGGTGATATAGTACGCAATATAAAATGGTTAAGAAATTTGTTTTTCTCATGTTGGGTTGGTTTTATCGCACTAGCTGAATGGTGGTTGAATTCAATTGTTAGTTTCCTTATTTCCTAGCTGGAATTTGACATCTAATTCCAAATTATTTTTTACTAATTCGCTACTTTATTTAGTTAATCAATCTAAAAAAAGTCTAAAGCAACTGTTTGCTAATTCGCTACTTTATTTAGTTAAGCAAATTAATCTCATAAAGATTGCGTTCCACTACCCTTGCACTTTATTTTTTACTATGGCTTGTTTTGCTTCCAGTTATGCTAGTTGACATGTTAAAAGAAATCAAATATGCAGTTTATATTCTCTTCAAATTAAGGAGGTGTTTCTAATATACAGTTTTAGAGTAGAAAAAAACAAAAGGAGGCTTTGACGACAAGCGCTGGATTCGGTCTACGGTTAACAGTTAGCCCAAATGTAGCCTCTACACTAGGCTGAATGAGCTACAAAATCATCGGATGGAGGCCCAATAACTAGTATATTCCACATATAATATCGTGATCTAAGTGCGCTTCATAGATTCATTCGGCTCCTCGATACAGAGAACGGATAAAAGCGGGCCGTTGGATCTTTCACTCGATCGCACTCATCCGCAAAAGGCTTACATTGTTTGTTGAATTAATTGAGATAAAGATTGGCGCAACCAAAAAAGAAGGGGAAAAAAAAACATGTAATCAATAACTTCAGTCTTTCTTAAAGCAAAAATATTCTCCAGATGCACGTAGCGCGCTCGCACTACACATGAATGCATCGAGGGGTTTTGAATGTGAATTTTTCTCTTTTAAGTTTTCTTTTCCCAATTTGTTCTTCTCGTAAGTTTTAAAGTACTAGTTGTCACCCATGCGATGCAAGGGATTCAATATTAACTTTGTTGTATGTATATTAGGACCTCTGGGAAATAAGGAAAGATAAAATTAAGATTATTATTATTTTTGCTGTGAAAGGAAGATAACAAATCAATGATTTCTAGAAATTGGAAGATAAAAAAATAAAGATTTCCAAGATGTGGAGGGAGTGAATTAAGTCTTTAAGATGGGATGATGGAAAAGACACTATTAATTATTAACTATTAAAACCCTTATTAGAGTTTGCCAAGTGGTAAAAGTATGCCATCAGGTTTTTACTTTATTAGCATAATAAGGATTAATTATCTGTGGTGCGGAATTTCTTGGAATTTTTAAAAATGTGACTCACATGATCAAAACGCTAGCTTTTTTTAAGTAAAAATAATAGATAAGAAACGGTGCATCAACAAGCACTTAAAAATGGTTTAAGCCCCTAGATTACTAATTAATGAAAGTTAGGTCGAAAGTACTTGAGAAAATGATGCCAGCTATAACAACCAACACTCTTGAAAAGCCAAAGCTATAACAACTTACATTTGTACAAGTCCTCCCTATCAAAATAATGGTAAGTGATGATATAGTACGCAATATAAAATGGTTAAGAAATTTGTTTTTCTCATGTTGGGTTGGTTTTATCGCACTAGCTGAATGGTAGTTGAATTCAATTGTTAGTTTCTTATTTCCTAGCTGGAATTTGACATCTAATTCCAAATTAGAGTTTTCTTTTCCTATATATATGTCTAGTATCTAGGAAGTACATACCACATTACAATCTAAAAAAACTAAGAGCAACCAACACAGAAATACACAAAATTTTTATAGTGGTTCGGATCAAAATCCTACGTTCACTCTTCCTTCTCGCGAATGACCTTCTTCATTATAATAGGAGTTATCCCTGAATCACAATCCGATTCAATAGGTTTTACAAACAAGACACTGGAATCTACCTGAAACCAGTCGAGATACCCAACTCCTCACAATGACCAGAAAAGACCTAGCCCTAGCTAGCCACCCTCAATTACCCCGGCTTGAGCACGCCAACCCTCAATTACCCTGGCTTGAGTACGCCTTCAAACTCTCAAGTTTGAAATATAAAACCAACCCTAAAATAGTTAAAGCACAATTAAAAAGATCTTACATCACTTTTAAAATAAATCATTCTTGAAATCGATGTTGGCGATGATCCAAGAAGAAGTGATGTTGAGGTTGAACGCAAAGGGCACTCCAACTCGCTGAAACGATCTCTCGATGGTGATCACGACGAGAAGAAGTTGAATGAGGCTCAGGGAATCAAATTCTAACTCACAATCTCTCTCAAACCCTAGAATTCGATCTCACAAACTTGTGCAAATATCCTCTCTTTCTTGTTATTAATCTCTTCTCCAATCCCTCCTTAAGTAGACCTTGATTGCATTGGAAAGAAATCCTCTAATCAGTGTTGAAATAGGAGATCAAATCTGTGGTCAAACGACTGAGATTGAATCTGAAAATCTGCCAAAACGCATCTTAACCATCGATGGTTAAACGCGATCATTGATGGTTGATGCCGATCATCGATGGTTAAACGCGATCATTGATGGTTGATGCCGATCATCGATGGTTCTCTCATAGTCTATCGATTGTTCAAATTTTGGTTTCTAAAATTCACGATTTTTACTATAGTCCATCGATGGTTGATTTCTCATTTCTAAAAATACGATTATTAATCGTAGTCCATCGATGACCCATGGACCATCAATGGTTGCCTCGTGACCATCGATGGTTGAAGCGATCATCGATGGTTCTCTCATAGTCTATCGATTGTTCAAATTTTGGTTTCTAAAATTCACGATTTTTACTATAGTCCATCGATGACCCATGGACCATCAATGGTTGCCTCGTGACCATCGATGGTTAAACGCGATCATTGATGGTTGATGCCGATCATCGATGGTTCTCTCATAGTCTATCGATTGTTCAAATTTTGGTTTCTAAAATTCACGATTTTTACTATAGTCCATCGATGGTTGATTTCTCATTTCTAAAAATACGATTATTAATCGTAGTCCATCGATGACCCATGGACCATCAATGGTTGCCTCGTGACCATCGATGGTTAAACGCGATCATTGATGGTTGATGCCGATCATCGATGGTTCTCTCATAGTCTATCGATTGTTCAAATTTTGGTTTCTAAAATTCACGATTTTTACTATAGTCCATCGATGACCCATGGACCATCAATGGTTGCCTCGTGACCATCGATGGTTAAACGCGATCATTGATGGTTGATGCCGATCATCGATGGTTCTCTCAGAGTCTATCGATTGTTCAAATTTTGGTTTCTAAAATTCACGATTTTTACTATAATCAATCTAAAAAAAGTCTAAAGCAACTGTTTGCTAATTCGCTACTTTATTTAGTTAATCAATCTAAAAAAAGTCTAAAGCAACTGTTTGCTAATTCGCTACTTTATTTAGTTAATCAATCTAAAAAAAGTCTAAAGCAACTGTTTGCTAATTCGCTACTTTATTTAGTTAATCAATCTAAAAAAAGTCTAAAGCAACTGTTTGCTAATTCGCTACTTTATTTAGTTAATCAATCTAAAAAAAGTCTAAAGCAACTGTTTGCTAATTCGCTACTTTATTTAGTTAATCAATCTAAAAAAAGTCTAAAGCAACTGTTTGCTAATTCGCTACTTTATTTAGTTAATCAATCTAAAAAAAGTCTAAAGCAACTGTTTGCTAATTCGCTACTTTATTTAGTTAATCAATCTAAAAAAAGTCTAAAGCAACTGTTTGCTAATTCGCTACTTTATTTAGTTAAGCAAATTAATCTCATAAAGGTTGGGAGCCATTTGATTTATTTCTTCTCCCTTTTTTTTGGAAACGGCATGCAAGCTTAGAGGGGTTGGGGAATAGGATTGCTTTAAATTTTTCGGATAGACACAAAATATGCAGCGAAAAAAAAAAAAAAAACTAAGAGCAACCAACACAGAAATACACAAAATTTTTATAGTGGTTCGGATCAAAATCCTACGTTCACTCTTCTTTCTCGCGAATGACCTTCTTCATTATAATAGGAGTTATCCCTGAATCACAATCCGATTCAATAGGTTTTACAAACAAGACACGGAATTCACCAAACCAACCGAGATACCCAACTCCTCACAATGACCGGAAAAGACCTAGCCCTAGCTAGCCACCTCACTACTCCCTTGAGCACGCCAACCCTCAATTACCCGGCTTGAGTACCTTCAAACTCTCAAGTTTGAAATATAAAACCAACCCTAAAATAGTTAAAGCACAATTAAAAGATCTTACATCACTTTTAAAATAAATCATTCTTGAAATCGATGTTGGCGATGATCCAAGAAGAAGTGATGTTGAGGTTGAACGCAAAGGGCACTCCAACTCACAAACGATCTCGATGGTGATCACGACGAGAAGAAGTTGAATGAGGCTCGTGGAATCAAATTCTAACTCACAATCTCTCTCAAACCCTAGAATTCGATCTCACAAACTTGTGCAAATATCCTCTCTTTCTTGTTATTAATCTCTTCTCCAATCCCTCCTTAAGTAGACCTTGATTGCATTGGAAAGAAATCTTCTAATCAGTGTTGAAATAGGAGATCAAATCTGTGGTCAAACGACTGAGATTGAATCTGAAAATCCGCCAAAACGCATCTTAACCATCGATGGTTAAACGCGATCATTGATGGTTGATGCCGATCATCGATGGTTCTCTGCAGTCTATCGATTGTTCAAATTTTGGTTTCTAAAATTCACAGATTTTTTACTATAGTCCATCGATGGTTGAAGCGATCATCGATGATTGACTGTAGTCCATCGATGGTTGATTTCTCATTTCTAAAAAATACAGATTATTAACTGTAGTCCATCGATGACCCATGGACCATCAATGGTTGCCTCGTGACCATCGATGGTTAATGGCTGAAATCAACTATTCGTGTTGATTTTTGCATCGTTTTGAGTAGAAACTTTTTTCGTACATGTTTATTCCTGAAATATATGATCTCACAAACTTATTAGTATAAATGAGAGTTTGTTATTGATCAAACAAGAAATATTGCACGAACAATGTTCTTCCCGAATAAAGTTCTAACAATCTCCCCCTTTTGATAATAATAAAACTCGAAATTTGAAATCCGAAAAGTAAAAACACATGGTGAGATATATATTCAGTTCAAGACAAACATATGACATGTATGATATGCAATGTAAGATCCCCCTATAAATATGCATACATGAAAAGAAGCAGGTAATCCAAAAACTCCTTGTTCGAAATCAAAATATGAAAACTCCCCCTAAAACCAAGCAAGCTTGCAGAGACTTGTCATGTTGAAACCACTTGTAAATCAAACATGAAAACTTGAAAAAAAAAACTCACAATCAACCACAAACGAACTTAGAAAGTTTTCAAATAGTTTTAAATTTCCCATTTCCTCCCCCTTTTTGTTGTTACCAAAAGAAACGCACACCTAGGATATACAATATACCTGAAAATTTAAAAAAAAAAATTTTATCCAAAGGTGTAAGGAAGAGAAATACATACCAGTTCACAAAAAAGTTTATAGAAAATAGCACGAGAAATACATATAGAACTTTAAAACACATAAAATATGATAACAAGTCATATTAAAATTCACATTCAAACTATGAAGATATCAATGAAAAGTTTGTAAAAGCAATAATAAAAGTAATTATATTAGATCATAAAATAAATTCAGATATATCTTCTAGTTTGAGCTTTCTTTTCTTACACAACTTGAATTATCTCAACCTTTAGAAAAGATCCAAAATCTTGATCTATCACCTCAACCATAGAGGAATTTTTAAGGGGAAGAATGATAGTGTTTGGAGGACGATGTACACCATCTCTAAAAATAGAAACTAGTTAGCATAGGATGGATACCCTTGAGATATTGCACATTTATATCCACGAAAAGGGTCTTTGACCATCTTTTAACAAATACACTCAAATTTTACCGTGGATTTATAGAATGTGGGTCTTTGACCTTTTCATGAATATACTCTTTTTGCTTGATGTTTTATAGCATATATGTACTTTTGTACATGAAAAGTAATATTGGTGTCAGATTCGAGCATAAAATTGAGCTCAAAACCTATGTGATATATCCAAAAATACATTATGATCATCATATAAAACCTTTGTTCCTACTTTTTCAAAACTAAATATGATAAGATTATACTAAGATGTGAAAAATAATATGAGGGTATCACAGATCATCATATGTTTTCAATCAAATATGTAAAACTTTGTGTGCACATATAATATAGATAGATTGTGAAAAGCATATGTGAACCAATATGATAAAACTCATGCCTATATACCAACAAATAACCCTATCTGAAAATTTCATGTAAAAGCATATACATAGGCATCGCTCCAATTTTTTTAAAATAAAATTAATAAAAAGAAGTTTTGTTTGTTTTGATTTTTCATAAGAAAAGAAAAATAAAGAAAGAGAAATTTTATTTTCTTTTGATTTTTCATAAGAAATAAAAAAATAAAGAAGGAGAAATTTTATTTTCTTTTGATTTTTCATAAGAAAAGAAAAATAAAGAAAGAGAAATTTTATTTTCTTTTGATTTTTCATAAGAAATAAAAAAATAAAGAAGGAGAAATTTTATTTTGTTTTCAATTTTTATAAGAAAAATAAAAAGAAAGAAAGAAATTTTATTTTATTTTTCAATATATGAGAATAATCAAAAATCAAGAAAAATCAAATAAAACCAAAACTAAGAAAACTATCAAATCTAATCTATATACATACGACAGATTGATGATCATGCATATGAATACTAACTAAATAGATATGAAGTGAGTGCAAATAGTTAGTACATACCAGTGTATCTCATCGTGCATTTAAATATATAGGTAACAATTGAGGGTTATAGAATATACCTGAAACTTACCCTTATGAGAAGATAATATAAGATATATGTCAAATTTGTATCTTCTCATATCCATGCAGACTAAGAATTGGCTTTTGATAATCTGAACTTACAAGCAATCACCGTGTGTTGCCCTAATTCTCGGTCGACCTGCAAACCTGCAGAAAGGCAGATAATTGTGACCTAGGTATCCACATAGGTCCATGTTGGTTAGCAAGAAGGCCTTTCAGTGCCCAAATCTGTTTGACTGTTTTGATCCTATATCTCATACGACAGCTCATAGAAACGTGTCTAAGTTTTCCATGTAATGAGTATATAGAATGATAAGTTTCATTAGGAATAGGATCAAAACAACCAAGATTATTACCCTTTACAAAAGAAGGTTGAATTTTTTTATATTTTTCAGAATATGAATAACCAAGTCCAATTTTAGGTTTTGCAAATCGTTGATTGGAAAGGACCATGTTAAGATCTTTTGAACCCAAAGAAAAGTTCTTCACAGCCTTTTCCAAATCACTAATTTTGGACTTTAGTTGTTCATTTTTGGAAATAATTTTTATGCATCAAGTTTCAAACTTAATTTGTTTATCGACAAATCACAATATAACTCATTTATCTTAGCAACAAAATTTTATTTTTCACATTGATTGTTTTCAAGTTGCTTAGATAAATAAGAGATTTGATTTTGTAGCTCAGAACATTATGTGCACATGAAAGAGGTGATATCATGAGATGAATTATCTGAATTCAAATTTGAAGAAGAAAATTTCACTTTCTTTGACAAAAGCTTATTTTTTTTTTTCAAGTTTGTATTCATCCTTTTGTTACTTCATATTTTTGAATTTTCTCAACGTGAACCAACATCTCCTTATATTTAGAATATAACTCGTCATATGAAGGATATATATCTTCATCTGAACTTTCACTATCAGAGCCACTAAAAATACCTTGATCTGAATATGAAAACATTATATGTCTTCCCATGAGACATGCATGTGCTCTTTTGTCATCATCGCTCGAGCTACTCTCCGAGTCATCCCAAAAGTTAATTTGGAATTTTTACCCTTCTCTTTATAGTCCTTTTTGTTTAGTGGGCAATTCTTCTTCAGGTGGCCGGTTTACTGCATCGAAAATAAATTAATTCAATATCTGAATCACTCGAATTATATTTATTTACCTTGCTTGTATAGTGATTCTGATTGTCTTGCAAGAATTTTTGGCCATCCTTCGACTTAAAAAAAGATTTGTCGCCTTTAACAATTTTATCATTCACGTCTTCAGAACTCGAGCTTGACTCCATCTTCTTCTTTGATCGAATTTCTCCTTTTCGCTCTAAAGGCTAACGACTACTTCTTCGAATATTCTTGTGAGACATCTTTTCTGTCTTTCAGTTTGACTTCATATGTGATAAGATGACCTACAAGATCACCAAGATATAGATTAGAAAATTCTAAAGTTCTTCTATTGCCGTTACCTTTAGTTTCCAATCCCGAGATAGAGAACGGAGAATTTTTCTGCAAAGCTCCTTGTTATCATACTCATTCCCTAGCACTTTTGACTTGTTCACGATATCGGTGAATCTTGTGAACATCTCCTGTATGTTCTCAGAGGACTTCATCTTGAAGTTCTCATACTTGCTCACCAGCATAGCAAGCTTAGCCTCTTTAACCTGCGAAATTTCTTTGTGTGTAACTTCTAGTGTTTTCCAAATTTCCTGCACAGTAGAATAATTAGAAATACGGTTAAATTCTTCAGCAGCAAGAGAGCAATATAAAGCATTCATGACTTTTGTATTATAAGAGTAAATTTATTTATGCTGTAGAGTCCACTTATCATTAGTTAGAACAACTATAATACCATCTACCTCAGAAGTAGGTTCCTTAGACCCGTGTTTTACACTCTCCCAAACATCTAAACTAGTGGATGACAGAAAAACTTTCACACGTGTTTTTCAATATGTGTAATTTGTGCCATGAAAAAGTGGGGGTCGGTTGACAGCGTGTCCTTTAGGAAAAGCTGAAGCGGTGGTAAAGCTTGACATCTCTACCCTAGGTTGTGATACCTAAAGATGGGTAACGAGGCTCTGATTTCACTTATTGGAAATGGGATGCAAGCCTAGAGGGGGGAGGGGTGAATAGAATTGCTACAAAATTTTCGGATAGACACAGAATATGTAGCGGAAAATAAAAAATAAAAAACTAAGAGCAACCAACATAGGAACACACGAGATTTTTTATAGTGATTCGGATTAAAATCCTACGTCCACTCTTCCTTTTCCGAATAGCCTTCTTCACTATGACCGGAGTTATCCCTAAATCACAACCCGATTTAGTATGCTTTACAAACAGGACCCTGAAATCTATCTGAAATCAGTCGAGATACCCAACTCCTCACAATGACTAGAAGAAACCTAGTCCTAGCTAGTCACACTCAATTACCCTGGCTTGAGCACGCCAACCCTCAATTACCCCGGCTTGAGTACGCCGTCAAATTCTCAAGTTTAGACTACAAAACCAACCCTAAAATAGTTAAAACACAATTAAAAAGATCTTATAGCCCTTTCAAAATTAATCTTTCCTCAAATCGATGTTGGTGATGATCCGAGAAGAAGTTATGTTGAGGTTGAACGCAAATGGCACTCCTACTCGCTAAAACGATCTCTCGATGTTGAGCACGATGAGAACAAGTTGAACGAGGCTCAGGGAATCAAGTTCTAACTCACAATCTCTCTCAAACCCTAGAATTTGATCTCACAAACTTGTGCAAATATCATCTCCTTTTCTTGTTATTAATCTCTTCTCCAATCCCTCCTTAAATAGATCTTGATTGCATTGGAAAGAAATCCTCTAATCAGTGTTGAAATAAGAGATCAAATCTGTGATCAAACGGCTGAGGTTGAATATGAAAATCTGCCAAAACGCGTCTAAATCATCGATGGTTAAACGCGATCATTTATGGTTGATGCCGATCATCGATGGTTCCTGTAGTCCATCGATTGTTCAAATTCTGGTTTCCGAAATTCACAGATTGTTTACTGTAGTCCATCGATGGTTGAAGCGATCATCGATGATTGACTGTAGTCTGTCGATGGTTCGATTTCTCATTTCTGAAAAATACAGATTGTTGACTGTAGTCCATCGATGACCCATGGACCATCGATGGTTGCCTCGTGATCATCATGGTTAATGGCTGAAATTAATTGTTCGTATTGATTTTTGCATCGTTTTGAGCCGAAACTTTTTCGTAACTATTTATGCCTGAAATATATCATCTCACAAACTTATTAGTACCAAATGAGAGTTTATTAATGATCAAACAAGAGATATTGCACGAACAACGTTCTTCCCGAACAAAGTTCTAACATTTTTTTTTGTTTTTGTTTTCCTAAGTAGTACATTATTTGGTGTTTGAGAATATCAAGTGAATTTTTAATTCAGATTATTGGAAAATACGAATTTCAATTCTTATCCGACCCTCTAATTTAAGTCCAACCCGACCAGCATTAGTGTGTGTGATCAAGCTGATACGGGCCATATGTGGGTCGACCCATAATACCTGATTATTAATCGGATCATATGTAGAATTGATCTGAATTATTCAAAATACTCATTTGCTCAGATCTCGACATCTTTTTATGTGCGCTCAAGGATAATGTGCGTATAAAGAAGTACCATGCTTGAATTCTAAGGTCCTTTGATGGCAGTTTAGTCTTAGTAATGTATGTATGTTTCTGTTTCTTGCTTCTACAATGTTACAAACTTCTCAATTCAGATGATGTTTGATGGGAAATAATTATACTGAAAACCTTTGTGAATGGGGAAGTTGATAGAAATAAAATGCCCTTTTTTCCCCTTTTACCAGCTATTGAAATTCTTTTATATCAGCTGAAAATTCTTATGAATTCAGTACTGTCAAGGGCTACTAAAAGTATAGATGGGGGGGTTATCTACAAAAGTTACAAAGCATCTGTCAAAAAAAAAAAAAAGTGTTACCAAACATGTATACAAAATAAATTAGTAGAATTTGATCATAAATCCAACTAATTTTAGTGGACATGGATAAGAGTACCATGTGCATACAACTAATCAGAGAATAGGTAAATATTCCCGCAACATTGACAGGTTAACTAACTGACTTAAATTTAAAATTCCCCAAGTCAACAGCTGCCAGCAAGCATGAGGGAGTAGTTGAAGCAGGTAAGGAAAACAACACAGAGAAAAAACCATAGGCCTTCCTACTTCCAAAACAAACAATTTCCCAAAATGCCAATAATTTCCTCTTCCCTTTAACTTTGTTCTTGAATCATGAAGCCCTCCATCCTAAACCTCAATCAAAAAATGGAGTACTTGAATCCAATCCAAAACAAGCTAAGCACCATCATGCTCTGCTTATTAGCCCTCTCTACAATCTTCATTCTCTTCATCTTTTATTCATCCAGCCCTTTTAGCTTCATCAACCAAGATCCTCCAATCTTGGATCATAACAAGATATCTACCTTGAATTCATCGACTCTCAATCACACCGACGAGAGCACAGTTTCGTTGTCGCCAAGTTCTTCAGAATCCACAGACATACAGAAAGAAAACCCTATTGATCAAGATATAGAACTCAGCAAAGCCAGTGAGGTGGTTACTTTTACGCCGCCGAGTTCTTCAGAATCCATGGATGTCCAACAAGTAGAACTTGCTAATCAAAATCAAGAAAATTCTGAGGCTTCAATTTCTTCAAAGTCTTCAGTCACAGAAGAATCTACTAACAACTCAACCGACATCCAGAAGAGTGATATTCAGAATGAGAGCATGCTTGATGCGACAACAACATCTTCAGAAGGACCAAATGATCAAGCCAAGGATGCAACGTCGCAAAGTTCCTCAGAATCCATCAGTGTCCAACAAGAAAAGCTTAGTACTCAAAATGGGGAAAATTCTGAAGCTAATCAGAATCAGAGCATTGTAGAATCTCATTCCAAAGAGTTAATCCCTGCAACGCTGCCCAGTTCCTCAGAGTCCATGGGTGCCGAACAAGAAAAACTTACTAACCAAAACCGAGAAAATCATGATTCTGTACCACCAATTTCCCAATGTGATCTGTTCTCAGGGAAGTGGGTGAGGGATGCGAGGGGGAGTATATACACGAACGAGACATGTAAGACGCTTCCGATTGCGAGGAACTGTGGGAGGTATGGGAAAGAACAGGGGCATGTTTACTGGAGATGGAAGCCTGATGGGTGCGAGTTGCCGATGTTCGATCCTGAGTTGTTTCTGAGCATTGCAAGAGGGAAGAAGCTTATGTTTATCGGTGATTCGCTAGCGAGGAACATGATGGAGTCGTTGCTGTGTCTCCTCTCTCAGGTCAGTCATTGTGATCTTAACTGGTACTAAACTCTGCATTTTGTTTTCTTGGAATTACGTGATTTAGATCCTCTGCTAACACTTTGTAAATCATAATCATCAATGATTTAATTATCCATTATGATTAATTTGATTGTGGGTTATTTAGTGACTGATTATGATTTTAGGACAAGATCCGTTTTATGCTAAAAGTGTCTCAACCTTTGACTTTAAAAGGCTCCACTTTCTAGACTTCATGTAGAATTGTGAATGTAGGCAAATTAGAATTATACAAGTTATTTAGTGTATAGAAAAGTGCTACCGTAATACGTGGATTTGAATCCTCTTTGCTATCAAAAGTAGCTGAGACAGACTACTTTTATCATAGTTGTTGACTTGTCGGTGGACGTTATTTATTTATTTTTTGGCGTAAATTAGAAATGAGTGCAATCTATAAGGGATATGATGAGTGTTACTTTTCGAATGAATTACAACAACACAGTGGACAAGCCAATGGCAATGATAAAACTAGTGATATCTCCATGACCATTGTAAAGGATCTAAATCCCGTCATGATACATTATTTATCCTTTTCTAAACTAGCCATGCGAATCTACAACTTCTCTTATATTAATCTTTCCTTTTCCTACGCATTCTTTTGGATATTTTTTCCATCTAAACTTATACTGAAAACCTTTGTGAATGGGGAAGTTGATAGAAATAAAATGCCCTTTTTCCCCTTTTACCAGCTATTGAAATTCTTTTATATCAGCTGAAAATTCTTATGAATTCAGTACTGTCAAGGGCTACTAAAAGTATAGATGGGGGGGTTATCTACAAAAGTTACAAAGCATCTGTCAAAAAAAAAAAAAAAAGTGTTACCAAACATGTATACAAAATAAATTAGTAGAATTTGATCATAAATCCAACTAATTTTAGTGGACATGGATAAGAGTACCATGTGCATACAACTAATCAGAGAATAGGTAAAGATTCCCGCAACATTGACAGGTTAACTAACTGACTTAAATTTAAAATTCCCCCAAGTCAACAGCTGCCAGCAAGCATGAGGGAGTAGTTGAAGCAGGTAAGGAAAAACAACACAGAGAAAAAAAACCATAGGCCTTCCTACTTCCAAAACAAATAATTTCCCAAAATGCCAATAATTTCCTCTTCCCTTTAACTTTGTTCTTGAATCATGAAGCCCTCCATCCTAAACCTCAATCAAAAAATGGAGTACTTGAATCCAATCCAAAACAAGCTAAGCTCCATCATGCTCTGCTTATTAGCCCTCTCTACAATCTTCATTCTCTTCATCTTTTATTCATCCAGCCCTTTTAGCTTCATCAACCAAGATCCTCCAATCTTGGATCATAACAAGATATCTACCTTGAATTCATCGACTCTCAATCACACCGACGAGAGCACAGTTTCGTTGCCCCCAAGTTCTTCAGAATCCACAGACATACAGAAAGAAAACCCTATTGATCAAGATATAGAACTCAGCAAAGCCAGTGAGGTGGTTACTTTTACGCCGCCGAGTTCTTCAGAATCCATGGATGTCCAACAAGTAGAACTTACTAATCAAAATCAAGAAAATTCTGAGGCTTCAATTTCTTCAAAGTCTTCAGTCACAGAAGAATCTACTAACAACTCCACCGACATCCAGAAGAGTGATATTCAGATTGAGAGCATTCTTGATGCGACAACAACATCTTCAGAAGGACCAAATGATCAAGCCAAGGATGCAACGTCGCAAAGTTCCTCAGAATCCATCAGTGTCCAACAAGAAAAGCTTAGTAATCAAAATGGGGAAAATTCTGAAGCTAATCAGAATCAGAGCATTGTAGAATCTCATTCCAAAGAGTTAATCCCTGCAACGCTGCCCAGTTCCTCAGAGTCCATGGGTGCCGAACAAGAAAAACTTACTAACCAAAACCGAGAAAATCATGATTCTGTACCACCAATTTCCCAATGTGATCTGTTCTCAGGGAAGTGGGTGAGGGATGCGAGGGGGAGTATATACACGAACGAGACATGTAAGACGCTTCCCATTGCGAGGAACTGTGGGAGGTATGGGAAAGAACAGGGGCATGTTTACTGGAGATGGAAGCCTGATGGGTGCGAGTTGCCGATGTTCGATCCTGAGTTGTTTCTGAGCATTGCAAGAGGGAAGAAGCTTATGTTTATCGGTGATTCGCTAGCGAGGAACATGATGGAGTCGTTGCTGTGTCTCCTCTCTCAGGTCAGTCATTGTGATCTTAACTGGTACTAAACTTTGCATTTTGTTTTCTTGGAATTACGTGATTTAGATCCTCTGCTAACACTTTGTAAATCATAATCATCAATGATTTAATTATCCATTATGATTAATTTGATTGTGGGTTATTTAGTGACTGATTATGATTTTAGGACAAGATCCGTTTTATGCTAAAAGTGTCTCAACCTTTGACTTTAAAAGGCTCCACTTTCTAGACTTCATGTAGAATTGTGAATGTAGGCAAATTAGAATTATACAAGTTATTTAGTGTATAGAAAAAGTGCTACCGTAATACGTGGATTTGAATCCTCTTTGCTATCAAAAAGTAGCTGAGACAGCACTACTTTTTATCATAGTTGTTGACTTGTCTGGTGGACGTTATTTATTTATTTTTTTGGCGTAAATTAGAAATGAGTGCAATCTATAAGGGATATGATGAGTGTTACTTTTCGAATGAATTACAACAACACAGTGGACAAGCCAATGGCAATGATAAAACTAGTGATATCTCCATGACCATTGTAAAGGATCTAAATCCCCGTCATGATACATTATTTATCCTTTTCTAAACTAGCCATGCGAATCTACAACTTCTCTTATATTAATCTTTCCTTTTCCTACGCATTCTTTTGGATATTTTTTCCATCTAAACTTATAATGAAACCTTATCGCCTTCCTCACATCATTTGGGGGTAATTTGGTTGCTAATGTAGCACGAATTCCTCAAGTCAAGATCCCTTCATACAGAGAGGATTTTGGTGGCGCGTGAAAATTTTTATCAGAAAATCCAATGAAATCTAAACCAAAGAAGGGAAAGCTCATGTGTAAAGTGCTCAGGTGGAAGATCACTTCCATCTTGTTCCATATATCTACATATTTCAGAAAAGGGTAAATTTCACAAAAAAAACCCCTCATGTTTGGGCATTCCGCAAATAACCCCCTTAACTTTAAACATGTAACAAAATTCCCCTTCAACTTTAAATATTTTCCCCAAAAAGTTCCTCCATGGCGTTACCCACAAATCACAATGTTCACTAGACGAAAATACCTCCTGGATTTTTTGTTGGGGCTTTTCTAAGAACCTCAAAACTTAAGGGGACTTTGTGACATTTTGAAATTTAAGAGAGTTACAAACTTACAGAAACTATCTGCAACTCTATTTTGCAGGCAGAGACTCCAATCAACACCTACAAAGACCCCAAAGACCCCAAAGACAAACACAGAACCTGGTACTTCCCAAACCATGACTTCACCCTCATGGTAATCTGGACAGAATTCCTCGTCGACTCCAACGAAATAATCATCAACGGAACAGCTACAGACACCTTCAACATAAACCTCGACAAACCGAATCCAGTATGGGGCAAAAAACTCAAAGAGCTAAAATACGCAGTTATCAACCACGGCAACTGGTTCACGCGGAAAACATACATTTACAGAAAAAAGAAACTGATAGGCTGTGTACACTGCTATGGCGAGAAAATACCAGGTATAAATATGTCATCTGCAATCAGAATGGTTATGAAATCTGCGTTCAGGTTCATAAACAACTGCAAAGAATGCGAAGATTTACTTACAGTCATGAGGACATACTCAATGTCGCATTTTGAGCATGGGTCTTGGGTCACTGGGGGGTATTGCAATAGGACAGAGCCATTAAGAGAGAGCGAGCTGAACATGGAGAATAAAGCTTGGGAATATAGGAGGATTCAGATGGAGGAGATGGAGAGAGCGAGGAGAGAAGGGAAGAGGAGAATAGAGCTTATGGACGTCACCAAGGCGATGATGCTGAGGGCGGATGCGCACCCTGGAAGACATTGGTATGCCAAGTCTGCCAGTGATTGCTTGCATTGGTGCTTGCCCGGACCTATTGATATGTGGAGTGAGGTTTTGTTGGAAATTATGAAGAAGAACAGATGATGAGGTTTGATTTGTAAGTTTTGTGTTTGGATATTGTTTATTTGAACATTTGATTAGGGCAGGTGCAAAAGTGTCTCAACCTTTGACTTTAAAAGGCTCCACTTTCTAGACTTCATGTAGAATTGTGAATGTAGGCAAATTAGAATTATACAAGTTATTTAGTGTATAGAAAAAGTGCTACCGTAATACGTGGATTTGAATCCTCTTTGCTATCAAAAGTATGAGCTGGCACTACTTTTATCATAGTTGTTGACTTGTGCGGTGGGCGTTATTTATTTATTTTGGCGTAAATTAGAAATGAGTGCAATCTATAAGGGATATGATGAGTGTTACTTTTGAATGAATTACAACAACACAGTGGACAAGCCAATGGCAATGATAAAACTAGTGATATCTCCATGACCATTGTAAAGGATCTAAATCCCCGTCATGATACATTATTTATCCTTTTCTAAACTAGCCATGCGAATCTACAACTTCTCTTATATTAATCTTTCCTTTTCCTACGCGTTCTTTTGGATATTTTTTCCATCTAAACTTATAATGAAACCTTATCGCCTTCCTCACATCATTTGGGGGTAATTTGGTTGCTAATGTAGCACGAATTCCTCAAGTCAAGATCCCTTCATACAGAGAGGATTTTGGTGGCGCGTGAAAATTTTATCAGAAAATCCAATGAAATCTAAACCAAAGAAGGGAAAGCTCATGTAAAGTGCTCAGGTGGAAGATCACTTCCATCTTGTTCCATATATCTACATATTTCAGAAAAGGGTAAATTTCACAAAACCCTCATGTTTGGGCATTCCGCAAATAACCCCTTAACTTTAAACATGTAACAAAATTCCCCTTCAACTTTAAATATTTTCCCCAAAAGTTCCTCCATGGCGTTACCCACAAATCACAATGTTCACTAGACGAAAATACCTCCTGGATTTTTGTTGGGGCTTTTCTAAGAACCTCAAAACTTAAGGGACTTTGTGACATTTTGAAATTTAAGAGAGTTACAAACTTACAGAAACTATCTGCAACTCTATTTTGCAGGCAGAGACTCCAATCAACACCTACAAAGACCCCAAAGACAAACACAGAACCTGGTACTTCCCAAACCATGACTTCACCCTCATGGTAATCTGGACAGAATTCCTCGTCGACTCCAACGAAATAATCATCAACGGAACAGCTACAGACACCTTCAACATAAACCTCGACAAACCGAATCCAGTATGGGGCAAAAAACTCAAAGAGCTAAAATACGCAGTTATCAACCACGGCAACTGGTTCACGCGGAAAACATACATTTACAGAAAAAAGAAACTGATAGGCTGTGTACACTGCTATGGCGAGAAAATACCAGGTATAAATATGTCATCTGCAATCAGAATGGTTATGAAATCTGCGTTCAGGTTCATAAACAACTGCAAAGAATGCGAAGATTTACTTACAGTCATGAGGACATACTCAATGTCGATTTTGAGCATGGGTCTTGGGTCACTGGGGGTATTGCAATAGGACAGAGCCATTAAGAGAGCGAGCTGAACATGGAGAATAAAGCTTGGGAATATAGGAGGATTCAGATGGAGGAGATGGAGAGAGCGAGGAGAGAAGGGAAGAGGAGAATAGAGCTTATGGGCGTCACCAAGGCGATGATGCTGAGGGCGGATGCACCCTGGAAGACATTGGTATGCCAAGTCTGCCAGTGATTGCTACATTGGTGCTTGCCCGGACCTATTGATATGTGGAGTGAGGTTTTGTTGGAAATTATGAAGAAGAACAGATGATGAGGTTTGATTTGTAAGTTTTGTGTTTGGATATTGTTTATTTGAACATTTGATTAGGGGCAGGTGCAAATGTGGGTGAAACTTGAAGGTTTTCATAATTTGAAATTTGATTTGTAGAAGAGTGTATAGGGAAAAAGAACTTCATTTGATTATGGTGTAAAATTAGACTCTTCAAAGCATTTTAACATGATGATGTTTATGAAGAGCTTTTCATAAATGGCATGTAGCATGCATTTTGCTTTGTCTTATATGATGATGTATGTTATTTCCTTTGGTTTGGGAGAGGTGGAGAACATGGTTTTGATTTGGTGATTAAATTTTTGATTTTGAGAAACATGGTGTGCAACATGCCTATGGTGATTAAATTGCTTGATACATTGCAACTTTTGACAACAAACTAGTGTGTAACTTACACTGTACAGATAGAATATGAAGAAAAATTAAAATGAAGCAACAAGCGTTCATTGAAGTGACATACATGTAGTTCACTGTCAACAACCAAGTTCTTATCTAAAAGTAAATGAGTTGAGAAGGGTTGATAAAGGGTTTCTCATATTCAAATATGACAAAAATGACAGAGGTAGGAGTGGACAAAAATATCATGTATGGCTTGTGCATAAAAAGTATTAGTCCTAATTAACATTTAAGAGGAGAGTATATAGAATGATAATTCTACTATTTAGGTGCTGCTTGTTTCATTTCTTCAAAAAATTGGACATGGAAATTCAAAAATTGGACATGGAAATTCAAAAATTGGACATGGAAATTCAAAAATTGGACATGGAAATTCAAAAATTGGACATGGAAATTCAAAAATTGGACATGGAAATTCAAAAATTGGACATGGAAATTCAAAAATTGGACATGGAAATTCAAAAATTGGACATGGAAATTCAAAAATTGGACATGGAAATTCAAAAATTGGACATGGAAATTCAAAAATTGGACATGGAAATTCAAAAATTGGACATGGAAATTCAAAAATTGGACATGGAAATTCAAAAATTGGACATGGAAATTCAAAAATTGGACATGGAAATTCAAAAATTGGACATGGAAATTCAAAAATTGGACATGGAAATTCAAAAATTGGACATGGAAATTCAAAAATTGGACATGGAAATTCAAAAATTGGACATGGAAATTCAAAAATTGGACATGGAAATTCAAAAATTGGACATGGAAATTCAAAAATTGGACATGGAAATTCAAAAATTGGACATGGAAATTCAAAAATTGAACCTGGTACTTCCCAAACCATGACTTCACCCTCATGGTAATCTGGACAGAATTCCTCGTCGACTCCAACGAAATAATCATCAACGGAACAGCTACAGACACCTTCAACATAAACCTCGACAAACCGAATCCAGTATGGGGCAAAAAACTCAAAGAGCTAAAATACGCAGTTATCAACCACGGCAACTGGTTCACGCGGAAAACATACATTTACAGAAAAAAGAAACTGATAGGCTGTGTACACTGCTATGGCGAGAAAATACCAGGTATAAATATGTCATCTGCAATCAGAATGGTTATGAAATCTGCGTTCAGGTTCATAAACAACTGCAAAGAATGCGAAGATTTACTTACAGTCATGAGGACATACTCAATGTCGCATTTTGAGCATGGGTCTTGGGTCACTGGGGGGTATTGCAATAGGACAGAGCCATTAAGAGAGAGCGAGCTGAACATGGAGAATAAAGCTTGGGAATATAGGAGGATTCAGATGGAGGAGATGGAGAGAGCGAGGAGAGAAGGGAAGAGGAGAATAGAGCTTATGGACGTCACCAAGGCGATGATGCTGAGGGCGGATGCGCACCCTGGAAGACATTGGTATGCCAAGTCTGCCAGTGATTGCTTGCATTGGTGCTTGCCCGGACCTATTGATATGTGGAGTGAGGTTTTGTTGGAAATTATGAAGAAGAACAGATGATGAGGTTTGATTTGTAAGTTTTGTGTTTGGATATTGTTTATTTGAACATTTGATTAGGGGCAGGTGCAAATGTGGGTGAAACTTGAAGGTTTTCATAATTTGAAATTTGATTTGTAGAAGAGTGTATAGGGAAAAAGAACTTCATTTGATTATGGTGTAAAAATTAGACTCTTCAAAGCATTTTAACATGATGATGTTTATGAAGAGCTTTTCATAAATGGCATGTAGCATGCATTTTGCTTTGTCTTATATGATGATGTATGTTATTTCCTTTGGTTTGGGAGAGGTGGAGAACATGGTTTTGATTTGGTGATTAAATTTTTGATTTTGAGAAACATGGTGTGCAACATGCCTATGGTGATTAAATTGCTTGATACATTGCAACTTTTGACAACAAACTAGTGTGTAACTTACACTGTACAGATAGAATATGAAGAAAAATTAAAATGAAGCAACAAGCGTTCATTGAAGTGACATACATGTAGTTCACTGTCAACAACCAAGTTCTTATCTAAAAGTAAATGAGTTGAGAAGGGTTGATAAAGGGTTTCTCATATTCAAATATGACAAAAATGACAGAGGTAGGAGTGGACAAAAATATCATGTATGGCTTGTGCATAAAAGTATTAGTCCTAATTAACATTTAAGAGGAGAGTATATAGAATGATAATTCTACTATTTAGGTGCTGCTTGTTTCATTTCTTCAAAAATTGGACATGGAAAACAAGCTGGAAATCCATTTCAGTGCATTTCCGAGATTTTAAAGGAAATAGATTTTTTTGTGTTTATTTCACATGGAAATCATAGGGTGGAAAAATATTATTTCCATTTTTTTGGCGATACAAACGACAGCTTACTATCATTATGTTAACGTTTCAACACTAGAAAGATACACTTGAGATCTGGCCACAAATTGAAGGAAAAATAATTATTTGCCAATGGGTTGAAACAACTAAAAAGCCAAAGTCAGCGGTTATAGCTCATGAAAATTTAAATTTTGACCACCGTGAAATTATTTGCTAGTGGGTCTAAACTACTAAAATGGCCTAAAATCATGGGTTATAGCTCACTAATTCATGAATTTTGGCCTCCATGAAATTATTCGCTAATGGGTTGAAAGGACAAAAAGTGGGAAAAATCATGGGTTATAGCTCATGAAATCTTGAATTTTGGTCTCAGTAATTATTTGCCAATCGATGGAAATGACTAAAATGGCCAATAATTGTGAGTTATAGCTCACAAAATCGTAAATTTTGACCACCGTGAAATTATTTGCCAATGGGTCGAAACAACTAAAAAAAGCCAAAAGTCAACGGTTATAGCTCATGAATTCATGAATTTTGGCCTCCATGAAATTATTCGCTAATGGGTTGAAAGGACAAAAAGTGGGAAAAAATCATGGGTTATAGCTCATGAAATCTTGAATTTTGGTCTCAACAAAATTATAATGACTAAAAATAGCCAAAAATTATGGGTTTAGCTCATAAAATTGTGAATTTTGTGTTCTATGAAATGTTTTTCCTTAGATCGATTTTTAATAAAAATGAACAAAAATCAGGGGTTATAGCTCATGAAAATGTGAATTTTGGCCACCGCGACGTTATTTGCCAATGGGTCGAACGACTTAAAATGGCCAAAAGCTGCGAGTTATAGCTCATGCAATCGTGAGTTTTGGACCAAAAGTATTTGCTAATGGGGAGAAAGGACTGAAATAGCTAAAAATAATGGGTTATAGCTCACTTAATTCATGAATTTTGCAACGGTGAAATTATTTGTCAATGGGTGAAGATGACTAAAATGGAAAAATTATTTATCAATGTGGAAATGACTAAAATGGCCAATAATTGTGAGTTATAGCTCACAAAATCGTAAATTTTGGTATCGTGGAATTATTTGCCAATGGATCGAAATGACTAAAAGTTTCTAAAAATTGTGAGTTATAGCTCATAAAATCATGAAATTTGGCCATCGAAATTCTTTGCAAATGGGTCAAAACGACTAAAATTATCAAACACCATTGGTTATAGCTCATGAAAATTTAAATTTTGACCACCTCAAATTATTTCCCAATTGGTCGAAATGAATTAAAAGAACTAAAAATCGAGGGTTATATAGATCACTAAATCGTGAATTTTGGTCTCAGTAATTATTTGCCAATCGATGGAAATGACTAAAATGGCCAATAATTGTGAGTTATAGCTCATAAAATCATGAAATTTGGCCATCGCGAAATTCTTTGCCAATAGGTCAAAAAGAAAAAATTGGTAAAACTAATGGGTTATAACTTACGAAATCGTAAATTTTGACCACCGTGAAATTATTTGCCAATGGATCGAAATGACTAAAAGTTTCTAAAAATTGTGAGTTATAGCTCACAAAATCGTAAATTTTGACCACCGTGAAATTATTTGCTAGTGGGTCTAAACTACTAAAATGGCCTAAAATCATGGGTTATAGCTCATGAAAATTTAAATTTTGACCACCGTGAAATTATTTGCCAATCGATGGAAATGACTAAAAATTACAAAAGTCATGGGTTATAGCTCATGAATTCATGAATTTTGGCCTCAGAATAATTATTTGCCAATCGATGGAAATGACTAAAATGGCCAATAATTGTGAGTTATAGCTCACAAAATCGTAAATTTTGACCACCGTGAAATTATTTGCCAATGGGTGAAACAACTAAAAAGCCAAAAGTCAACGGTTATAGCTCATGAATTCATGAATTTTGGCCTCCATGAAATTATTCGCTAATGGGTTGAAAGGACAAAAAGTGGGAAAAATCATGGGTTATAGCTCATGAATTCATGAATTTTGGCCTCAGAATAATTATTTGCCAATCGATGGAAATGACTAAAATGGCCAATAATTGTGAGTTATAGCTCACAAAATCGTAAATTTTGGTATCGATGGAATTATTTGCCAATGGATCGAAATGACTAAAAGTTTCTAAAAATTGTGAGTTATAGCTCACAAAATCGTAAATTTTGACCACCGTGAAATTATTTGCCAATGGGTGAAACAACTAAAAAGCCAAAGTCAGCGGTTATAGCTCATGAATTCATGAATTTTGGCCTCCATGAAATTATTCGCTAATGGGTTGAAAGGACAAAAAGTGGGAAAAAATCATGGGTTATAGCTCATGAAATCTTGAATTTTGGTCTCAACAAAATTATAATGACTAAAAATAGCCAAAAATTATGGGTTTAGCTCATAAAATTGTGAATTTTGTGTTCTATGAAATGTTTTCCTTAGATCGATTTTTAATAAAAATGAACAAAAATCAGGGGTTATAGCTCATGAAAATGTGAATTTTGGCCACCGCGACGTTATTTGCCAATGGGTCGTAACGACTTAAAATGGCCAAAAACTGCGAGTTATAGCTCATGCAATCGTGAGTTTTGGACTCCGAAAAAGTATTTGCTAATGGGGAGAAAGGACTGAAATAGCTAAAAATAATGGGTTATAGCTCACGAATTCATGAATTTTGCAACGGTGAAATTATTTGTCAATGGGTGAAGATGACTAAAAATGGAAAAATTATTTATCAATGTGGAAATGACTAAAAATGGCCAATAATTGTGAGTTATAGCTCACAAAATCGTAAATTTTGGTATCAGTGGAATTATTTGCCAATGGATCGAAATGACTAAAAGTTTCTAAAAATTGTGAGTTATAGCTCATAAAATCATGAAATTTGGCCATCGCGAAATTCTTTGCAAATGGGTCAAAACGACTAAAAATTATCAAACACCATTGGTTATAGCTCATGAAAATTTAAATTTTGACCACCTCGAAATTATTTCCCAATTGGTCGAAATGAATTAAAAGAACTAAAAATCGAGGGTTATATAGATCACTAAATCGTGAATTTTGGTCTCAGCGTAATTATTTGCCAATGGGTGTTAAAGAAATAAAAATGGCAAAAAATCATGAATTATAGCTCATGAAATTTTGAATTTTGGCCACCGCGAAATTCTTTGCCAATAGGTCAAAAAGAAAAAAATTGGTAAAAACTAATGGGTTATAACTTACGAAATCGTAAATTTTGACCACCGTGAAATTATTTGCTAGTGGGTCTAAACTACTAAAAATGGCCTAAAATCATGGGTTATAGTCACGAAATCGTGAATTTTGGCAACAAAGAAATTATTTGCCAATGGGTCAAAATATTTAAAAATTGCTAAAAATCATATTTTATAGCTCATGAAATTATGAAATTTGGCCCCCAAAATTTTTTTGCCAATGGGTTGAAATGACTAAAAATTACAAAAAGTCATGGGTTATAGCTCACCAAATTGTAAACTGTTGTCAACCAATGGGTCGAACGAATAAAAATCAATAAAATATAAGATTTATAGCTCATGAAAATGTGAAATTTTGTCTCTGTAAAATTATTTGCCAGTGGGTGGAAATCACTAAAAAAAATCATGGGCTAGCTCAAGAAATCGTGAATTTGGACTCTACACAACTAATCACCAACGGGTCAAAACTACTAAAAATGGCAAATAATCGCAGGTTATAGCTCATGAAATTATTAAATTTGGACAAGCAATATTACTTGCCAATGCCTCGAAAAAACTAAAAAAAATAAAAAAATCATGGGTTATAGCTCATGAAATCGGCCATCGTGAAATTCTTTGCCCATGGGTCAAAACGACTAAAATGGCAAAAAAATTATAGGTTATAGCTCATGAAATCATGAATTTTTACCACTACAAAATTATTTGCCAATAGGTCAAAATGAATAAAACTTACCAAAACTTATGTTGCTCATGAAAATATGAATTTTGGCCTCCGAATAATTATTTGCCAATGGGTAGAAATAACTAAAAATAATAAAATATTATGGATTATAGCTCATGAAATCGTGAATTTGGACTCCACGCAATTATTCATCATTGGGTCAAAAAGACTAAAAGTGGCAAATAGTCATAGGTTTTAGCTCATGAGATTGTTAATTTTGGCAACAACGAAATTGTTTGATAATGGGCCGAACTAACTAAAAATTACAAAAAATAGAAGATTACAGCTCATGTAATTGGAAATTTGGCCACCGCGAAATTCTTTGCCAATGGGTCAAAAAGACTAAAAACTGCAAAAAGTCATAGCTAACTCATGAAATCATGAATTTTTATCACCATGAAATTATTTACCAAAGGGTCGAAACAAATAAAAATAAAAAAAATCATAACTTATAGCTCATAAAAAGGTGAATTTTGGCCTCAAAAAAATTATTTAGTAATCGATAGAAATAAGTAAAAATGGCAAAAAACGATGAGTTATAACTCATGAAATCGTGAATTTGGACTCTACACAACTAATCACCAACGGTCAAAACTACTAAAATGGCAAAAACGATGAGTTATAACTCATGAAATCATGAATTTTACCACTACAAAATTATTTGCCAATGGGTAGAAATAACTAAAAATAATAAAATATTATGGATTATAGCTCATGAAAATGTGAAATTTTGTCTCAGAAATTATTTGCCAATGGATATAAATGACTAAAATGATAAAAATCGTGGGTTATAGCTCATGAAATCGCCATCGTGAAATTCTTTGCCAATAGGTCAAAAAGAAAAAAATTGGTAAAAACTAATGGGTTATAACTTACGAAATCGTAAATTTTGACCACCGTGAAATTATTTGCTAGTGGGTCTAAACTACTAAAAATGGCCTAAAATCATGGGTTATAGTCACGAAATCGTGAATTTTGGCAACAAAGAAATTATTTGCCAATGGGTCAAAATATTTAAAAATTGCTAAAAATCATATTTTATAGCTCATGAAATTATGAAATTTGGCCCGCAAAATTTTTTTGCCAATGGGTTGAAATGACTAAAAATTACAAAAAGTCATGGGTTATAGCTCACCAAATTGTAAACTGTTGTCAACCAATGGGTCGAACGAATAAAAATCAATAAAATATAAGATTTATAGCTCATGAAAATGTGAAATTTTGTCTCTGTAAAATTATTTGCCAGTGGGTGGAAATCACTAAAAAATCATGGGCTAGCTCAAGAAATCGTGAATTTGGACTCTACACAACTAATCACCAACGGTCAAAACTACTAAAATGGCAAATAATCGCAGGTTATAGCTCATGAAATTATTAAATTTGGACAAGCAATATTACTTGCCAATGCCTCAAAAAACTAAAAAATAAAAAATCATGGGTTATAGTCAATAAATCGTGAATTTTGGCAACAAAGAAATTATTTGCCAATGGGTCAAAATATTTAAAATTGCTAAAAATCATATTTTATAGCTCATGAAATTATGAAATTTGGCCATAAAATTTTTTGCCAATGGGTTGAAATGACTAAAAATTACAAAAGTCATGGGTTATAGCTCACCAAATTGTAAACCGTTGTCAACCAATGGGTCGAACGAATAAAAATCAATAAAATATAAGATTTATAGCTCATGAAAATGTGAAATTTTGTCTCAGTAAAATTATTTGCCGGTGGGTGGAAATCACTAAAAAATCATGGGCTAGCTCAAGAAATCATGAATTTGGACTCTACACAACTAATCACCAACGGGTCAAAACTACTAAAAATGGCAAATAATCGCAGGTTATAGCTCATGAAATTATTAAATTTGGACAAGCAATATTACTTGCCAATGCCTCGAAAAAACTAAAAAATAAAAAATCATGGGTTATAGCTCATGAAATTATGAAATTTGGCCCGCAAAATTTTTTGCCAATGGGTTGAAATGACTAAAAATTACAAAAGTCATGGGTTATAGCTCACCAAATTGTAAACCGTTGTCAACCAATGGGTCGAACGAATAAAAATCAATAAAATATAAGATTTATAGCTCATGAAAATGTGAAATTTTGTCTCTGTAAAATTATTTGCCAATGGATATAAATGACTAAAATGATAAAAATCGTGGGTTATAGCTCATGAAATCATGAATTTGGACTCTACACAACTAATCACCAACGGTCAAAACGACTAAAAATGGCAAATAATCGCAGGTTATAGCTCATGAAATTATTAAATTTGGACAAGCAATATTACTTGCCAATGCCTCGAAAAAACTAAAAAATAAAAAATCATGGGTTATAGCTCATGAAATCGCCATCGTGGAAATTCTTTGCCCATGGGTCAAAACGACTAAAATGGCAAAAAATTATAGGTTATAGCTCATGAAATCATGAATTTTTACCACTACAAAATTATTTGCCAATAGGTCAAAATGAATAAAACTTACCAAAACTTATGTTGCTCATGAAAATATGAATTTTGGCCTCCGAATAATTATTTGCCAATGGGTAGAAATAACTAAAAATAATAAAATATTATGGATTATAGCTCATGAAATCGTGAATTTGGACTCCACGCAATTATTCATCATTGGGTCAAAAAGACTAAAAGTGGCAAATAGTCATAGGTTTTAGCTCATGAGATTGTTAATTTTGGCAACAACTAAATTGTTTGATAATGGGCGAACTAACTAAAAATTACAAAAAGTAGATTATAGCTCATGAAATCATGAATTTTATCACCATGAAATTATTTACCAAAGGGTCAAACAAATAAAAATAAAAAATCATAGGTTATAGCTCATGAAATCGTGAATTTTGACCACCGTGAAATTATTTGCTAGTGGGTCTAAACTACTAAAATGGCAAATAATCGCAGGTTATAGCTCATGAAATTATTAAATTTGGACAAGCAATATTACTTGCCAATGCCTCGAAAAAACTAAAAAAAATAAAAAAATCATGGGTTATAGCTCATGAAATCGGCCATCGTGAAATTCTTTGCCCATGGGTCAAAACGACTAAAATGGCAAAAAAATTATAGGTTATAGCTCATGAAATCATGAATTTTTACCACTACAAAATTATTTGCCAATAGGTCAAAATGAATAAAACTTACCAAAACTTATGTTGCTCATGAAAATATGAATTTTGGCCTCCGAATAATTATTTGCCAATGGGTAGAAATAACTAAAAATAATAAAATATTATGGATTATAGCTCATGAAATCGTGAATTTGGACTCCACGCAATTATTCATCATTGGGTCAAAAAGACTAAAAGTGGCAAATAGTCATAGGTTTTAGCTCATGAGATTGTTAATTTTGGCAACAACGAAATTGTTTGATAATGGGCCGAACTAACTAAAAATTACAAAAAATAGAAGATTACAGCTCATGTAATTGGAAATTTGGCCACCGCAAATTCTTTGCCAATGGGTCAAAAAGACTAAAAACGCAAAAGTCATAGCTAACTCATGAAATCATGAATTTTTATCACCATGAAATTATTTACCAAAGGGTCGAAACAAATAAAAATAAAAAATCATAACTTATAGCTCATAAAAGGTGAATTTTGGCCTCCGAATAATTATTTGCTAATGGATATAAATGACTAAAATGATAAAAATCGTGGGTTATAGCTCATGAAATCGGAATTTGGACTCTACACAACTAATCACCAACGGTCAAAACTACTAAAATGGCAAATAATCGCAGGTTATAGCTCATGAATTCGTGAATTTGGACTTAGCGATATTACTTGCTAATGGGCCGAAATGATTAAAATGGTAAAAATCATGGGTTATAGCTCATGAATTCGTGAATTTTGGACTTCGCGATATTACTTGCTAATGGGCCGAAATGATTAAAAATGGTAAAAAATCATGGGTTATAGCTCATGAAATCCTGAATTTTGGCCTTCGCAAAACTATTTGCTAATGTGTCGAAACGACTAAAAATGGCCAAAAATCGTGGTTTAGCTCATGAAATCGTGAATTTCGTGTTTTATGAAATGTTTTCCCTTGGATCGATTGTTAATGAAAATGGACAAAAAATCGGGTATTATAGCTCATGAAAATATAAATTTTGGACACCGCAAAGTTATTTACCAAATGGTCAAAATGACTTAAAATGGCCAAAAACTGTGGGTTATAGCTCATGAAATTATGAATTTTGGACTCCGTGAAACTATTTACCAATGGATCGACAGGACTAAAATGGCGAAAATGAATGGGTTATAGCTCATGAATCCATAAATTTTGCAACGGTGAATTTTAATTTCCGAATAATTATTTGCCAATGGATATAAATGACTAAAAATGATAAAAAATCGTGGGTTATAGCTCATGAAATCATGAATTTGGACTCCGCGCAATTATTCACCATTGGGTCGAAAACACTAAAAATGGTAAATAATCATAGGCTTTAGCTCATGAGATTGTTAATTTTAGCAAGAATGAAATTATTTGCTAATGGGTTGAAACAACTAAAAATTACAAAAAAGTAGATTATAGCTCATGAAATTGGAAATTGGGCACCGCGAAATTCTTTTCTAATGAGTCAAAACAACTATAAATTTCAAAAAGTCATAGGTAGCTCAAGAAATCATGAATTTTTGTCACCGCGAAATTATTTGCCAATGGGTCAAAATAAATAAAAATCAATAAAAATTAAGATTTATAGCTCATGAAAATGTGAATTTTGGCCTCCACATAATTATTTGCTAATGGATATAAATGACTAAAAATGATAAAAAATCGTGGGTTATAGCTCATGAAATCATGAATTTGGACTCCGCGCAATTATTCACCATTGGGTCGAAAACACTAAAAATGGTAAATAATCATAGGCTTTAGCTCATGAGATTGTTAATTTTAGCAAGAATGAAATTATTTGCTAATGGGTTGAAACAACTAAAAATTACAAAAAAGTAGATTATAGCTCATGAAATTGGAAATTGGGCACCGCGAAATTCTTTTCTAATGAGTCAAAACAACTATAAATTTCAAAAAGTCATAGGTAGCTCAAGAAATCATGAATTTTTGTCACCGCGAAATTATTTGCCAATGGGTCAAAATAAATAAAAATCAATAAAAATTAAGATTTATAGCTCATGAAAATGTGAATTTTGGCCTCCACATAATTATTTGCTAATGGGTGGAAATGACTAACAATGACAAAAAAATCGTGGGTTAGTTCATAAAATTGTGAATTTGGACTCTACACAACTATTCACCAACGGGTCGAAATGACTGAAAATGACAAATAATAGCGGGTTATAGTCCATGAATTCGTTGCTTTTGGGCAACGCGAAATTATTTGCCAATGGGTCGAAACAACTTAAAAAACCAAAAGGCATGAAATTTGGCATCGTGAAATTCTTTGCCCATCGGTCGAAATGACTATAAATGGTAAAAAATCGTGATTTATAGCTCACGAAATTATAAAATTTTGCCACAACAAAATTATTTGCTAATGGGTCAAAACGAATAAAAATAGCCAAAAATTGGGTTGCTCATGAATACGTGAATTTTGGCCTCTGAATAATTATTTGTCAATGGGTAGAAATGACTAAATATAGCAAAAATGAGTGGGTCATAACTCATAAAATCATTAATTTGGATTCCATGCAATTATTCACCAATGGGTCAAAAAGAGTAAAAATGGCAAATAATTGTAGGTTCCACGAAATTTTGGGTTCCGCGAAATTATTTTCCAATGGGTTAAAACAGCTAAACATGGCCAAAAATCATGGGTTATAGCTCATGATGTTGTGAATTTTGGCATCCATAAAATTATTTTACAATGGGTGGAAACGGCTAAAAATAGCCAAAAATCGTGGGTTATAGCTCATGAAATCAAGAATTTTTACATCCGCAAAATTATTTGTCAAAATTTCAAAACAACTAAAAAGGGCCAAAAATCTTGGATTATAGATCATGAATTCATGAATCTTGGCCTCTGTGAAATTATTTGCTAATGAGTTGAAATGATTAAAAATGGCCAAAAATTCATGGGTTATAGTACATGAACTCACGAATTTTACCTCGGTTAAAATATTTGCCAATGAGTCAAAGTGACTAAAATTGCCAAAAATTATAGTCTATATAGCTATTGAAATTGTGAGTTTTGGTAACCATGAAATTATTTTCTAATGGATTGAAATGACTAAAAATTACTAAAAATTATGTGATAGCTCATAAAATTGTGAATTTCTACCACATCGAAATTCTTTGCTAATGGGTCGAAACTTCTAAAAATAGTCAAAAATCATGGTTATAGCTCACTAAATCATGAATTTTGGCCATCGTAAAATTTACATACCAATGGATCAAACGACTTAAAATGGCCAAAAATCGGTTATAGCTCACTAGATCATGAATGTTGGTCTCCTCAGAAAATTATTTTACAATGGTGGAAGCGGCTAAAATAGCCAAAAATCGTGGTTATAGCTCATGAAATCAAGAATTTTTACATCCGCAAAATTATTTGTCAAAATTTCAAAACAACTAAAAGGGCCAAAATCTTGGATTATAGATCATGAATTCATGAATCTTGGCCTCTGTGAAATTATTTGCTAATGAGTTGAAATGATTAAAATGGCCAAAAATCGTGGTTATAGCTCACTAAATCATGAATTTTGGCCATCGTAAATTACATACCAATGGATCGAAACGACTTAAAATGGCCAAAAATTCATGGGTTATAGTACATGAACTCACAATTTTACCTCGGTTAAAATATTTGCCAATGAGTCAAAGTGACTAAAAATTGCCAAAAATTATAGTCTATATAGCTATTGAAATTGTGAGTTTTGGTAACCATGAAATTATTTTCTAATGGATTGAAATGACTAAAAATTACTAAAAATTATGTGATAGCTCATAAAATTGTGAATTTCTACCACATCGAAATTCTTTGCTAATGGGTCAAAGCGAATAAAAATAGCCAAAATTGGGTTGCTCATGAATCACGTGAATTTTGGCCTCTGAATAATTATTTGTCAATGGGTAGAAATGACTAAATATAGCAAAATGAGTGGGTCATAACTCATAAAATCATTAATTTGGATTCCATGCAATTATTCACCAATGGGTCAAAAGAGTAAAATGGCAAATAATTGTAGGTTCCACGAAATTTTGGGTTCACGAAATTATTTTCCAATGGGTTAAAACAGACTAAACATGGCCAAAAATCATGGTTATAGCTCATGATGTTGTGAATTTTGGCATCCATAAAATTATTTTACAATGGTGGAAGCGGCTAAAATAGCCAAAAATCGTGGTTATAGCTCATGAAATCAAGAATTTTTACATCCATAAAATTATTTGTCAAAATTTCAAAACAACTAAAAGGGCCAAAATCTTGGATTATAGATCATGAATTCATGAATCTTGGCCTCTGTGAAATTATTTGCTAATGAGTTGAAATGATTAAAATGGCCAAAAATTCATGGGTTATAGTACATGAACTCACGAATTTTACCTCGGTTAAAATATTTGCCAATGAGTCAAAGTGACTAAAAATTGCCAAAAATTATAGTCTATATAGCTATTGAAATTGTGAGTTTTGGTAACCATGAAATTATTTTCTAATGGATTGAAATGACTAAAAATTACTAAAAATTATGCGTGATAGCTCATAAAATTGTGAATTTCTACCACATCGAAATTCTTTGCTAATGGGTCGAAACTTCTAAAAATAGTCAAAAATCATGGTTATAGCTCACTAAATCATGAATTTTGGCCATCGTAAAATTTACATACCAATGGATCGAAACGACTTAAAATGGCCAAAAATCGTGGTTATAGCTCACTAGATCATGAATGTTGGTCTCCGCAAAATTATTTGCCAATGGCTCTGTTTGGGTCGAAAGTTGTTTCCATTGTAAAACTTGAGAAAATTACACTTTTGATTCTCAGTTACAAAAGAAATTTAAATAACTTTCTCACAAACTCGAACAAAAGACACTACAAGTGTAGATCTCTTGTTTTCGTGGGACTTTGCCTGTGCCGGGGACGCGTAATCCGTGGACCACCGAGCAGCGATCGTCGAATCGACGGGGTTTAGTTGATGCTTCGCAAAGGAAACAAGAACTTAAGCAAATATCTTAGCAAAGTAAGATATCTACTCTTCTCAAGAATAAGTCAAAGCTTAAACTCGAGGAATCTCCGTGTGGATCGTGTTCTTGAACTCCGGAAGCTTGGATCTCTGATTGCCCCTTTCTGATAGCCGACCCCCTGCCCAAGTGGACGTAGGAGGGTATTTATAGTCTTTGGGAAACGTGCCCTCTGAAGAAACACAAGTGTCATAAGTGCTTGACATTTATAGTTAGCGCGGCAGCTCGGTATCTCGCTGGTACTAAACTCCTTTGGCGAGGCAATGTAAGCTGCCGGTGGCGGCAGTATGGGCTGCCTCGCTAACTAGCGAGGCAGTGTCGGATCTCCAGCTGTTGTAACGGTTTCCCTGCTTTTTAGGCACGATTAAATGCCCTAAAATCACGCCTAGTGGGCGTATTTTCAGCGTATAACCGTCCATTGAAGTAGCTGAACGTCTCTCTGCATTGATAAAGTCAAGTGGGCCCCATCGGCATTGATTTAGACCCTTCAAGAGCTCATTTCCAATATTCTGGGTGTCTCGCCTTTGACGAGACACAAGTAAGTGTCTCGCCTATAGCGAGACACATCAAGGGGTCTCGCTCGTGGCGAGGCACAAACAAGTGTCTCGCTCGTGGCGAGGCACAACAAGTGTCTCGCTTCGTGGCGAGGCATAACAAGTGTCTCGCTTCGTGGCGAGGCATAAACAAGTGTCGCTAGTAGCGAGACACAGCGAAGTGTCTCGCTTATAGCGAGCACAAACAAGTGTCTGCGCTGTAGCGAGACACAATCTTCCCATATGTTGACTTTTTGAGATTTCAGCGGCGTTGTCCTTCGATCTTCTCATAATTTAGTCATATTTGGGGTTCTTGATAATTTTGATGCCTACAGATATCCCTCCAAAGTTTTGGACTCCTCGTATTTTGTCGAAGTGCGGAATACTTTGGATAAGATGCCTTGCTTACGTTCAGCGTTGAACTTTATAGAAGAGGCCGTGTTTTGCTTGGTTTCTTAAACCACGGTGCGCGATGTCGCTATCCATATTCGAGTTCAATAAGCTGTTGCATTTGTATTTGAATGGATTGAAATGTCGAAGTCGATTTTGGACTAATCATCTTCATCTTGAAGGTCACCGTAGGCATCAAAATTGTGAAGAATCTCAAATATGACTAAATCATGAGAAGATCGAAGGACAACGTCGTCGAAATCTCAAGAAGCCCAATATTGGAAGATTGTGTCTCGCTACAAGGCGAGACACTTATGTGTGCCTCGCCACTAGCGAGACACTTTGATGTGTCTCGCGACTAGCGAGACACTTTGATGTGTCTCGCGACTAGCGAGACACTTTGATGTGTCTCACGCTAGCGACTTGTGTGTGTCTCGCCATAAGCGAGACACCTTGATGTGTCTCGCGACTAGCAGACACTTACTTGTGTCTCGCCAAATACGAGACACCCGAATACTTAAAATGAGCTCGAAGGGTCTAAATCAATCTGGTGGGGCCCACTTGACTTTATCAACGCAGAGACGCTCGTGACATCGCTAATAGGCGGTTACATCGCCGAAGATACGCCCACTAGGCGTAATTCTAAGGCATTTAATCATGCCTAAAAGCGAAACCGTTCACGGCGGTGAAGGGCGATATTGCCTCGCTTGTCGTGGCGGCCCATCTTGCCTGCCGCTAGCGGCGGCCTGCTACCTCGCCGGTTAGCGAAGCGGCTTAGCGAGCGGCTCGAGCTGCGGCGCTAAGCGCAAAGTGTCACGCACTTATGACACTTGTGTTTCAAGAGGGCACGCTTCCCAAAGACTATAAATACCCTCCTCGTCCACTTGAAGTGCGGCCATAAGAAAGGGAAAATCGAAATCCAAGCTTCCGAGTTCAAGAACACGATCCACGCGGAGATTCCTCGAGTTTAAGCTTGACTTATTCTTGAGAAGAGTAGATATCTTACCTTGCTAAGATATTTGTCAAGTTCTTGTTTCCTTTTAAGCATCAACTAAACCCCATCGATTCGACGATCGCCGCTTCGGTGGTCCACGGATTACGATCCCCAAGACAGCAAAGTCCCACAAAATAAGAGATCTACACTTGTAGCGCCTTTTGTTCGAAGTTTGTGAGAGAGTTATTTAATTTTCATTGTAACCGAGAACCAAAAGTGTAATTTTCTAGTTTTACAAATGGAAACAACTTTCACCCAAACAAATACCACTTGGTTGTGATCGATTTCCGTGAAAGCTTCTATATGGAATATGGAACCGATTTGTTTTGAATATACCGCCTTGAGCCTCAGAGTTGCCGGTGACAGCTTTGAATTGTGTCTTCTCTGGGGCTAAAACGAACCCGTTGTGTTTTCTCTGGGGCTAAAACGAACCCGTTGTGTTTTCTTGGGGCTTAAAACAAACCCGTTGTGTTTTCTCTTGGGGTGAAAACAAACCCGTTGTGTTTTCTTGGGGCTAAAACGAACCCGTTGTGTTTTCTCGGGGCTAAAACAAACCCGCTTGTGTTTTCTCTTGAGCCAAAACGAACCCCGTTATTGGAGTAGACCTCTCATTCATAAAAGGAATCAATAGGGATTTTGATTATGGTCCTAATCGTAGGAAGGTTTGACCAGATAGGAATTTTGAGACAATCCTAACCGCCTAAGGTTTGATCGCTCAATCTGAAGTGGACCTCGCTCATGGAAGGAATCGAGAGGATTTTGGCCGTGGTCCTAATTGTAGGAAGGTTTGACCAGATAGGAATTTTGAGACAATCCTAATCAGGAAGGTTTGATCGCTCAATTTGAAGTGGACCTCGCTCATGGAAGGAATCGAGAGGGATTTTGGCCGTGGTCCTAATCAGTAGGAAGGTTTGACCAGATAGGAATTTTGAGACAATCCTAACCGCGGAAGGTTTGATCGCTCAATTGAAGTGGACCTCTCGCTCATGGAAGGAATCGAGAGGGATTTTGGCCGTGGTCCTAACTGTAGGAAGGTTTGACCAGATAGGAATTTTGAGACAATCCTAATCAGGAAGGTTTGATCGCTCAACCCGAAAGTGGACCTCGCTCATGGATTATCCACCCCTTTCTTTGCAAAACCGGGCCGCATTCATTTAGAATAGTTTATACTCATGTTCCTATTGGAGTAGGAAGGAGGAGCGCTTAACCTCTTGTACTCATCGGAGGATGGTATCATTCGCTTATTTCGGCAAGACGACGGGCCACCAAGGCTTGGATGATGGCCTTGAGAGCTAAGCAATCCTTAGTAGGATGGAGGATCCTCCGTGGTAACGATGTATTTAGGTCTCAAGTCTTGTCACCTCCTCCGATTTGTAATAGGTGGCAACTTGATTTTGTTGTTATCAAGGAGGTGTTTGAAGATGATCGAACTTCTTCGCCTCTCGAAAGAGTATGTCCTGTGGAATTCGATTTAGAAGCTTTTGGCGCGGTCGTTGTTGCGACGCTTGACCAACAAAGAATACAGATGCCTTTCCTCTATTACGAGAGGAAAATTTACTTCGAGGGTCAGCCACCTTTTCGCCTCTTTCACTTTCTTCCTTTTGAGGAAACGCTCGCTTGTTCTCCTCAGATTTTCGTGATCTTTCCATGTAGTTGGTGGACGACCCCATGACTTCCAACAATTCTATAGAAAGATTGTTGTGGCAAGTCTTCAATATGAACTCTTCAAGAATTGATCTCTCGCATTCATAGCTTTATTAGAAGCGCTTAACTAAACAAATAATCGCCTCTCCACTCTTCGCTTTCATCCAAGAGGGTTCCAATCGAGACTTCTGTCGCCATCGAAGAAGTTGTTGAGGAACAAGCTTTCCATATCATTCCAACAGCTTGATGCTACCGCCTTGAGTCTTCGATACCAATCGAAGGTACCACGAAGGGTACCGACGAATGACCGAACCATCAAAGGCTCGTTTCCGAGATCACCCCAAATGTGATTTGAAGTAAATCGTGTTGTGTAGGTGACCCTCTCCGCCAAATGGTGTGAAGTTGATCAAATTGAATTTCGCGGTAAGGAATTGAATCCCACTTCTAGGATACGGACACGGATACCACCTTTTGACTTCCTCGTAGGACATCAAAGCATCGATTTTATCTTCAAGCTCTTTCATCTTTTCGCCATCATCCTCCCCTTGTTTTGGATTACTTCCAATAGGAAGAATTGGACCATTTCCACCTTGAGCACCGTGATGCGCTTTCTTTGGAGGTTGATCGTAAATGTGTTCATCAATCTCCGAATCGCTGTCTTTGACATTATGGGCATTATGGTGGGTAACTCCACCTTGTTGACTGGATTCGTGGTGTTGATCAATCCGTGTTGTTGTGCAACCAGATGGGTTTGCAACTCCCTCATCTCGTTGCATGGCTAGCTCCATCTCTCGTTCTCATTTCGCCTTAAGCTCTTCTCTTTGCTTGGCTAAGGCTTCTTGTAACATTTGAGCCGTGACATCGGAGTAATTGCAAAGCTCGATGGCGACCAACACTTGACATTGTGTCATCTAGCTATCGCCGAATTGATGTCGGAAGCTTCACATCGATGACTCTCCTCATGCATCCTTCTATAGTCGATGCTGGGTAGCTCGCAATTGTAACCGAGACATTCTCTCGAGAAATCGAGACCCAACCTTTCCTCCAGAGGAAATCGATCTACATCCGTCGCCGTCCTTTCCCTTTGTTCACCATGTTGATAGTCACTTCGAAACTCATCAAATTGATGGATGATCTTTTCTTCTTCGATGTCGCCTTGATCGTGGTTTCAGATCTTCCGTTGTCGACAGGGAAAGCCGCTCAATATCAAGCTCTTTGTGGGTGAGCGCTCGACTCGTAACGTGCACATCCCGATAACAACGCCTTAATCAATTTTGCACATGAGCAAGAACAATCTATTTCGCCGATCGTCCTCTTTTGTGTGTTGCCACCCTGTACCGATGATGTGGTTGGTGTGGGTTATTGCAAATAACATTTCCACCCCGATGTAACTTGGTTCTTGACCGAGGACAAGTCTTTTGGGGCATCGACTATTGGAAGTTGCTTCGATGAATAATAAGCGCTTGATCGCCTTTAGTGACTTTGCGAATCACACGCTTAATTTTGTCTTTATCGCCAGACTCACGCACTCCCTTAGGGATACTCAAACGAGACGCAACGGGAACTCTTTTAGTTTGGTATGCGTCAAATGGCTCGGAACATTTCTGAACATCACCTGAGATTTGGGTACGACCCCAACCCGTCGTTGTTCATGGATTGAGTGATCCAAACGCTCCATTACCGGTGTTTTGACTTTGGTTCTCGACAGACCAAGGCGACCGAACACCGAAATTGAAGGCTTTCGGACTTAACGGTTGATACCTCACCGAGAAGTGGAAGAAAGGGCGAAAAGTCCATTTTTGATAAGGCGAGGATCAGCTTCGCCGTTGGCGAGGTGTCGCATCACCGGCGAAGATAGCCATTACATCGCCATTGTTGGCGTAGGCAAATTTCCACCGTACCGGGCGCTGAGGCGCTTACACCCGCCAGGTTGTTGGCGAGGCGACTCTTGAGCCGATTTTAATGTCGACTTCGACCCAAATTTTGTGATTTTGGGTCCATTCCTTGATGATTTCGACTCATGCCTTTCATGTAATAATGGCACGATATCGCACAACGCTTTGGCTGCCAGCTCCTTCCTTGTCAATCGGGTCCTTTTGACGAACCCATTCTTCCTTGGGAGGAGTGTTGACGGATTGAGGTTGAGGCGTTGTAACTTGTCGACGCCTCGATCACGCCGAAGTTCGTGTTGTAATGAACTCCGTCTGCTGATTCCATGGCCTTTGCAAGTTGTCGGGCCATCTTTGACGTTGTCTCGACGAGCCCTCTTCGCCGAGCGGTTGAGATCTTGTTAAATGACTCCTTCTTCGAAGAGTCAGCAGCGAGCTCGGCTTTGAGATCCTCGGGGTGTTGTTGAGAAGGAAATCGCCTCCGCCGCAGTTTAACGAGAATCGCTATGCATCACAATGTAACGAACCTCCTCTTAGGAGATGAGATCCTCCGATGTTTGCGGGTGAGGAGGACTTCGATGAGGAAGAGGAGAGGTATTCTTCGAACTTGGCTTGATCGAAGAAGTAATCCGATCCATCGACCATGAGTTGGCGATCATTTGCAAAGCTGCGACACAACGATCTCGCTCGAGACCGCTGGCTCCCACCGTGGTCGCCATCGTGTTTGGGTCGAAGTTGTTTCCATTGTAAAACTTGAGAAAATTACACTTTGATTCTCGTTACAAAAGAAATTTAAATAACTCTCTCACAAACTCGAACAAAAGACACTACAAGTGTAGATCTCTTGTTTTCGTGGGACTTTGCAATGCTGGGGGCGGTAATCCGTGGACCACCGAAAGCGTGATCGTCGAATCGACGGGTTTAGTTGATGCTTCGCAAAGGAAACAAGAACTTAAGCAAATATCTTAGCAAAGTAAGATATCTACTCTTCTCAAGAATAAGTCAAAGCTTAAACTTCGAGGAATCTCCGTGTGGATCGTGTTCTTGAACTCCAAAGCTTGGATCTCGATTGCCCCTTCGATAGCCGACTTCAAGTGGACGTAGGAGGGTATTTATAGTCTTTGGGAAACGTGCCCTCCGAAGAAACACAAGTGTCATAAGTGCTTGACATTTATAGTTAGCCAGCGGCGGCTCGGTACGTCTCGGCATGGCTACCTCGCTCACGGCGAGGCAATGTAAGCTGCCGGTGTGGCGGCAAATGGCCTCGCTAACTAGCGAGGCGTCGATCTCCACCGTTGTAACGGTTTTCTCGCTTTTAGGCACGATTAAATGCCCTAAAATCACGCCTAGTGGTATTTTCAGCGATAACCGCCCATTGAAGTAGTGAACGCCTCTGCATTGATAAAGTCAAGTGGGCCCCATCGGCATTGATTTAGACCCTTCAAGAGCTCATTTCCAATATTCTGGGTGTCTCGCCTTTGGCGAGACACAAGTAAGTGTCTCGCCTATAGCGAGACACATCAAGGTGTCTCGCTCGTGGCGAGGCACAAACAAGTGTCTCGCTCGTGGCGAGGCACAAACAAGTGTCTCGCTCGTGGCGAGGCACAAACAAGTGTCTCGCTTCGTGGCGAGGCATAAACAAGTGTCTCGCTCGTGGCGAGGCACAAACAAGTGTCTCGCTTCGTGGCGAGGCATAAACAAGTGTCTCGCTTCGTGGCGAGGCACAAACAAGTGTCTCGCTTCGTGGCGAGGCACAAACAAGTGTCTCGCTTCGTGGCGAGGCATAAACAAGTGTCTCGCTTCGTGGCGAGGCATAAACAAGTGTCTCGCCGCGGGCGAGGCACAAACAAGTGTCTCGCTAGTAGCGAGACACAGCGAAGTGTCTCGCTTATAGCGAGCACAAACAAGTGTCTCGCTCGTGGCGAGGCACAAACAAGTGTCTCGCCGCGGGCGAGGCACAAACAAGTGTCTCGCTTCGTGGCGAGGCATAAACAAGTGTCTCGCTTCGTGGCGAGGCACAAACAAGTGTCTCGCTTCGTGGCGAGGCACAAACAAGTGTCTCGCTTCGTGGCGAGGCATAAACAAGTGTCTCGCTCGTGGCGAGGCACAAACAAGTGTCTCGCTTCGTGGCGAGGCACAAACAAGTGTCTCGCTCGTGGCGAGGCACCAACAAGTGTCTCGCCGCGGGCGAGGCACAAACAAGTGTCTCGCTTCGTGGCGAGGCATAAACAAGTGTCTCGCTAGTAGCGAGACACAGCGAAGTGTCTCGCTTATAGCGAGCACAAACAAGTGTCTCGCTTCGTGGCGAGGCATAAACAAGTGTCTCGCTCGTGGCGAGGCACAAACAAGTGTCTCGCTCGTGGCGAGGCACAAACAAGTGTCTCGCTCGTGGCGAGGCACAAACAAGTGTCTCGCTTCGTGGCGAGGCATAAACAAGTGTCTCGCCGCGGGCGAGGCACAAACAAGTGTCTCGCCGTGGCGAGGCACCAACAAGTGTCTCGCTTCGTGGCGAGGCATAAACAAGTGTCTCGCTTCGTGGCGAGGCACAAACAAGTGTCTCGCTTCGTGGCGAGGCATAAACAAGTGTCTCGCTCGTGGCGAGGCACAAACAAGTGTCTCGCTTCGTGGCGAGGCACAAACAAGTGTCTCGCTTCGTGGCGAGGCATAAACAAGTGTCTCGCTCGTGGCGAGGCACAAACAAGTGTCTCGCTTCGTGGCGAGGCATAAACAAGTGTCTCGCTCGTGGCGAGGCACAAACAAGTGTCTCGCTTCGTGGCGAGGCATAAACAAGTGTCTCGCTTCGTGGCGAGGCACAAACAAGTGTCTCGCTTCGTGGCGAGGCATAAACAAGTGTCTCGCTCGTGGCGAGGCACAAACAAGTGTCTCGCTCGTGGCGAGGCACAAACAAGTGTCTCGCTAGTAGCGAGACACAGCGAAGTGTCTCGCTTATAGCGAGCACAAACAAGTGTCTCGCTTCGTGGCGAGGCATAAACAAGTGTCTCGCCGCGGGCGAGGCACAAACAAGTGTCTCGCCGTGGCGAGGCACAAACAAGTGTCTCGCTCGTGGCGAGGCACAAACAAGTGTCTCGCTAGTAGCGAGACACAGCGAAGTGTCTCGCTTATAGCGAGCACAAACAAGTGTCTCGCTTCGTGGCGAGGCACAAACAAGTGTCTCGCTCGTGGCGAGGCACAAACAAGTGTCTCGCTTCGTGGCGAGGCATAAACAAGTGTCTCGCTAGTAGCGAGACACAGCGAAGTGTCTCGCTTATAGCGAGCACAAACAAGTGTCTCGCTTCGTGGCGAGGCATAAACAAGTGTCTCGCTTCGTGGCGAGGCATAAACAAGTGTCTCGCTTCGTGGCGAGGCACCAACAAGTGTCTCGCTTCGTGGCGAGGCATAAACAAGTGTCTCGCTAGTAGCGAGACACAGCGAAGTGTCTCGCTTATAGCGAGCACAAACAAGTGTCTCGCTTCGTGGCGAGGCACAAACAAGTGTCTCGCTCGTGGCGAGGCACAAACAAGTGTCTCGCTCGTGGCGAGGCACCAACAAGTGTCTCGCTCGTGGCGAGGCATAAACAAGTGTCTCGCTAGTAGCGAGACACAAGCGAGTGTCTCGCTTATAGCGAGGCACAAACAAGTGTCTCGCACTGTAGCGAGACACAATCTTCCCATATGTTGACTTTTTTGAGATTTCAACGACGTTGTCCTTCGATCTTCTCATAATTTAGTCATATTTGGGGTTCTTCAGCAATTTTTGATGCCTACAGGCTCTAATCGAACAAAAATGACTGAAAATCATGAATTATAGCTCAAGAAGTCATTAATTTTGGCCACTGCGAAATTATTTACGCAATTGGCCGAAACAACTAAAAATGGTAAAAAATTATGGGTTAGCTCACCAAATCGTGAAATTTGACCACCACAATATTTTTTATCCAATTGGTCAAATCGAATAAACATGTTAAAAAATCAGGGTTATTTCTGATGAAATCGTGAATTTCTTCCACTAAATAATTATTTTCAATGGGTTGAAACGACTTAAAATGGCCAAAAATTATGGGTTGTAGCTCACTAAATCGTGAATTTTAGTCTCTATAAAATTATTTGCCAATACGTCTAAATGAATAAAAATGGCCAAAAGTTATGAATTATAGCTATTGAAAATGTTAATTCTGACTACCGCAAAATTATTTGCCAATTACTCCAAACGGCTAAAAATGGCCAAAAAACAGTGTCTTATAGGTGATGAAATCATGAATTTTTGACAATGCAAATTATTTATCCAATGGATCGAACCAACTAAAAATGGTCAAAAATCATGAGTTATAGCTCACGAAACCGTGAATTTTGGCCACCGCAAAATTTTTTACAATGTGTTAAAATGATTAAAAATGGCAAAATATTATGGGTTATAGATCATGAATTTGTTAATTTTGGACCCTACGAAACTATTTGCCAATGAGGCGGAACAACTAAAATGGGCCAAAAATAGTGGATTATAGCTTACAAAATTATGCATTTTGGTAACCATGAAATCATTTACCAATAGGTCGAAATGACTAAAAATGGTTAAAAATTATGGGTTATAGCTCATGAAATCATGAAATTTGTCCACCATAAATTTTTTTTGTTGAAATGACTAAAAGTTATAAAAATTATGAGTTATAGCTCACGAAACCGTGAATTTTGGCCACCGCAAAATTTTTTACAATGTGTTAAAATGATTAAAAATGGCAAAATATTATGGGTTATAGATCATGAATTTGTTAATTTTGGACCCTACGAAACTATTTGCCAATGAGGCGGAACAACTAAAATGGGCCAAAAATAGTGGGTTATAGCTTACAAAATTATGCATTTTGGTAACCATGAAATCATTTACCAATAGGTCGAAATGACTAAAAATGGTTAAAAATTATGGGTTATAGCTCATGAAATCATGAAATTTGTCCACCATAAATTTTTTTGTTGAAATGACTAAAAGTTATAAAAAATTATGAGTTATAGCTCACGAAATCGTGAATGTTTGCCACCATGAATTTATTGGCCAATGGGTCGAAAGGACTAAAAATTATAAAAAATTGTGGGTTAAAGCTCATGAAATCGTGAAATTTGGCAACTGCAAAAGTTTTTGCAAATGGGTTGAAACGAGTAAAATTGAAAAAAAAATTATGGGTTATAGCTCATGAAATCGTGAATATTGGCCAGGACGAATTTATTTGCTAATGGGTCGAGATGACTAAAAATAATTAAAAATCATGAGTTATAGCTCACAAAATTAAAAATTTTGGCAATAAAAAAAATTATGTTGCTCATGAAAACATGAATTTTGGCCTCTGAATAATTGTTTGTGTTATGGTCATAACCACTAATTAGTGATTAAAGAGGAAAACCAAGTGTTAACATGGATAAACATTTCTGCTCGTCAACTTGGAGCGACATGAACCTCCACGCCCGACCCACGGGACGGCCTACGCTTACCGTCCTCGCCACGGTCCGTTAAATGACTATCGCCATAGTCGACGCGAAAGGCGGTGTGGGTCGGCCCATTAACAACTCTCTCCCGCGGACGATGCGAAAGGTGGTACCAGTCGTCCGCCCAACCAATTGATTGCCTCGGAGCTATCCTTCCAAGTTGCTTGTCCCCCCGAGCGACATGGGGGACGACCAGCCATTACCTTCTAACCGCTAGTCCCCCCGGACGACCCGAAAGGCGGTACTAGTCGTCCTCCCAACCCGTTATCTACCATAACCCCTTCCAACCAGTCGTCTGCCTCTCCAGACAATGCGAAGCAAACCTAGCCCCCATTTTCTTAGCCATCCGTCCTCTGGGACGATGTGAAGGGCGGTACTAGTCGTCCCCTTCAACTGATTACTCTAATGGACGCCTCAAGAGGCCGCGCGAGTCGGCCACCCGGCCTCAGCTCCCCTTTCTCTCATCCTATGTGGTTCCCTCCACTCGAACGACGGTTATACGGTATTCGAACCCATTAAGATCGCATTAAATGTACTGACAGCCCCTTAACTCCTCCATCTCTCACGATATTTAAGGCACCTCGCACCCATGCGGCTACAGGCGCCGCCAATCCCATCTCATTAATGGCGAATAGACCACACTAACCCTCAAATTACCCACAACTTGACACCTGTAAAGGCCAACCACCATAGCTGACAAAGAGGTGCTCAGCCAATCACTGGCTCATACGTGGAAGAGAGGGCTGACTCATCAGTGGTTTCTCACCCAATGGAAAGACGAAAATACCCCCACAACCCTAGGTATAAGTAGCAATATGAACAGCAAACCAAGTAAGTGATTTTCTCTGAATAGATTTCCTCTCCCTCATACTAACTTGACCGTCGGAGGAACTACCGGAGATCCCAACTCCGCCTCTTTCACAGGTGTTCTCTTGCTGTAGGTGAACCCCCTGACCGGAGCAGCGTCACCGGACATTAGGAGAGAAGGCGGACTCCGCTCTCTTAAAAGCTAAACTCACACCGAGATTAGTGACTGTGATTATATACATCAACAATTTGCCAATGGTTAAAAATGACTAAAAATAACAATATGGATTATAGCTCATAAAATCGTGAATTTGGACTCCACACAATTATTCACCAATGGGTAAAAAGAGTAAAAATGGCAAATAATTGTAGATTTAGCTCATGAGATCGTTAATTTTCGATATTGCGAAATTATTTTTCAATGAGTCAAAACGGCTAAACATGGCCAAAAATTATGGGTTATAGCTCATAAAGTTATAAATTTTGGCCTCCACAATGTTATTTAACAATGGGTAGAAATTGCTAAAAATGGTCAAAAATCATAGGTTATAGCTCATGAAATCAAGATTTATGGTAAAAGATCGTGGATTATAACTCATGAAGTTGTGAAGTTCTACCACTGCGAAATTCTTTGCTAATGGGTTGAAACTACTAAAAGTGGTTAAAAATCATGGTTATATCACACGAAATCATGAACTTTGGCCACCGTGAAATTATTTACCAATGGGTCGAAATGACTTAAAAGATTAAAAACCATGGGTTATAGCTCACTAAATCATGAATTTTGGTCTCAGCAGAATTATTTACCAATGGGTCTAATCAAATAAAAAAGACTGAAAATCATGCATTATAACTCATGAAGTCGTGAATTTTGACCACTGCGAAATTATTTATCCAGTATGTCGAAATAACTAAAAATAGTTAAAAATCATAGGCTATAGTTCACGAAACCGTGAAATTTGGCCACCGTAAATTTTTTTATCCAATTGGTTGAATCAAATAAAATTGGTAACAATTATAGTTATATCTTATGAAATCGTGAATTTTCACCTTAGCAAAATTCTTTTCTAATAGGTCGAAACAACTAAAAAGGTTAATAATCATGGTTTATGCTCATGGAATCATGAATTTCTTCCACCAAAAAATTATTTGTCAATGGGTTGAAACTACTTAAAATGGCCAAAAATTACGGGTGGTAGCTCATTAAGTCGTAAATTTTGGTCTCCGTAAAATTATTTGCTCTAAACAAAGAAACATAGCCAAAATTTATGAATTATAGCTCTTGAAAACATTAATTTTGACCATTGTAAAATCATTTGCCAATTGGTCAAAATGACTGAAAATGGCTAAAAACAGTGGGTTATAAGTCATGAAATCATGAATTTTTAACAACGCAAATTATTTATCCAATTGATTGAAACGACTAAAAATGGTCAAAAATTATGAGTTATAGCTCACGAAATTATGAATAATGGCCCGCCGAATTTATTTGCAATGGGTCAAAATAATGAAAAATGTTAAAAAATTGTGGGTTGCAGATCATAAAATTGTTAATTTTAGACTCTGCGAAACTATTTATCAATGAGTCGGAACAACTAAAAATAGCTAAAAATGGTGGGTTATAGCTACAAAATCATGAATTTAAGCAACTTTGAAATTATTTATCAATAGGTCAGAACAACTAAAAATTATCAAAAATTATGGATTATAGTTCATGAATCATGAAATTTGGTCACCACGAAAATTTTTGTTACTAGGTCGAAATGACAAAATTGTGAATGTTTGCCACCGTGAATTTATTGGCTAATGGGTTGAAAGGACTAAAAATTATAAAAAATTATGGGTTATATATAGCTCATGAAATAGTGAAATTTGGCAACCGTGAAATTTTTTGCCTACGGATCGAAACAACTAAAATTGGCAAAAAATCATGGGTTATAGCTTACGAAATTGTGAATTTTGCCCACCATGAATTCATTTACCAATGGGTCGAAATGACTAAATATGGTTTAAAATATGGGTTATAGCTCATGAATTTTTAAATTTTGGCAACAACAAAAATATTCGCCAATGGGTCAAAATGACTAGAAATTGCCAAAATCGTTGGTTATAGCTCATAAAATTGTGAAATTTGGCCACGACAAAATTCTTTCTTGAATGGGTCAAAATGATAAAATTAGTCGAAATCATGAGTTATAGCTTAGAAAATCACTAATTTTGCCCACAACGAAATTATTTGCGAATGGGTCGAGATGGCTAAAATTGTCAAAAATATTGGACTCATGACATTGGAAATTTGGCCATTGCAAAATTCTTTGCCAATAAGTGAAGCGACTAAAAATGGTCAAAAATTATGAGTTATAGCTCACGAAATTATGAATAATGGCCCGAATTTATTTGCAATGGGTCAAAATAATGAAAAATGTTAAAAAATTGTGGGTTGCAGATCATAAAATTGTTAATTTTAGACTCTGCGAAACTATTTATCAATGAGTCGGAACAACTAAAAATAGCTAAAAATGGTGGGTTATAGCTTACAAAATCATGAATTTAAGCAACTTTGAAATTATTTATCAATAGGTCGTAACAACTAAAAATTATCAAAAAATTATGGATTATAGTTCATGAATCATGAAATTTGGTCACCACGAAAATTTTTGTTACTAGGTCGAAATGACAAAATTGTGAATGTTTGCCACCGTGAATTTATTGGCTAATGGGTTGAAAGGACTAAAAATTATAAAAAATTATGGGTTATATATAGCTCATGAAATAGTGAAATTTGGCAACCGTGAAATTTTTTGCCTACGGATCGAAACAACTAAAATTGGCAAAAAATCATGGGTTATAGCTTACGAAATTGTGAATTTTTCCCACCATGAATTCATTTACCAATGGGTAGAAATGACTAAATATGGTTTAAAATATGGGTTATAGCTCATGAATTTTTAAATTTTGGCAACAACAAAAATATTCGCCAATGGGTCAAAATGACTAGAAATTGCCAAAATCGTTGGTTATAGCTCATAAAATTGTGAAATTTGGCCACAGCAAAATTCTTTGCGAATGGGTCAAAATGATAAAAATTAGTCAGAAATCATGAGTTATAGCTTAGAAAATCACTAATTTTTCCCACAACGAAATTATTTGCGAATGGGTCGAGATGGCTAAAAATTGTCAAAAATATTGGACTCATGACATTGGAAATTTGGCCATTGCAAAATTCTTTGCCAATAAGTCGAAACGACTAAAATTTTTAAAAGTTGCAGGTTATAGCTCATGAAATCGTGAATTTTTATCACAGCAAAATTATTTGCTAATGGCCAAAACGACTAAAAATCTCAAATAATAATAGGTTATAGCTCATTAAAACGTGAGTTTTGGCCGCCGCAAAATTATTTGCCAATGGATAGAAGCGGCTAAAAATGGCAAAACGTTGGAAGTTATAGCTCATAAAATCGTGAATTTGGACTCCACAAAACTATTCACCAATGGGTCAAAATGACTAAAAAAGGCCAAAACTCGTGAGTTATAGCTCAAGAATTCATGAGTTTGGCCTTTGCAATATTATTTGCAAACGGGTCACAATGACTAAAAATGTCAAAAATTCATGGGTTATAGCTCCTGAAATCCTGAATTCTGGCCTCCCCAAAATTATTTGCTAATGTGTCAAAACAAGTAAAAATGGCCAAAAACGTGGGTTTAGCTCATGAAATCATGAATTTTGGATTCTAATTTTTTCCCCTTGGATCGAAATAAACGAAAATTAATAAAAATTGAGGGTTATAGTTCATGAAAATATGAATTTTGGTCACCACGAAGTTATTTTCCAATGGGTCGAAATGACTTAAAATGACCAAAAATCGTGAGTTATAGCTCATGAAATTTTAAATTTTATATTTCATAAAACTATTTGCCAATGGGTCAAAAGGACTAAAAATGGCTAAAAATAATAGGTTATAGCTCATTAATTCATGAATTTTACAACGGTGAAATTATTTGCCAATGGTAAAAAATCGTAGGTAATAGCTCACGATGTCGTGAATTTGACTACCGTAAAATTATTTACCAATGCATCGAAACAACTTCAAATGGTTAAAAATAATGGGTGTGACTCACTAAATAGTAAATTTTGATCTCGTGAGAATTATTTGCCAATGGGTCTAAATGATTAAAATGGCCAAAATTATGAATTAAAGCTCATAAAATCATGAATTTTGTCCTCGGTGATGTTATTTATCCAATTGATTGAAACGACTAAAAATGGCCAAAACTCGTGAGTTATAGCTCAAGAATTCATGAGTTTGGCCTTTGCAATATTATTTGCAAGCGGGTCACAATGACTAAAAATGTCAAAATTCATGGGTTATAGCTCACGAAATCACGAATTCGGCCTCCCAAAATTATTTGCTAATGTGTCAAAACAAGTAAAATGGCCAAAAGCGTGGGTTTAGCTCATGAAATCATGAATTTTGGATTCTAATTTTTTCCCCTTGGATCGAAATAAGCGAAAATTAATAAAAATTGAGGGTTATAGTTCATGAAAATATGAATTTTGGTCACCACGAAGTTATTTTCCAATGGGTGAAATGACTTAAAATGACCAAAAATCGTGAGTTATAGCTCATGAAATTTTAAATTTTATATTTCATAAAACTATTTGCCAATGGGTCAAAAGGACTAAAAATGGCTAAAAATAATAGGTTATAGCTCATTAATTCATGAATTTTACAACGGTGAAATTATTTGCCAATGGTAAAAAATCGTAGGTAATAGCTCACGATGTCGTGAATTTGACTACCGTAAAATTATTTACCAATGCATCGAAACAACTTCAAATGGTTAAAAATAATGGGTGACAGCTCACTAAATAGTAAATTTTGATCTCAGCAGAATTATTTGCCAATGGGTCTAAATGATTAAAAATGGCCAAAAATTATGAATTAAAGCTCATAAAATCATGAATTTTGTCCTCAGTGATGTTATTTATCCAATTGGTTGAGATGAATAAAAATGGTGAATAAATCATGGGTTATAGCTCACAAAACTTTGAAGTTTGGCCATTGCAAATTTATTAGCCAATGGGTCAAAAGACTAAAAATTGTAAAAAAATCATGGATTATATCTCATGAAATTGTAAAATTTGGCAACCATGAAATTCATTGTTAATAGGTCAAAACGACTAAATTTGGTAAATAATCATAGGTTACAGTTCACGACATCGTGAATTTTGGCCACCGTAAAATTATTTGCCAATGGGTCAAAACAAATAAAACTAAATAAAAATCATGAATTAGCTTATGAAAACATGAATTTTGGACTCCATAAAATTATTTGTCAATGGGTAGAAATGATTAAAATAGTAAAATATCTTGGGTTATAACTCATGAAATCTTAAAATTTGGCCACCACGAAATTAGTTGCCAATGGGTCAAAGTGATAAAAATTAGTTAAAAATAATGGGTTATAGCGTACGAAATCATGAATTTTTACCACCATGAAATTATTTGACAGTGGGTCTAAAGGACTAAACATGACCAAAAATTGTGGGTTATAGGTCACATAATCGTGAATTTTGGCAAGAATAAAATTATTTGCTAATTGGTCGAAATAACTAAAAATTACTAAAAATTATGGATTATAGCTCATGAAACTGTAAAATTTAGCCACTGTAAAATTCTTTGCCAATGGATCGAAACGAGTAAAAATTATAAAAAGTCTTAGGTTTTAGCTCACGAAATCGTGAACATTTGTCACCGCGAAATTGTTTGCCAATGGGTCTAAACAAATAAAAAATGAATAAACATGGCAAATAATCATAGGTTATAGCTCATAAAATCGTTAATTTTAGACTACACGAAATAATTTGCCAATGGGTCAAAATGACTAAACGATGACAAATGTCTTGTGTTATAGCTCACGAATTCGTGAATTTTGACCTCCGCAAAAGTATTTTCCAATGGATCGAAATGGCTAAAAATGGCTAAAAATTATGGATTATAGCTCCAATAAACCATGAATGTTGGCCTTTGCAAAATTATTTTTCAATGTGTTGAAACGACTAAAAATGGCTAATAATTGTGTTTAGCTCACAAAAGCGTGAATTTTGGACTCGACAAATTTTTTTTCCTTGGATCGAAGTGAATGAAAATGGACAAAAATGGGGGGTTATAGTTGATGAAAATATGAATTTTGGCTACTGTGAAATTATTTGCCAATGGGTTGAAACGACTTCAAATGGCCAAATATTGTGGGTTATTGCTCATAAAATTATAAATTTTGGACTCCGCAAAATTATTTGCAAAAGGGTTGAACGGGCTAAAAATGACAAAAAATAATGGATTATGGCTAAAATCATGAATTTTGGCAACAATAAAATTATTTGCCAATGGGTCAAAATGACTAAAAATATCCAAAAATCGTGGGTTGTAGCTCATTACATCGCGGAAATTTAGCCACCTCAAAATTCTTTGCCAATGGGTCAAAACAACTAAAAATTACAAAAAGTCATAGGTTTGAGCTCAAGAAATCGTAAAAATTTGTCACTAGGAAATTATTTGCCAATGGGTCTAAACAAATAAAAATGAATAAACATGGCAAATAATCATAGGTTATAGCTCATAAAATCGTTAATTTTAGACTACGAAATAATTTGCCAATGGGTCAAAATGACTAGCGATGACAAATGTCTTGTGTTATAGCTCCGAATTAAGTGAATTTTGACCTCATAAAAGTATTTTCCAATGGATCGAAATGGCTAAAATGGCTAAAATTATGGATTATAGCTCCAATAAACCATGAATGTTGGCCTTTGCAAAATTATTTTTCAATGTGTTGAAACGACTAAAAATGGCTAATAATTGTGTTTAGCTCACAAAAGCGTGAATTTTGGACTCGACAAATTTTTTTTCCTTGGATCGAAGTGAATGAAAATGGACAAAAATGGGGGGTTATAGTTGATGAAAATATGAATTTTGGCTACTGTGAAATTATTTGCCAATGGGTTGAAACGACTTCAAATGGCCAAATATTGTGGGTTATTGCTCATAAAATTATAAATTTTGGACTCCGCAAAATTATTTGCAAAAGGGTTGAACGGGCTAAAAATGACAAAAAATAATGGATTATGGCTAAAATCATGAATTTTGGCAACAATAAAATTATTTGTCAATGGGTCAAAATGACTAAAAATATCCAAAAATCGTGGGTTGTAGCTCATTACATCGTGAAATTTGGTTTCTGTAAAATAAATTACAGCTCATGAAAATGTGAATTTTAGCCTCCGCAAAATTATTTATCAATGGGTAGAAACGACTAAAATGACAAAAAATCTTGGGTTTTAGCTCATGAAATTGTGAAATTTGGCCAGCAAGAAATTTTTTACCAGTGGATCAAAATGATAAAAATTAGTCAAAATAATGGTTATAGTTTATGAAATCATGAACTTTGGCCACTGTGAATTTATTTGCCAGTGGTCCAAAATGACTAAATATTGCAAAAAATGACCAAAAATCATAGTTTATAGCTCATGAAAACGTGAATATTGGTTACAACAAACTTATTTGCCAATGGATTGAAATAACTGAAAATTGCCAAAAATCATGAAGTACAGCCCATGACATCGTGAAATTTAGCCACCTCAAAATTCTTTGCCAATGGGTCAAAACAACTAAAAATTACAAAAAGTCATAGGTTTGAGCTCAAGAAATCGTAAAAATTTGTCACTAGGAAATTATTTGCCAATGGGTGTAAATGAATAAAAATAAAGAAAAATTATAATTTATAGCTCATGAAAATATGAATTTTGGCTTTCACAAAATTATTTGCCAATGGGTAAAAACAACTAAACATGAGTTAAAAGTTTTGGTTATAGCTCACAAAATAGTGAATTTGGACTCCACACAACTATTCACCAATGGGTCAAAATGACTAAATATGACAAATAATTGTAGGTTATATAGCTCATAAAATTATTAATTTTAGACTATGCAAAATAATTTACCAATGGGTCGAAATGACTAAGTAAAGCCAAAAATCGTGTGTTATAGTTCATAATTTTGTAAATTTTGGCCTCCACGAAAGTATTTTCCAATGGGTCAAAATGACTAAAAATGACCAAAAATCATAGATTATAGCTCAAGAAATCATGAATGATGGCCTCCACAAAATTATTTGCCAATGTGTCAAAATAGCTAAAAACGGCCAAAAATCGTGCGTGTTTAGCCCACGAAATTGTGAATTTCAAACTCCATGAAATTTTTTTCTCTTGGATCGAAATGAATAAAAATAGACAAAAATTTGGATTTATAGCTCATCAAAATAGCAATTTTAGCCACTGCAAAATTATTTGCCAATGGATCGAAATTACAGGTTATTTCTCATGAAATTGTGAATTTTGGACTCCACGAAATTATTTGCAAAAAGTGAAAACGTGAATTTTATGCTCCATAAAATTATTTGTCAATAGGTAGAAATGATTAAAATGGTAAAATTTGTGGGTTATGGCTCATAAAATCGTGAAATTTGGCCATCGCGAAATTCTTAGCTTATGGGTCAAAATAATAAAAATTAGTTAAAAATAATGGGTTATAGCTTACAAAATTATAAATTTTGGCCACCGTGAAATTATTTGCCAGTGGGTCTAAACAACCAAAATTGGCCAAAAGGAACAAAAATCATGGGCTATAACTCACAAAATCGTATATGTTATGGTCATAACCACTAATCGGTAATTAAGGAGAAAAACCAAGTGCTGACATGGATAAACGCTTGCTTGTTAACGAGGAGCGACACGAGCCTCCACGCCCGTCCCACAGGGCGGCCTGCACTCACCGACCCCGCCGCGGTTCATAAAACGACTGTCGCCCTAGCCGACGCGAAAGGCGGTGCGGGTCGGCCCATCAACAACTCTCTCCCGTGAACGACGCGAAAGGCGGTAACAGCCGTCCGCCCGGCCAATTGAGTATCTCGGGGCCATTCCACGTCGCTCGTCCATTCCACGTCGCTCGTCTCCCCGGACGACGCGAAAGGCGGTAACAGCCGTCCGCCCAGCCAATTGAGTATCTCGGGGCCATTCCACGTCGCTCGTCCATTCCACGTCGCTCGTCTCCCTGGACGACACGAAAGGCGGTGCTAGTTGTCCTTCAAACCCGTCGCCCACTATAACCCCGTCCAACCAGTCGTAGGCCTCTCTCGACAATGCAGAGCGAATCTAGGCCCCCTCTTCTCAGCCACCCATCCCCAAGCGATGCGAAAGGCGACACTAGTCGTCCCCTCCAGCCGATTACCCCAAGTGACGCCTCAAGAGGCCGTGCGAGTCGGCCACCCGGCCTCAGCTCCCCCCTCTCTCATCCTACGTGGTTCCCTCCACTCGAACGACGGTTATACAGTACTCGAGCCCATCAACATCGCATTAAGCATGCGGCGGCCCTTAACTCCCCGTCTCTCCGCGGTATTTAAGGCACCTCGGACCCATGCAGCTACAGGCGCCGTCAATCCCATCCCATTAATGGCGAATAGACCACACCAACCCTCAAATTACCCGCAATTTGACACTTGTAAAGGCCAGCCACCATAGCAGACCAAGGGATTGTCAGCCAATCACCGGCCCACACGTGGAGGGAAGGGCTGACTCATCGGTGGTCTCTTAACCAATGGAAAGACGAAAATACCCCCGGCAACCCTAAGTATAAATAGCAACATGAACAGCGAACCAAGTAAGTGATCTCTTCTAAGTGAATTCCTGCTCCATTAAGTCATCCCCCATTACTAACTTGATCGTCGGAGGAACCACCGGAGATCCCAACTCCGCCCTTTCCACAGGTCCCCCCTTTGTTGTAGGCGAACCCCATGACTGGAGTCAGCGTCCTTGGGCATTAGGAGAGAAGGCGGACTCCGCTCATTCAAAAAACTAAGCTCACCCGAGGTTAGTGACTGATTATATACATCAACAGTATATTTTAGCAACAACGAATTTATTTGTCAATGGGTCAAAATAACTAAAAATTATCAAAAATCATGGATTATATCTTTTGAAATCGTGAATTTGGCCACCAAAAAGTTCTTTGCCAATGGGTCAAAACGACTAAAAATTATAAAAAGTAGTATATTATAGCTCACAAAATCGTAAATTTTTATCACCATGAAATTATTTACCAATGGGTCGAAATGAATAATGTTGATGTATATAATCGGAGCCACTAACTAGATGAGTTTAGCATCGGAAGAGAGCCCGCTTTCGTCTTAACCGCAAAGCGCCAAACGACGTACCGATCAAACAAAGGATTCATCGCCACGATAATCGAATACCGCTGGGGAATGTTTATCGCGACAGCCGACAGGTTGCCGAGCAGTGAGAACACCGGGTAATGCTACCGATGAAGAAGAGCTACCGCTGGTGCCACCACGGGGATCGGAAGGTGATGGTCGTGGTCGCCCGCCGGAATAAGTTTAGCATACTGGACAAATACCGCTATCCACCGCCGAGCACGGCAGTCGTTACGGGCAGACAAAGCTTTACGATGCTCCAAGGTCGCTGATAAAGTTACCTGTTATCCATATTCGTTTCCTTTTGCCATACCGAGTCGCCGTGGAAACAAGCCCGCGAAAATTCGTGACGGCGGAGTGGACGTCACGGCCATTGCAAGTAGGCTGCCTTTATGCCGAGCGGTAACCTCCGCTGTCGTCCCACCCACAGAACGGGATCGCTCATCTGTGGTGTTGGTCACTCGCAGCACCTGTTCCGCCTGAAGGTGCAACGTCGGATAAATCACCGGCTCGCTGGCGTACCGGATGTCTTCGTGATAGCGCAGCCCACGTAATGTCGGTTAATGCGCCCGCACATCACTCTCAGCCAATGCGGCGGAAGTGGCCACCGGGGCACCGGTGTACGCAGATCGCCAGCCGGCTGCATCGGACGCACGCTGACGCTAAGACAGGCCTGCGCTTCGCCAGGATTTCACCACCTCCCGCCCTCCATGAGCCGGCTCAAGCAAATTCGCTGTCCGGGAGTGGACGAAATCCCATGAAGCCGCAAGACCGGACCCTGCCGAGCAAAGCGCCCATCGCACGCGCTGCCCTGCAGGTTAACGACCTGCTCCAACTCAGCTGCTCTACCGATAAGTGTGTGCTCTGTGGCTTCCCACCGCCGTAACGCGACACCCTAAGTTCGAGTCGCCCCCGCGCGACCCGCATCGAACCTCGGGCTTCCACCCTTTGATCGACGGCAGTAAGGCATCGATAACCTTGAATTCCACATCCGAGGTAATAGTGAGTATGCTCGATCGCAGCAGGACGCCCACCAAGTAATAGTCAAGACGCCATCGCCGGCCGTAACGGATTTCAACGCGCCATCTGCAGAAGCTTCAAGCAATATGGCTATATCGAAGTTTACGCCATTTGCATCGGAGACACGCCTAACCTCATCAAACACTTTTCAAGAGCAGGCAGGGTACCGAAGGCCGTGATTCCAAGTGTTTGAGATATTGGGAGCTCCCTCGCTGGTCAGAGCACCGAGATGATCACGAGCCTCCAACTTGTAAGCCTCCCAGATGTCAAATTCGCACCCAGCCTCATTTGGCCTGTAACCTTCGAAGGAACTCATCGAAGTTGTTATGACGAATCCATGCCGATCTTTACCACCACAAAATGTCAATTCAGAGATGAGGAAAAGCTAATGCCTTCCTCCGCTAATTTCTATTTATAAGGTGGGACCCACCGTGGGTCATGATCAACTGAGAGGATTAAAACCCCACTCCCGGTGGCACCGCGGAGGCGGTGCACCTGCAGGGCCCCACCTCCTCGGCTGCTGCCATGGCTAAGAATCGCCTCACAACGCCCACGCCCCCACAAAATCGTAAATTTTATCACCATGAAATTATTTACCAATGGGTCGAAATGAATAATGTTGATGTATATAATCACGGTCACTAACCTCGGATGAGTTTAGCTTTAAAGAAGCGAGTCGCTTTCTCCTCAAAACCCAGCGGCATTGACTCGATCAAAAAGCACAGCGAAAGAACTGCGGGCGGAGTTGAATCTCGATAATTCCGGCAATCAGTTAATAGAAGTGAGAGATAGTTTGATGAAGCGGGCATTCTGCGAAGATTGCTTACCTTGTTATTTGTTCGCGTTACTCTTTATAGTTAGGGTTGAAGATTCATCTTTCCATTGATTTGAAACAGCGGTGAGTCAGCCTCCCTCTCGCGTGTGTGATTGGTGAACTACCGATGCGCTGGAGTGGCGGCCTTCTGGTGTCCGTCGCTGGTGATTGAGGTTGGTGTCTATCGCTATTAATAAGGATGGCGCTGGCAACAATTCGGAAGTGCTGCAAATCTTGTGAAAGATGAAGAGTAAATGTCGCGATGTTGACTCATCTTTATGCTATGGATTCGCTACAGGAAGAGAGGAAGTTGAAGCCGTGTGTATTCATGACCTCAGGCGTCGTTGGAAATGTCGGTTGAAAGGGCGGCTGATCTTCCCTGCGCCGTCGGGGGGCGGATGGCTGAAGGGGATTTACTTAGGTGTTGTTATGCGGAGGCGGGCGACTGGTTGAAATTATGGTGGTCTAGTTCGCGGGGCGACTGGTCGCCTTTAGATCTCGAGGCTGCGGTGGAAGGTGATGGTGATGCGTCCCCGTATGCGCGGGAGGACAAGCGACTTGGAAGGATAGCCGAGGCGATCAATTGGTTGGGCGGACGGTAGCACCGCCTTTCGCGTTCTCCGCGGGAGAGAGTTGTTGATGGGCGACCCACACCGCCTTCGTGTTGGTTATGGTGACGATCGTTTAGCGGACCATGGCGAGTTAAACTGGCGGCCGCCCGTGGGCGGCGTGAGCTTCCGATGGAGTCGGCGTGGAGGTTCATGTTGCTCCAAGTTAACGGCGAAATGCTTATCCATATTAACACTTGGTTTTCCTCTTTAATCACTAATTAGTGGTTATGGCCATGGATTAGCCCCTTCGCTTGGAGTCGGTTGGAAGCGAGTCCAAGTGAAATAGTAGTGTTGCCTTGGCGGGGAGGGTTGAGGGGATTGAGCGTTACATCGATGGGGCGTGGTGGCGTCGGCGGGCGGTTCTTGGCCATTGGCGCCAGCCAGGCGAGGAGGTGGGGCCCTGGGGCTGCTTCGCCTCGGCGGTGCCTCGAGTGGGGTTTTAATCCTCTCCGTTGATGCGAAAGCGCTGTCGATGGAGTCCCACCGTATAAATAGAAAGAGGTAACGGAGGAAGGCATTTGCTTTTCTCTTCCCTCATCACAATTGGTGATTTTCCGTGGTGGTAAAGATCGGCATGGATTCCGTCGTCATAAGCAACTTCGATGAGTTCCGCTCGAAGGTTACCAGGCATAAATGAGGTCTTTGCGTTGAATTTGACATCTGGGAGGCTTACAAGTTGGAGGCTCGGCGAAATCATCGTGCTCGACCTGCGGCGAGAGGCTCCACATATCTCAAACACTTGGAATGCGGCCGGTACCCTGCACCCTTTCTTGAAAAGTGTTTGATGAGTTAGGCGTGTCTCGATGCAAATGGCGCCAAACTTCGATAGCCATATTAATTGGCTTCGTCATCGCCGTTGGCTCTCGATTCGGTAGGCGATGGCGTCTTTGAGCAGCGAATGATCGAGAAAAGCGCCTCACTATTACCTCGGATGTCGGAGAATTCAAGGTTATCCTTGATCTGCCCAAGTCGATCAAAGGGTGGAAAACGAGGTTAAATGCGGGTCGCGGGGCGACTTCGAACTTAGGGTGTGCGTTACGGCGAGAGATTAGAGAAACCCTAGAGCCTACACCCTTGTCGGCCGAACACGGCGTGAGTTGGGCAGTCGTTAACTACGCGGTGCGATGGGCGCTTTGCTCGGCAATTGGTCTTGCGGCTTCATGGGATTTCGTCCTCCTCCGGCCCTTCGATGGCGAGGGCTCATAACGTGACTTTCGGGGGCGGTGGGGTGGAAATCCCAGGTACCGGCACAATAATCGATAACCAATAACGATCTGCTCGGCTTCAGCGGAGATTGGCCGTGACGAACCAGGGTTCTCTCTAATCATCAGCGTTTAAGCCAGTAGATCTGTATTGAACAACCTGATGACTGGAAACAGGTATAACGACCAGTAACCGGCTGCATCGTCGATGTCAGCCAACGGCCGAGCGATGTAACAATGCTGTCGGTTGGTGATCTGCGTGCGCCTAATCACGCTTTTAGAATGCGTGTTGGCGAACCTCATTCAAGTGATCTCGGCCTGGCGATAATCTTGGGAATGTTCGGCATGTCAAATTCGAGCGGAACTTCTCATTTATCTGGCTGCCGGCATCGGTGCTATGATACCCGGTATCGAGATGAAGCGTGCTCCGTTACCTCTTCTGTCTGCGATTGGACCAGCGGCTGGCGCTCTCCTGGCGATCAACGAGGAAGAACCTGCGGCGCACTTTTAATGGCAGCCGGCATGACGCACGGCAGCGTCGATATTTTGGAACAACTCATTTCACCGGCGTTCAATGGTCATAACCACTAATTAGTGATTAAAGAGGAAACCAAGTGTTAATATGGATAAGCATTTCGCTCGTTAACTGAGCAACATGAACCTCCACGCCCAGCGGTACCTCCGCCAAAGACCCGCGGCGACCTATTCGGCCATTGGTCAGGTTAAGCGGCTGTCGCCATAACTTGACCACGAAGCGGTGTGGTCGGCCCATCAACAACTCTCGGGAGAACGAAAGAAGCGGTGCGGTCGTCATGACAATTGGCGTCTCGGGCTATCCTTCGGTAAGCTGCCCTCGGGCGACATGGGGGCGACCGACCATCACCTTCCAGCGCCGTCCGGGGCAGCGAAAGCGATGTAGTGCGTCGCCATAACCCGTTATCCACCATACCTCCTGGCAGTCGTGCGCCCTCGATTTGAGAACGAAGCAAACCTAGCCCCTCTTCTTAGCCATCCGTCCCGGGGCGGCGTGGAGCCAGCCGTCGTCGCCATGGATTACTCAGCGGGCCCCAAGCGTCGCGAGTCTTACCGACCTCAACTCTCTCTCTGGCCTATGGTTCCCTCCACTCGAGCAGCCGTTATGATTTTCGAGCCCATCAACATCGCATTAAATGCGGCCGGTATGAATTTCCCATCTCACGTATTTAAGGCACCTCGGACCATGCATTCTGGTAGCAATCCCATCCCATTAATGGCGAATAGACCACGACCCTCGAATCACGCGTCGGACTGTAAGGCCGAACTCTAGCGAGGCCAGAAGTGTTCGGCAATCGGCGGCTACGTGGAAGGGGCGTGACGGTGGTTCCCAAACCAATGGAAAGGCGGAAATACCCCTCAACCTAACTATAAAGAGCAGCGTGAGCAGCTAACAAGGTAAGCAATCTTCATGTCTGCTTCATCAAACTATCTCCCTCTAATGGAGGAACCCTGGGAGATCCCGACTCCGCCTCTTCCATGAGTCCTTCTTTCTGTTGTGGCCGAATCCTTTGGTTTGAGTGTCATTCTGGGAGGCACTATCGTTGAAGGCTGGCGGATAACGGAGGTGAAGATCATTTCGCCGTCGCCCGAGGGCGTTGCCGAGTAACAGTTTATGGAGATAATCGGCGAAGTCAATAACGCTGCCAGCTGATGCAAGTCGACTATATCGCCGGAGTCAGGCGGCATCGTTAATACGATGGCGGCGCAGAAAGTCGCCTTCGGTAATCGCGAGCGATGTTGCTAAGAGCAATGCCATCCACCATTCAATCACTACGGTGTTCATACCGTTCGAGAGCGCCGGAAACCACCAGCGAACAGTATGTTACCAGCCGAGGGAGTGGGGAGCGTTATACGTGGACGTCGCCGATGCTTCAGCCATTGTCGGCTTGAGGTTACCTTTCCTAAAGAGCGGTTAATCCTTCCGCTGATCAGAGCCGCCGTCAGGTCCCATCGCAAGAAAGAGGTAAGGGAGGTCTTCCTTCATTCATTCGTGCCATTTTCGCGGTAAGATCGCGATGGATTCATCGCGCTAACCGAGGAAGCGAAGGTTACCGCGACGCGATGAATCTGGCGCCGAATTGATAATGAAGCTAAGTCGCCGGCCAATATTCCTGCGACACGCAGCGTGGTTCGGACGCGGACGGTCCATCTCTAAAAGTGTTGATGAGTTAGCACAATCGACTTCAAACGATTGCGACAGTCGCGCCATTGTCGCAGTATTCGACGACGAAGCGTCGAGCATTGTCGCCGTCACGCCCGAAGATTATTGCGTTGAGAATTAAGCGTTGTCTGATCCGCCCGATCAAAGTGAAAGACAGCTCGTCAACCACCGGCCAGCCGCCGTAGAGAGAAATTGAGTTACATTTGCCAGCCGACACGGGCGTGAGTTAGCACGCTTACATGGACAGGCAGATGTTTGCGATCATGGATTTCGCCCACTCCTCTCGCCCTTCGATGAGGCGAGGGCTCATAACATGACTTCGGGGTAGTGGAGTGGACGAAATCCCATGAAGCCGCAAGACCGCCCGCAAAGGCCCATCGTGACGCGCCCGTAGTTAACGACTGCCCAACTCACGCTGTTCTACCACAAGGGTGTAGGTCTAGGTTTCTCCTCGCCGTAACGACACCCTAAGTTCGAAGTCGCCCGCAGGACCCATAATCGCTTTTTCCACCCTTTGATCGATTTCGGCATCAAGGATAACCTTGAATTCTCCGACATCCGAGGTAATAGTGAGGCGCCTTCGATCGCGACAATTGCCGTCGACGCCATCGCCTACCGAATCGAGAGCCAACGCGATGATCGCGGAAGCCGACTAATATGGCTATCGAAGCTGCTGCCATTTGCATTGAGACACGCCTAACTCATCAAACACTTTTCAAGAAAGGGTGCAGTTCGGGCCGTGATTCAAGTGTTTGAGATATTGTGGAGCCTCGTCACGTGGTCAGATACCGAGATGATTTCACGAGCCTCCAACTTGTAAGCCTCCCGATGTAAATTCAACGCGAAGATCTCATTTGGCGCCTCGGTAACCTTCGAAATGAACTCATCGAAGTTGCTTATGACGATCGGAATCCATGCCGATCTTTACCACCAACAAAATCACCGATTGTGATGAGGGAAGAGAAAGTTAATGCCTTCCTCCGGATTCTTTCTATTTATAATGGACTCCACCGATAGCTTTCGCGACAACGGAGAGGATTAAACCCCACCGAGGCACCGCCGAGGCTTGCAGCATTCCAGAGGGCCCCACCTCCTCGCCGTAAGCGGCCAATGGCCAAGAAAGCCTCGGCCGACGCCGCCACGCCCCATCGATGTAACGCTCAATCCCCTCGAACCCTCCCCGCCAAGGTAACACTATTTCATTTCACTTGACTCGCTTCAACCGACTCCAAGCCGGGCCAACTGGCATGGTCATAACCACTAATTAGTGATTAAAGAGGAAAACCAAGTGTTAATATGGATAAGCATTTCTCGCCGCTAACTTGGAGCAACATGAACTCACGCCGACCACGGGCGCTCTCCACGCCACTACCTGGCTCTTACGCTGTCGACCTCGCCATGGTCCGTTAAACGATCGTCACCATAACCAACACGAAGGCGTGTGGTCGCCTATCAACTCTCCCGGCGAGAACGCGAAGGCTGGCAAGCCGTTACCAACCTCCAGCTATCCTTCCAAGTCGCATCCTCCCGGCGATGGGGACACTCACCATCACCTTCCAACCGCCAGCCCCGACGACGCGAAGGCGGTACTAGTCGCCTCGCGAACCCTATCCACCATAACCCTTTCCAACGGCCGCGCCTCCGGACAACAACACGGCAAACCTAGCCCCTCTTCTTAGCCATCCGTCCCCGACGGCTGGAGGGCGGCACCGGCCGCCCCTTCAACCGACATCTAACGACGCCCCAAGAGGTCAGGCGAGTCGGCCACCGCCTCAACTCCTCTCTCTCATCCTATGTGGTTCTCCACTGAACGACGGTTATACGATCTCGAGCCCATCAACATCGGAAATGCACCGACTTTAATTTCCATCTCACAGATGGCGCACCTCGACCCATACAGCTACAGCGCCAATCCCATCCCATTAATAGCTAATAGACCACACCAACCCTCGAATCACCCGCGACGACACCAGAAGGCCACCACTCTAGCATCGAAGTGTTCACCAATCACACTCACACGTGGAGAGGGAGGGTCGACTCACCGCTGGTTCCCAAACCAATGGAAAGACGGAAATACCCCCTCAACCCTAACTATAAAGAGCAACGTGAACAGCTAACAAGGTAAGCAATCTTCTCGCAGAATGTCCGCTTCATCAAACTATCTCCCACTCTACTAATTTGACCGTCGGAGAAACCATCGGAGATCCCAACTCCGCCTCTTCCGCAGTCCTTCTTCTCAAGAAGTAATCCTTTACGAGTCGACTGGCCGGGCTTTAGGAGAGAAAGCGGACTTCGCTCTCTTTAAAGCTAAACTCATCCGAGGTTAGTGACTGTGATTATATACATCAACAAATAAAAATAAACAAAAATTGTGATTTATAATTCGTATTTAGCCTTCGCAAAATTATTTTCTAATGGGTAGAAATAACTAAAAATGGCGAAAAACCGTGGGTTATACCTCATGAAATCGTGAATTTGGACTCAACACAACAATTTACCAATGGATCAAAACAACTAAAATGGTAAATAATCGTAGGTTATAGCTCATGAAATTTTTAATTTTATACTATGCAAAAATTATTTGCTAATGTGTCAAAATGACTAAAAGTGGCGAAAAATCATGCCTTTAACTCACAAAATTGTGAATCTCGAACTCCACAAAACTTTCTATCTTGGATTGAAATGAACAAAAATAGACAAAAATCGGCATTTATTATTCATGGCAATATGAATTTTGGCCACCGCAAAATTATTTGCCCACGGATCGAAATGACTTAAAATGGTCAAAAATTGGGGGTTATAGCTCATGAAATTATGAATTTTGGACACTGCAAAATTATTTGCAAAAGGGCTGAAAGGACTAAAAATGGCAAAAAATAATGGGTTATAGTTCATGAAATCATTAATTTTGGCAACAACGAAATTATTTTCAATGGGTCAAAATGACTAAAAATATCTAAAAATTATGGGTATACAGCTCATGAAATTTGGCCACCGCGAAATTCTTTATTAATGGGTCAAGACGACTAAAAATGGCAAAATATTGTAGGTAATAACTCACAAAATTATGAATTTTTTCCACTAGGAAATTATTTATCAATGGGTCGAAACAAATGAAAATGAATAAAAATCATAATATATGACTCATGAAAATGTGAATTTTGGCCTCCGCGAAATTATTTGTTAATGGGCAGAAATGACTAAATTGGCAAAAAATTTTGGGTTCTAGCTCATGAAATCATGAATTTAGATTCCTTGTAACTATTCACCAATGGGTCGAACAACTAAAATGGTAAATAATCGTAGGTTATAGCTCATGAAATTTTAATTTTATACTATGCAAAAATTATTTGCTAATGTGTCAAAATGACTAAAAGTGGCTAAAAATCATGCCTTTAACTCACAAAATTGTGAATCTTGAACTTCACAAAACTTTCTATCTTGGATTGAAATGAACAAAATAGACAAAAATCGACATTTATTATTCATGGCAATATGAATTTTGGCCACCGTAAAATTATTTGCCCATGGATCGAAATGACTTAAAATGGTCAAAAATTGGGGTTATAGCTCATGAAATTATGAATTTTGGACACCGCAAAATTATTTGCAAAAGGGTCGAAGGACTAAAAATGGCAAAAATAATGGGTTATAGCTCATGAAATCATTAATTTTGGCAACAACGAAATTATTTTCAATGGGTCAAAATGACTAAAAATATCTAAAAATTATGGGTATACAGCTCATGAAATTTGGCCACCGCGAAATTCTTTATTAATGGGTCAAGACGACTAAAAATGGCAAAATATTGTAGGTAATAACTCACAAAATTATGAATTTTTTCCACTAGGAAATTATTTATCAATGGGTCGAAACAAATGAAAATGAATAAAAATCATAATATATAACTCATGAAAATGTGAATTTTGGCCTCCGCGAAATTATTTGTTAATGGGCAGAAATGACTAAATTGGCAAAAAAATTTTGGGTTCTAGCTCATGAAATCATGAATTTAGATTCCTTGTAACTATTCACCAATGGGTCGAACAACTAAAAATGACAAATAATCATAGGTTATAGCACATGAAATCATTATTTTTAGACTTAATGAAATTATTTGCCAATCGATCGAAACAACAAAAAATAGCTAAAACTCATTAGCTATAGCTCATGAATTCAATAACTTTGGCCTTTACAAAATTGATTGCCAATGAGGCAAAATGACTAAAAATGGTCAAAAATTATGGGTTATAGCTCACAATATCGTGAATCTTGGCAACCATAAAATTATTTATCATTGGGTGAAAATGACTAAAAATTGCTAAAAAATCGAGCGTTATAGTTCATGAGATCTTGAAAATTGGCGACAGTGAAATTCTTTGCCCATGGGTGGAAATGTCTAAAAATGGTCAAAATGAATGGTTATAGCTCACAAAATCATGAATTTTGGCCATCGTGAAATTATTTACCAATGGGTCGAAATTACTTAAAATGGCCAAAAATTATGGGTTATAGCTCACTAAATTGTGAATTTTGGTCTACATAAAATTTTATGTTAATGGGTCTAAATGAATAAAAATGGCCAAAAATCATGTATTATAGCTATTGAAAATGTTAATTTTAAACTCTGCGAAATTATTTGTCAATGAGACAAAATGGTTTAAATTGGCCAAAAATCATGGGTTATATCCCATTAAATTATAAATTTTAGCCACCGCGAAATTATTTATCCAATTGCATGAAATGATTAAAAATTTTCAAAAAACATGGGTTATAGGTTACGAAATTATGAATTTTGGGTACTACAAAATTATTTATCCAATTGGTCGAATTAACTGAACACGGTAAAAAATCATGGGTTATAGCTCAAGAAATTGTGAACTTTGACCACCGCAAAATTATTTATACAGTTAGTTGAATCGACTAAACATAGTAAAAAATCATGGGCTATAGCTTACAAAATCGTAAATTTTGGCCACCGTAAAATTATTTGCCAATGGGTCAAAATGACTAAAAATTATAAAAAATTATGGGTTATATCCCACAAAATTATAAATTTTGGCAATAATTAATTTTTTGTCAGTGGGTCGAAATGACTAAAAATTATCAAAAATTATGGGTTATAGTTCATAAAATCGTAAAATTTGGCCACCTCGACATTCTTTGCCAAAAAGGCCAAAACGACTAAAAATGGTAAAAATTATGAGTTACACTACTTAAATCGCGGATTTTTTGTTGCAAAATTATTTGGCAATGGGTCAATGAATAAAATGGTCAAAAATCATGACTTATAGCTCATGAAAACATGAATTTTGGCCTTCGTAATTATTTGCCAATGGGTAAAAATGATAAAAAAATAGAAAAATATCATGGGTTATAGCTCATGAAATTGTGAATTTGTATTCGCGTAATTATTGACCAATAGATCGAAATGACTAAAATGGTAAATAATCGTAGTTATAGCTCATGAGATCATTAATTTGGGATCAGATAATTAATTGCCAATGGCTTCAAATGTCTAAAATTGGCCAAAACGCATGGGTTATAGCTCATGAATTTGTTAATTTTGGCCTTCGTAAAGTTATTTGATAATCGTAAACGACTAAAAACGATCAAAAATCATGGGTTATAGCTCAAGAAATCGTCAATTTAGAACTTCGCAAAATTGTGGCAAAAATTATCCGTTATTGCTCATGAAATCGTGGCTCCATGTAATTATTTTATAATGGATCAAAATGACCAAAGATGTCAAAAATCGTATGCTACAAATTATGAAATCATGAATTTTGGCCTCCACAAAATTATTTGCTCAACGGTCAAAATAACCAAAAATAGCTAAAAATCGTATGCTATAACTCATAAAATTGTGAATTTTGGCCTCCAAGAAATTATTTGTCAATGGATCGAAACGACTAAAATGGGCAAAAATCATGGGTTATAGCTCATGAAATCGTGAATTTTAGCCTCCGTGAAATTATTTGTCAATGAGACAAAATGGTTTAAATTGGCCAAAAATCATGGGTTATAGCTCATAAAATTGTGAATTTTAGCCTACGCAAAATTATTTATCCAATTGCATGAAATGATTAAAAATTTTCAAAAACATGGGTTATAGGTTACGAAATTATGAATTTTGGGTACTACAAAATTATTTATCCAATTGGTCAATTAACTGAACATGGTAAAAATCATGGGTTATAGCTCAAGAAATTGTGAACTTTGACCACCGCAAAATTATTTATACAGTTAGTTGAATCGACTAAACATAGTAAAAAATCATGGGCTATAGCTTACAAAATCGTAAATTTTGGCCACCGTAAAATTATTTGCCAATGGGTCAAAATGACTAAAAATTATAAAAAATTATGGGTTATATCCCACAAAATTATAAATTTTGGCAATAATTAATTTTTTGTCAGTGGGTCGAAATGACTAAAAATTATCAAAAATTATGGGTTATAGTTCATAAAATCGTAAAATTTGGCCACCGCGACATTCTTTGCCAAAAAGGCCAAAACGACTAAAAATGGTAAAAAATTATGAGTTACAGCTTACGAAATCGTGATTTTTTTTGTTGCAAAATTATTTGGCAATGGGTCAGAATGAATAAAAATGGTCAAAAATCATGACTTATAGCTCATGAAAACATGAATTTTGGCCTTCGCAGAATTATTTGCCAATGGGTAAAAATGATAAAAAAAAATAGAAAAATATCATGGGTTATAGCTCATGAAATTGTGAATTTGTATTCCGCGTAATTATTGACCAATAGATCGAAATGACTAAAAATGGTAAATAATCGTAAGTTATAGCTCATGAGATCATTAATTTGGGATCAGCATAATTAATTGCCAATGGCTTCAAATGTCTAAAATTGGCCAAAACGCATGGGTTATAGCTCATGAATTTGTTAATTTTGGCCTTCGTAAAGTTATTTGATAATCAGTGTAAACGACTAAAAACGATCAAAAATCATGGGTTATAGCTCAAGAAATCGTCAATTTAGAACTTCGCAAAATTGTGGCAAAAAATTATCTGTTATTGCTCATGAAATCGTGGCTCCATGTAATTATTTTATAATGGATCAAAATGACCAAAGATGTCAAAAAATCGTGCGTTACAAATTATGAAATCATGAATTTTGGCCTCCACAAAATTATTTGCTCAACGGTCAAAATAACCAAAAATAGCTAAAAATCGTGCGTTATAACTCATAAAATTGTGAATTTTGGCCTCCAAGAAATTATTTGTCAATGGATCGAAACGACTAAAAATGGGCAAAAATCATGAGTTATAGCTCATGAAATCGTGAATTTTAGCCTCCGTGAAATTATTTACAAATGGGTCGAACCGACTGAAAATGGCAAAAAATTCTGGGTTATAGCTTACCAAATTGTGAATTTTTGCCTTTGCAAAATTCATTGCCATTGCCAAGGGTCGAAAAAAATGAAAATGAAGAAAAATCATGAATTACAGCTCCTAAAAATGTGAATTTTGGCCTCTGCAATATTATTTGCCAATGGGTAGAACGACTAAAAATGGTACAAATCATGGGTAACAGCTCATGAAATTGTGAATTTGGACTCCACACAACTATTCACCAATGGATCGAAATGAGTAAAATGGCAAATAATCAAAGGTTATAGCTCATGAAATCATGGACTCTATAAAATTATTTGCCAATAAATTGAAATAACTAAAATGGCTAAAAATCATGGGTTATAGCTCATGAAATCTTGAATTTTAGCCTCTTGGTAATTATTTGCTAATGGGTTGATATGACTAAAAATAGCCAAAAATCGTGCATTATAGCTCATGAATTTTAGCCTACGCAAAATTATTTGCCAATAGGTTGAAATTACTAAAATTGCCAAAATTCATGGGTTATAGCTCATGAAATCATGAATTTTGGCCTCTGTGAAATTATTTGCCAATGGGTCAAATAAATAAAATGAACAAAAATTATGATTTATAGCTCATGAAATCATGAATTTTGGCCTCTGTGAAATTATTTGTCAATTGGTCGAATGACTAAAAATTATCAAAAATCATGGGTTATAGCTCATAAAATTGTGAATTTGGACTCCACACAACTATTCACCAATGGGTCAAAATGACTAAAAATTATCAAAAATCATGGGTTATAGCTCATGAAATCATGAATTTTGGCCTCTGTGAAATTATTTGCCAATAGGTTGAAATTACTAAAATTGCCAAAATTCATGGGTTATAGCTCATGAAATCTTGAATTTTAGCCTCTTGGTAATTATTTGCTAATGGGTTGATATGACTAAAAATAGCCAAAAATCGTGCATTATAGCTCATGAATTTTAGCCTACACAAAATTATTTGCCAATAGGTTGAAATTACTAAAATTGCCAAAATTCATGGGTTATAGCTCATGAAATTATAAATTTTAACATCTATGAAATTGTTTAATAATCGGTCAAAACGACTAAAAATGGCAAAAAAAATATGCATTATTGCTCATAAAATCGTTAATTTTGGGCTACGCAAAATTGTTTACCGGTGGGTCGAAACAAAGAAAAATTAGTAAAAATCATGGGCTATAGCTCATGAAATCATGAATATTAGCATCCACAAAATTATTTTTAAATGGCTTGAAATGATAAAAAATGATTAAAAATTATGCGTTATAACTCATGAAATGGTAAATTTTTGCCTCCATAAAAAAATTCCAATGGGTTGAAATGACTAAAAATTATAAAAAATCATGTCATAGCTCATGAAATCATGAATTTTGGCCTCTGTGAAATTATTTGCCAATGAGTCGAAATAAATAAAATGAACAAAATTATGATTTATAGCTCATGAAATCATGAATTTTGGCCACCGTGAAATTATTTACCAATGGGTCGAAATAAATAAAATGAACAAAATTATGATTTATAGCTCATGAAATCATGAATTTTGGCCACCGTGAAATTATTTACCAATGGGTCGAAATAAATAAAATGAACAAAATTATGATTTATAGCTCATGAAATCATGAATTTTGGCCACCGTGAAATTATTTACCAATGGGTCGAAATAAATAAAATGAACAAAATTATGATTTATAGCTCATGAAATCGTGAATTTTAGTCATCACGAAATTATTTTCCAATGGGTCGAAATAAATAAAATGAACAAAATTATGATTTATAGCTCATGAAATCATGAATTTTGGCCACCGTGAAATTATTTGCCAATGGGTCAAAATGACTAAAAATTATAAAAATTATGGGTTATAGCTCATGAAATCATGAATTTTGGCCACCGTGAAATTATTTGCCAATGGGTCAAAATAACTAAAATTATCAAAAATCATGGGTTATAGCTCATGAAATCATGAATTTTGGCCACCGTGAAATTATTTACCAATGGGTCGAAATAAATAAAATGAACAAAATTATGATTTATAGCTCATAAAATTATGAATTTTGACCTCCGTGAAATTATTTGTCAATTGGTCGAATGACTAAAAATTATCAAAAATCATGGGTTATATCTCGTGAAATCGTGAAATTTGGCCAACGTGAAATTCTTTTCCAACGGGTCAAAATGACAAAAATCAGTCAAAAATTATGGGTTATAGCCCACGAAATCATGAATTTTGGCCACCGTGAAATTATTCGTCAGTGGGTCTAAACGACTAAAAATGACTAAAAAAGCATGGGTTATAGCTCACGGATTCGTGAACTTTAGCAACAATAAATTAAATTATTTAACATTAGGTCGAAATGACTAAAACTTGCCCAAATTTATGGATTATAACTCATGAAAATATAGAAATTTGACCACTGCAAAATTCTTTGCCAACGGGTCGAAACAATAAAAATTGTAAAAAGTCATAGGTTAGCTTAGGAAATGGTGAATTTTAGTCATCACGAAATTATTTTCCAATGGGTCGAAATAAATAAAAATGAACAAAAATTATGATTTATAGCTCATGAGAATGTGAATTTTAGTATCCTATCAGAACTCCCTGTGAATCCTATATTTTGACTAATAAAACTAACTTAATATGTACTAATATTTTGTTTAAGTGTTGTATATTTCAGATAGTACATGGATGGCAAATGATGCTCATAAGTCATACAATGCAAAAGCAACAATGGAGCAAGTCAACAAGGAAACAATGCAAGCAAAGCTAGCATAACAAGCAAGCAAGCAAACCAGCAAGCAAACAAGCAAAATGTTATCTAAGTTCAAGATCAAGAGGACTTGCAAAGAGTTTTGGAATCCCGGGTGGAGTAGAAGCTGATGACGTCTCTGTGTGTTGGGTCTTAGGTATAATTTTTGAAGTTTGCTAATAGTAAAGCAAAACAAGATTAAAGGGCACTAATTCTTTATTCCATTGACTGGACCTTCCCTTTGAACTTCCCATCGATCTTCCCATAGGTTCCTCATAGATCTTCCCGTGATCTTTCTATGGATCTTTCGATAGGTCCCTCATAGATCTTCCCATTGACAATCTTGACAGCCGCAATTATAGACAAAATCAGCCTGGCCACAAGTGGCAAGAGTTATTTTTATCAAAGAAGTGCAAACTCACATGTTCTATGTAGTGTTTTATTAAAATAACTGATGTGTGGTAGTTTTTTTATTACCCATAACTAACTTTATCACATGGAGCTTATTTTATAAGTTTCAAGTTGGCTACATCACAACTTTACAAAGGATGATATAATTGATGTCCCCTTTATTAGTTTATTCTATCTTCCCAATATAATATTCCCTCGTATCTGTCATTTATTCATATATGGTATTATATTCAAGAGAATCTTAGACTTTTGCTCTCTCTCTCTCACTCGTTCAATTCTTTCACCCTTAAATTACTTTAATCTATGAGATTTATTTACTCATATGAGAGGACTCCTTAGCCATGTGAACACAAGAACCTCTTTTGAAATCTTTTCATAACCCCTCTTGTGTTCATAATCTCTTGGCTTTACGGCTTGAGGTTGGAAGAATGATCATAACCTTGCCTTCTTACCTATACCATGTCTCCAACCATTTGGGATATATTCTTTTGTCAAACCACGACAACTTGGACAAATCCTTTCAAGACAAGTTGGCCAACCCATTCCTTATATGACTTTAACCTTTTTACCACCTTGTCTCTCTACTTGCTATTCTATCTTCAAGATTGTCAAAATGTCTCATACGGGTTTGTCTCATGAGCTATTGCAATGCTTGACTATTTATGGTCATGGCATTTGATTGTTTGAGGCATTCCAACCACCATCAAGTAGAAGAGCCATTGCCTAAACCCAATTTTATCCTATCCTCTAAAACAAAACAATTTCTTCCTGAGCTAAAATCTTAAGTGCCATTAAATCACATCTTACTTAAGCTCAGCAAGCTATTAGAGCCTCAATTGTAATTAGAGTGAGCTTGCGATTGAGTGAATATTTGTTCTCATATCTTGTATTGAGAGAACCCAAGAAATTCCCTTCGTAAATGCAGTGAACTCTTCAAGGTGTGAAGAGTGGTGAACTGCTGCTAGCTAGAGGGTGTCAAAAGAGGCAGTGGGTGTGTTGTAATCAATGAAATTCAGGTGAAAGTTTAAATATAGCGGATTTGAAAAATTCTAGTTGAGGTGCTAGGTAGGTGGATGTAACCCAGTTGAGGGGTGAACCACCTTTTATATATCTCGTGTATGCTCTTTGTGCTGATTGCTTCATCTCTGTTTATTCTCGAAAGTTCCTTGGAGCTTCCCTACTCTATTCTTAGATCTATCTCAGAGTAAATTACTTATATCCTCAATTAGGACGTTTCATATAACTTCTCATCAACTACTTCAAGAAAGATCCATTCTGATTACTGGACATTTTCAATAACCTCTCCTATCATCTATCCAGTTATCTCCACAAATAAATTATTTTTAAAACCTACGACTTCATACTTTCCTTCACTAAAATCTAGTAAAGTCTCCATATTTCATCAATAACCTTGTTCAGCCCCCACCTTTTTAGGGTTCTTACACTACTTTCATAGGAGTGGAGTGATGTACACAATAATTAGAGGAGCTGTAATATCTAAACTAACCCTCTAACCGCTCATGAATCTATACCAATGACCGCTCATGAATATATACCAATGAGCAAATTTATCTAAAACCCCCATAATATCTCTTTCACGTGGCAACAACACTAGTCTAAAGTCAAATATCAAATAAATATGGATTTTTTTCTGATATTAGTCCCTTTAATCTTTCATATTTTAAAATTAGTACCTCAAATCATCGAAATTGCCACTAGCTACTTCAATTAGTCCCTCAAATCTTCAAAACTGCTATCAACTCCACCAATTCTTAAGTTATTTTGTAATTAGCCCCTCCAATCAAGAGTAGAACTAGCAATTAGAGAGATTAATTTGAAACCATTGATTATGAGATCTTGGGTACCTAATAGCAATTTCAATAATTTTATAAACTAATTTCAAGATATGATAGATATTAGAGACTAGAATATAGTGAATGTCACGACCCCAATTTTTAAACCTCGAAGGAATATTGGAGCCGGACTAAACTTGTGAAAATATCCTCCAAAAATCTACATTCAAGAAAAGACCACCAAAATAATCTCATTATTGAATTAAAACCAACAACAAAAATTTCTATAATCCAAAAGTTAATAGTAATCCAATTAACTTGAGAAAAATAAATATTCCTCAAGTTAAAATAAAACTCAACCTAAAGAGAAATATTCAATTATTACAAAGCTTCCAAAATATTTCCTTCCAAAATATAGATTCATCAAATAACCACCAAAAAATAAACTTATCATATGAATTAAAACCAACACTAATCATCCTTTATATTAAAGGTCTACACTAATCCAATTACATAAAACAATATTCTGCCAACTAGAAGTAAAATCCACAATTACATAAAACAATATTCTGCCAACTAGAAGTAAAATCCACTTTTAATGAGAAAATTTCATTATTACAAAACTCCCAAAATATCAACTAAAATTAGATCTTTATTTAACCTCCACCTACAAGAAATTAGCAATCTGCAAATTTATTCATTGCTCCCTTCTAAGAATTTGGGAACCGTCGACACCACCTAATCTCGAGTCTCTGAAAAAAGGTGAAAACAACACAATGAGTTCACAGCTCAATAAGTGGATGAATCTACACATTATACACTGGTTTTGCAAAAACTAAAATATTTTGACTTGATAAATAAAATATTAGAATAGGAGAAAATCATGAAGCAACATTTTTAAAATATATTCATGCAATGCAATAAGCAGGTCACGTCTTAATGCGGTCAACACTTCGATAATCCGGTTGACTTCGCAAACCACACTATTATTGAGCTCGTGGTTAGCATGGTGAGACCCAAAATTGGGCTCTTAGCGCTAAAAATAAAAACATCATAGAGGCACATTGAGTCCTATTTAGATGACTTACTTATCTCCGATATATACCAGTATATTGACTTGAGATGCATATACTATAAAAAAAATGAACAAAGTTCATATAAATAAATATTTTATAAAGAAATGCCAAAGACCAACCAACAGTGAAATCGACCACATATACATCTTAACCTACTATTATATGAAAAAGACAAAACTGTCGACAAAGAAAAGTAAACATTAGCTTATACCAAAATACCAAAATACCAAAATATCCATGTGCATCACCAAATTGATCCAATCAATAGCTGATATATGAGTAAATCATACAAAAGGATGTAATCTATCGAGAATAAATCCACATATATTTAATATAATTTTATATTAAAAATACGCAACGCACAATGCATAAATTCACCACTTGCTAGAATACAATTCAATATCCAATGTCCATTCACGATGAATATCCGGTGCTTTTAAAACTCCTAAAGAATAAATTCAGATAATTATCAATATTAAATATCTCATGATCATACACTTGCTAAATGAACTAATACATATACTAAACTATATCAGATCATCTTCTAATAAATAATATATAAATCACAAAGGATAGACTAGTGGTCAAAAGCAATCATAACCATTGAATTTGGATTTAAGTATACTAGTATGCCACACCTACTGATGCATGCACTTGGTTTAAGAAATTATTAATTAATAATATATTCTATATTTTGATTCTTAAATATGTACTTATGATATAATATTTATTTATGGTACAGTGATTCTTGTTGGAATAGCAAAAATTATTATTAGATGCAAAATTACAAAAGCTATAATAGTAAAATGAAATCACAATCGATATAAAGATATTGTTTAACTAGCTCAGTTCATGGAAATTGTATAAGTCAATTTTTAATCCAAATAAAAGAATCTCAATCAAGAGACAAATTAACTGATTTCATATAAGAAATCAAACTTTTATGTAATTCAATCAAATATATCATATATAGGTTTGTGTATTCTGATTTACTCAATGAATAGAGAATAGATAGCCAATATATTTTATTAGTTAATCTTTGTAGCATAAAGTTGATAGGAACAAAGAACTTATTTGTGATTAATCGAAAGAAGACAAACAAAGTTTTATGATTCAACATAATTATTAACAAAAGAACATAAAAGATGCTTAATAGAGGTAAGAAAATCAAAAGGACAAGAAATATTAAAAGCGTTAGAGAAGCACCTCTGAACTTAAAGTGCATATGAACCTAGTAATTAGTTAAGAATTAAACCATGAATATATCTAATGAACAAAAAACGAACTTATGACCTATGTTCAAAGAAAAAGCACAACTTATGATAAAAAACACAAAATGCTCTTTACAACATTGTGCGAGGGTGAAAAAATCTATAAATAGCTTTGCATAAACTCCAAAAATAAGATCATATATTCTTTCTAAGTATTAAAAGATTAATAATAATCCTACCCAATCCACGTAAATATGTACTTATGATATAATATTTATTTATGGTACAGTGATTCTTGTTGGAATAGCAAAAATTATTATTAGATGCAAAATTACAAAAGCTATAATAGTAAAATGAAATCACAATCGATATAAAGATATTGTTTAACTAGCTCAGTTCATGGAAATTGTATAAGTCAATTTTTAATCCAAATAAAAGAATCTCAATCAAGAGACAAATTAACTGATTTCATATAAGAAAATCAAACTTTTATGTAATTCAATCAAATATATCATATATAGGTTTGTGTATTCGATTTACTCAATGAATAGAGAATAGATAGCCAATATATTTTATTAGTTAATCTTTGTAGCATAAAGTTGATAGGAACAAAGAACTTATTTGTGATTAATCGAAAGAAGACAAACAAAGTTTTATGATTCAACATAATTATTAACAAAAGAACATAAAAGATGCTTAATAGAGGTAAGAAAATCAAAAGGACAAGAAATATTAAAAGCGTTAGAGAAGCACCTCTGAACTTAAAGTGCATATGAACCTAGTAATTAGTTAAGAATTAAACCATGAATATATCTAATGAACAAAAAAACAGAACTTATGACCTATGTTCAAAAGAAAAAGCACAACTTATGATAAAAAACACAAAATGCTCTTTACAACATTGTGCGAGGGCGAAAAAATCTATAAATAGCTTTGCATAAACTCCAAAAATAAGATCATACATTCTTTCTAAGTATTAAAAGATCAATAATAATCCTACCCAATCCACAGAAAAAAGGTACATACTGAAAATAACATTTGGTTCCCAAATCAAATTTATACGTACTCTTAATTATCAAGACTTTCAAATAATAACCTTCCTATAATCTATTATCCTTCTCTTTTTCAAGGATTCAAGAGACAAAACACAAATTAAAAGCTACGAATTGAACATGGGACATAGTCTTCAACTTCATAAAAAATAAATCTTTAAGTCTGCAAACCATTTGACAAATATTATTCAATGTATGCACGTGCACATACATACACAACCTACGTACACTATAAGCCATTTGACAAACTTTTCATATATATTTCAGAAACCATTGTGTTGGCGTAAGAATTTAGCTTAGTAGGTGATGTGGTGGGTTGAAGAAAATGGATTACATGTAGATGAAAAAGAGGTTATGTAAAAGGAAAATAAAATAGTGATTAGTTAATTGGATCCATAACATATGTATTTAATTAAATAAGCTATGAAATCTTTAAGAGCATAAGAAACTAATTAAATATGGAATCTTTAAGAGCCTAAGAAACTAATTAACTCTTATTATTATTATTATTATTATTAATTAATTTAATTTAATTTAAGACTCATTGAACGAGACTTTGAGATAAATTAATTAAATAAATAAAATAATTAAAGTAGAGGGGTAAAAAGGGTAATCAAAAGTTTTAGCACCCCAATCCTCTTTTATATGTAGTATAGATAAGTACTAATCCTATGGAATGTGGATGCCCACTTGCTGCGGCCACACAATATTTATCTATTATGAAGCTCGGTGATTCTCTAATCAAAACTGAACCTAAGCTCATGTTCAAGCTATTAAATTATACTAATACAACTCATTTAATTCATATACTAGATCATATCAGCCCATAAACTCTAATGATATCATTAGTAAATAATATGAAATCACTTACATCATCAATCGTGGGCGCAAATAAGAAATCCTTCCAGTGTACCCTTTCACCGAAAATGATAAACACTAATAAAATAATAATTTTCTCCTGACTCTTCTCCGTTGCAAAGTTTTTTTTGTTCTTTTTTTTTTTTTTTCTAAAACCGCAGCTTCTGTAGAAGTCTGCCGTACATCGGACTTGGGGTAGGGTTTAATTAATATTTTCCCTTTATATATTATATACTACTATTTCAATGAATCCCTCAACCAATTATATATTTACATATCACCATAATTACTACTATTAATTGCATAAAACATCTTTAGTAATCAAAGATTTCTACATTAATTAAAAAATACTTGAAAAATACTAATTTAATTTGTAATCTAATATACATTTACCCAATGAATTAGGAGTATTACACACTATTGCCCTAGACAAAAGTTTTACCCTCAAAACTTGAACATATTTGACTTGTCCATTAGATCATGTGATAACTTTCTAACAAACTCAACTAAACTATAATTATACATGTACTATGATTATTGTCACTATTTACTTTAAATCTACTATTGCAATATGATAAACACAATCTAGGATTCATCTGCTCCATTTTTCAAATAAGCAATAAAAATAATTTGTAAACCTAGTTACATCACAATTGAGAATTTGGATATTACAGTGAAAACTCAATAAATATAGAAGCATAAAACAAAAGGGAGGTCAAAATCCACAAACATGTCAGGTTCAAGCTCATTGCTAGCTAACGAGATCTCCGTGCAGTGCATCCACATTCAAGTACCACAGAATACGTTACGGCGCAAAATCAGCCCCATGCAACGCTCTCCTCAAATCTCCAAGTGTCTCCAATCAATTAACCCTAATTGGTAATTTACATAATTAACATCCCTTTTTAATGCTCTTAGTCGTATCCACGTACATTTCCTTATTAACTTCTTATCCTTCTTCTCAACAATTTACCACCAAAGAGATTCCACAAAATTCATTCCCCCTTATTTATTTATTTTTTTTACATGGCTTCTACATTGTCAATATCACACTTTAAAACCTATGCAATCCTAGCTACCATCTCAAAGTCTCCACCATGGCCAAAAGCTCATCACCCATACAAAAGCTAACTCAAGAGTTGCTTAACATCAACATAAAGAGAAGCATCTCATTCTTGCCATTGTTCCTGTTAGCATCCTTCATCTTTGTTCTCACCTTGTTCTACTCTCCAAACCCTTATAGCTATAGGGTCTTCCCTCAAAGAAACAGCGGTACAAAATGTGACTTGTTTGATGGAGAATGGTTGAGAGATTACGAGAGAACGCCGTATTATACTCAAGGGAGTTGTAGCACGATTCCTGAGTCGAAGAATTGCGAAAAGTACGGGAAAGAACAAGGGTTTGTGCATTGGAGATGGAAGCCTAAGGGCTGTGATTTGCCAAGGTTTGATGCGAAGAGATTCTTGAAGATTGTTAAAGGCAAGAGAATGGCGTTTGTTGGGGACTCGGTTTCTAGAAACCAGATGGAATCATTACTTTGTCTCTTGTCTCAGGTGTTTTCTGAGCTTTCTAGTATAGGCTTCTTTTTTTTTTTTTTTTTGGGTATAAGCTTTATCACATAATTTTTGCTTTTGGAAAGTTATTGATGGTTTGGTTCCAAGAAGATGAATGTACGGATGCATTAGACATGATACATATCTAAGTGCATGTATTTTCTATATGATGAATATATATAGGAGAATTAACTATGAATAGGCAACGTTTGCAAATGCAATATAACTCGAATGTGTTGAATAGAAATCGGCTCAAAGAAATAATATGATCAGAAGTTTAAAAATTTAAGCTAATGCGTAAGGCAATGATCGGAGGAGGGCATCATATATTTGAGGATATACTGATACAGGATTCCACTTTCTCAGAGATCATGTCGAGAAGAAGACGATTGCACTAGAGTACTGAACGTACAGGACACTAGAGCACATGAATGATATTTTCGCGGCCTTTGGATGTATTTCACAGGCTTAGAAGTATAGAGTTGGAATGACTACAATTCAAGTTTAAGGAGGCACGGTTGAATTTTATCTTCATTAGTAGCTAGCTAGCTTGGATGAGAAACTTAGAATTGTAACCTACCTATTTATGACCTAGCTAGTCATTAATGAAACAAAGATTTTGTAACTATAGATAATGGCCTACATATCCTGTAGCGCTTTCTGTCATCTTGTTCGTCTTCTAATCACGCTCAGAGTATTCAACTAGCTTTGCCTTATCATCGCAAGTATAGATAGGTCCAAAATTTTGGATGTCATTGAAAGCGTTTGTGATACCAAGCATGTTGTTTTCAGGAGGTGTAGTGCTCAATGTTCTGCTGGGGTAGTAAAACAAATGGCTTTTATTTCAAACATTCTCAAGTCTAAGCATAAAGAGTACTTTAGTGTTCAGAGGGTGTTTGGGAGGGCTTATTATTTTGAAGCTTATAAGTTAAGTTGACTTTAGTGGCTTTTGGCTTTTCTGGTAAAAATGCTATAAACATTGTTTGGGTAGAATAGTAATTTCTTTGGTCAAACCTAGCTTATTTAGGTGAGGTTATAAGCTAATTTTTCAAAAGCTGGGGTATACCAGCTTTTTAAAATGGGGCTTATAAATCAACTTAATTAGGTATTTTACCAAACAAGTAGATATGAAAAAGCTAACTTAAAAACTAGTTTGACAAAAAAAATAAGCTCCCCCAAACACCCTCTCAATGTTTCAGTTGGTGGTAGTTTTTAACATTTGAATGGACACATAATTCATCTGACTTCATTAAGATCTAATAAACAATTAATGGTAGCACATGATTATGTTCAGTGGGTAATCAAGATGAGTCCTTTGTGATTAGTGCAGGAAAAAATACTAACAAATATATACATGATCGATCAAGCTAAGAAAATTAGTACCCAAATCATGATTTAATTGATGCTGTAGTAGACTTTGAAAGAAAAAGTACTGAAATGCATGTGGTTTAACAATCTGCATTTATGATCATCGTTTAATAATTAGTACTAATCTTGAAGCTCTGACTTTTGATAAAATATTTGATCATAATCACACAGGCAGGTCACATATAACTTACATGTGCATGTCTAACTATGAACTGTTCTTGTTCTATGAAAAGAATTTCTTGGATTTCCTCCAAACATATTAATTTCAATAGTTGAGTTGTGGTAAGTTGTGTAATTTTATTTTCACTTTGTTTTCTTGGAGAGCTCCACTTCTCTTCACAAAATTAATTGGTCTACAATATCATATGCATACTAGTTAAAATATGATTTTAATCACCATGAGTCTGTTTTTTCAGGAGTAAACCTAGATGTTGGGTCTGAAGAAAAATAGATAAATGTTGATCACAGAAAAATGTAGCTAAACTTTCTTCAACTTTATGCAAGTATAGTGTTACCAATTGATAAAGATATATTTTCAACTATGCACATATGATTATATTACTGTGATGATTTTATTGCACTAAATCAATATGATACAATTTTATTTCGAAGCTGAAATCCAACACCATCAATATTGCAGGTAGAAACACCTATAGACATTCAAGAAAAAGACCCTGAAGACAGATTCAGAACCTGGTACTTCCGTTCTCACGACTTCACCCTCCTAACTGTCTGGACCAAATTCCTAATATCTGGAACGGAGTTACTCGAAAACGAAACGGGAACGGGAGTCTTCGACCTACACTTAGACAAACTCGACACATCTTGGACCCAAAAGCTCCCCTGGCTCAACTACGTCGTCATCTCCACTGGCCACTGGTACTTCCGAAAAAACTACCTCTACGAAAACAACAACCTCATCGGCTGCATCTACTGCTCCGAGAATAACCTAACAAATTTCGAACCAGCCTATGCAATAAAAAAATCATACAGAACAACACTTCAATACATTAAGGAATGCAAGAACTGCGATGGGATTGTTAATATACTAAGAACCTTCTCGCCAGCGCATTTTGAGAACGGGAATTGGAACGGGGGAGGTATTTGTAACAGGACTGTACCGTTGGGTAACGGGGAAGTGAGTTTCGCGGGAAATGAGTGGGAAGTGAGGAATGCGCAGGCTGAGGAAGTGAAGAGGGAGGAAGGGAAAGGGTTTAGGGTTTTGGACGTGACGAAGGCGATGACGATGAGGGCTGATGCTCATCCGGGGATTCACTGGAACAATCAGTGGATGAAAGGGTATAGTGATTGTGTGCATTGGTGCTTGCCAGGGCCTGTTGATATGTGGAATGAGCTTATGTTGGAGGTATTAAAGGAGGATGATACTGCTTCATTTATTGCGTAGGACTGCATTCTTTGCTTTGAACATTGTATAAGAATTTTGTGAAATTTAAATAATCTCATAGTATGATTCAATGTTGGATCTCCATCATTATTCACGGATGTCAAACATCTCCAAATCAGTTGAGGTTATAGCGATAAATTGGTTGATTTGGACATATTTTTAGTGGAAAATGTTGGACTGCAACAAATATTATTCATGATCTAGCTTTATTTCTTGAATTTTGAAACTCATAATTTAATTGCGATCAGATTATTTGTTTTAGCTCACTTACTCAAAATTGGAAGCTCTTATCTATGCCGTATGCCAAAACTTAATACTTCCTGTGTTTTTCTTTTATTGAGAAATAACTGTGGGTGCACAAAAATTACCCCGTTGTTGCATTAATAAGAATTTAACGCAACATCTCCAGGCTCCAGCAACTACAAAAGTTTTGCCCGAGCATAAAAGGAAAAAAAAAAGAGAGGAAAACAACAACAACAACAACAACAACAAGATACTTAGCAAGTGACTATACTTCCTATGTTACGCCTTCCACGTCCCAGCCTGTAAAACAACACTTCCCCTCGTGTCATCAAATTAAAAGGTGTATCCTTTCTAGAATTTAAATCTCATGCTTTCTCCCCTAAGTCCAACGGTTGCAACCTGTTTTGTTTTTTCTCCTCTTTTTACATCATGGTCAAACAGTCGAACCCGAACCCAAATACTTAGGGCTTTGTTTGGCCCATGATGTTTTTATTATTTTGTTTCTCTAAAACAATACCATGGTGTTATGTTTTCTCTGTAAGTGTTTTCAGAACATCATGGTGATTATTTTTATCAACACTAGTTTGATCCTTTCTAAAATTAGTAATAAACATATGATTAATATATTATGAATAAAAATATATTAATATATTAAATATTATATGTATTAAAACATTATTATTTATATTATTATATTATATATTAATATTAATTATAACACAATACTATTGATGTCGATTTCAAATAGGAAATTTAGTGGGGATTATGGAGAGTTTTAGGGTCCCCGATCTCATTTTGTAGAACATGCACAAAACATGCACAAGACAGCTTTTCGTAGTCTAATTACTAGGCATTGTAGTCGACTAACTGGCAAATGACAGCGTGTTTCGGTCGGGAACGAGTAGTCGACTACTAGGCATTGTAGTCGACTAATTTGCGCCGACAAAGCGCTTTTCGGCCGGGTACGTAGAGTAGTCGACTACTAGGCATTGTAGTCGACTAATCAAGTAGTAGTCGACTAACTGGCAGATTTCAATACGGGTTTGGTTTTAAACCCGGTTCGTTTAGAGTTTATATATAACCCTAAACCTGATTATTAGGGAAGTTTTCAAGCACGTTTTGGAGCAGCCTTTGAGAGGGTTTTGTGCATCTTTGGAGAGGAGATCTTTTGAGAGATTGAGAGGTTTATTTTAGGATTTCTTTGTGAGAACTTGTAATCCTAATTTGTATTCTCTCTTTCTATTAGTGAAAATCCCTCCTTACCCCGTGGACGAGACAACTTGCCGAACCATGAAATCTCGTGTCTTTACTCTTTATTGTGTTTTGGCTTTCCGCTTGTGGTGATTTCTCTCACGGCCCGCGGTCCGCCCAACAATTGGTATCGAGCTATTGTTCGATTGAAAGTAGTGTAATTTCTAATTTGAGGGGTGTTCGGTGATTCCGAGAGAAGCGGATTCACGAAGACAAACAGAGGATGGCGCCAACCAAGAATCACCAAAGTGGGAAAATTCGAGATTGAAAAGTTCAATGGGAAGAACGACTTTTCCTATTGGAGGATGCGATGAAAAACTTTCTAATTTCGCAAAATTGCATAAGGCTTTGGATGGAAAGGAGAAGAAGAACAAGGATATGTCCGGTGAGGATTGGGAGGAGTTGGATCCGAAGCACGGCCGATTATCCTATGCCTTGAGAGGGATGTAGCTTTCTTGGTAGATGGAGAGGAAACGCACGCGCGCAGTGGAAGAAGTTAGAGGATACCTTCATGACGAAGAGTCTAACTAACCGGATCTACTTAAAATCCAAATTGTATACTTGCAAGATGGAGGAGGGCTCATCAATCCGGAACACATCAACAAGTTTGATAGGATCATATCAGATTTGAAAGACATAGATGTTAAAGTAGGAGACGAGGATCAGCGCTTCTACTACTGCCTCTGCCAAGTCTTATGAGAACCTCGTGCAAACACCGATGCTTGTGGGAGAAAATTTGAAGATGGATGAGACTAGAACGACACTTCTGCGGACGATCTTCTAAGATTGCAACTAGTGACATGGCCATCGGTGGTAGCAAGGAACAAGCGCAGGATTGTTTGCAAGAGGAAGGAGCAATGAGCGAGGAAAAGGCAAGGGAGGAAAGTCTAGATCTAAATCAAGACCTCTTATGGGAAAAGGATGTTTCAAGTGCGGTGAAGTGGGCATTTCAAAGTCGACCGTCCAAATAAGAGAGTAGGTGGAAAGAAGAACAACAACAAGACCGAGAGGAGAGAGGGCAAGGAAGAAGCGAAGCTACGCTTCGAGGAAGGGAGTGATAAGGAGTGCTATGTCGTCCACGGGTGGCGGAGGATATCTCCGGAAGTGGATACTTGATTCGGTTGTGTAGGCTAAAAATTGCTTATCGCACTCAACAAGACTCAGAACGGTGGGTTGATAACCGACGATCCATCCGACGGCGCACCGTAACGCGCCGACGCGGATTACGCCGAAAAGCCCGTAGCCAGTCGACGAACCCATGAAGTGAGTCGGCGAGGCGACGAGCCGAAACGACGCGCCGGAGAAAAACCGGACGACGGCTCAACGAGGCGAAGTTGGCTAAATTCAAACGTTGACGACGAATCAACCGCATTTAGTCCGCCGATGCAAACGAACCGCTTGAGCTCAAAGTTAATCGGACACGGACTCAACACAATGGCGACATCACCGAGCAAAACTAAGCCCTAAGACCGAAGAATCGACAAAGAATCGACGGAGAGTCGACGGAAAACGACGCCGACGACCGGAGCCACGACGCGGCACCTCGCCAAGTGGCCGAGGTGGTCGGCCACCGCCTGAGCCACTCGCCAACTTGGCAGGAGGCTCGCCACTTTGGCCGAGCCACCTGCCAGTGGCCGAGGTGGCTCGGCCAAGTGGCCGAGCCACTTGCCGTCAGCTACACCCTTTGTTTTTGTATAAATAGGGGGTCTTGCTCATTCGGGGATTTTGGATCTTGGACTCGGATTTTTCTTGGATTTTGGCGGACTTCGAAGAGCCCTCGCGAGATCTACTCGACACCGGTCCGAGCACCGACGAGCTCAAGTCCGACGCCGATCTATAGGCGGAAGTTAAGCAAACTCGGGTCAATTATGATACCCTCTAGGTTAAGCTTCGCCTTAACCTCGTGGATAGCCGGATTTCTCCTTGTAGATCTCACCGCCCGCATCCTCTCCTTCGTGAGTGTGATCCCCGCAGCGATCCTCTCCTTCGTGAGTGATCCTCAGCGCTTCGCTTCCCTTCGAACGAGCCCCTACGCCTGTAGTTCCGAACCCGGTTTACACCAGGATCGAATTGCGCGGTAGTCCACGGACGAACAAAAGTCCCCGCACGAGCAAAGAACTCCACGCCAGGATCCGGATAATAGAGATCCTCGTGTTTGTTCACAAAAGGAAGAAAGTTGTAATTTTCGTTTTCATTGTAAGCCTGAAATATAAAGGCATTTCTTTTGTTTGAAATTTTGTTGTAGGCCAACGAAGCTGTACACGAGTTCAAACGAGCAATGAATAACAAACCAACTTTCCCCGCGAACAAGCTGGCGACCACAGTGGGAGCCAACGGCTTCAGCAAAGAAGCCGTCGTGTCGCAACCGCGGATCCCGATCCCGGTCATCGAGGAGGTCGAGTTCGAGTTCGACCAGAAGAAGTATGAAGAATACCTCTCCTCCTCGTCCAGATCCAGTTCCCCCCGCAAGTCCAAGATGGTCTCCGCTGCAAGGAAGACCCGATCGGCCTCAGATGCGGAGGCGAGAAAATCCACCACCACCGCCGTCAAGACTGCAGACAACGGTGGTTCCCCGGCCCTAACAATGGCCAAACCTTCAGAATCCCTGTCTTCACAGGGGATCGATTCCGCCAATGGCGTTGTGACTCTCTCCAAGAGAGCCCGTCAGAGGCGACGTCAGCGCCTGGCGAAACAATTAGCCCAGGCGAAAGAGTCAATGGATGGGGTCCGCTATGAGGCGGATCTAAGATCCAAGTTGACTCAGAGGTTGAAGTCTGAGATCGTAGCCGATTCCTACAGGCCGGCGACGAATGAATGGGTCCGAGTCAAACGGAATCGTTCCACGCTTCAGGAACGTATCCGGAAGCGCCGCGCGCTCCTCGCGCAAGCACGGGCTTTGGTGCAACAAGCCCGCGAGTTGAAGAAGGAGGCGGCCAAGAAGTCGTCGACAAATCAGCTAGCTTGGAAGCCCAAGTCCGTCGAAGCTTCAACTCCGACGAACCCAAAGATCAAGCCTAGCTCGCCAGCAGCCAACTCGCCCCGTGCTCAAATCGAAATTGTGAGCACCTCAACAAAGTGGCATTGACGCCGGTTACCTCCTCCGTGTTCCACCTAAACTTCCGGCGGCTAACTCTCGCCACGACGCCAGTGCTTGCCGCTAAGGATCGCTTAGGTCCGCTAAAGGAATCACGTCACTCCGATACGGAGTCGCACCCACAAAGACAAGAAGAAACTCCGCATTGCCGCACCGCTTCAAATCAAGTCCGAGAGCCCGCCGAAGATTCACACTGGCTACGGCGTCATGCGGCAGTGACTTATGAAAGGCCTATTTGTTCTCGAAGGAGACGCCTCATCCGGACGATGACAACGTTATACCCGAAGTTGTGCCAACACACGATAGGTTGCTCCGTATTCATACCGACGAAGTTGTATTATCGTGCCGGGGTACAAGTAAATCCCGAAGAGGAACGCCTAATCAAACATGCCTTGCTTATGCTCAAACCGATCAAGGCAAGCAGTTATCTGAGTAACCGCGCTAAAACGACTGAAAAGGCCGGTCTTTGATAGACTCGCGACGAATGCCCGAACCAAGTCAAGACGCCTGAAGAAAAGATGGGCTCGCATGCATGAATTGCCGAGTGTTACCATCAATATGACCGCCAGAGGGACGCGTGCCACGCGCCGCTCCCGGCATCGCAACGAATGACTCGACAGGTCCCGACTCTAGACCACCCATTATCGCAAGATGCGAAGGAATTACCCTCGATGATGAAGTGTCGGATGTCGGCTCCGCAATGGCTTCGATAATACAATTTCCAAAGATAGGACAACCTCGGCCTCATGATCGCCGGATCAAGTGTCCCGTGATGCTTGAAGAGGCCCTAACCAAGCAAAAGGATAACTTTAAGCTTGAATGGAACCGCCATGCAGCAGATGAGAGCAATGCATGACCAATGATCCAGCGATAATGAACCGCCAAGGCGAGCCAAGTCGCCGCAATAATGTCAATTTAACAGATAGCGACCGGACGGGGAAGGAGGCCAAAACGTAGGTGATCGTGTCGCCAAAGAAAACGCTAGCGATAACACCGCCATTCCTCCCCAAGTTTACCCGAACGGAGACGAGGGGAAAATGAGAAAATAAAGACCTCGAGCAAAATCAATACTTTGATTTCCGCCAAGAGGTAAAGAAGACGGTATACCATGTCCTTACCCAAGGAGTGGGAATCAATCCCGTGATCCCACAAAATTCAACCTCATCAACTTTACACCGCTTGACGGAAGGGATCGCCCACTCAAAGACTTGATCTACTTCAAGTCTCATCTAGGTGTTATCTCCTAGAACGAGCCCTTGATGGTTCGGTCATTCGCTGGCACCCTTCGTGGAGTCAGCCTTCGATTGGTACCGCCTCAAACCGTGGAGTGTTAATAGCCGATGATATGGAGGCCATGTTTCTCACCAATTTCTTCGACGATGACACCGAGGTATCCATCGGTTCTTTGTTGGACGAGAAACAGAAAGACGGGGAAACAGTGGATAACTTCGTCAAGAGGTTCAGAAATAAGGCAATGAATTGCCGAGACCCGATAACGGAGAAGTTCATTCTCCAAACTTGTCATAGCAACCTGTCATTGGACGTGTTGGAAGCAATGGGAACTGCACCGTCCGAGACCTGGAAAGATTTAAGGATACGTGGAGAGCAAGCCGAGCGATTCCTGAGGAGGAAGAAAGCGAGAGAGGTCACCTATGGTGGATGCTCACAAGCGTAACTTTGTCCCCGTGGCAAAGGTAAAGCCAGTCAGGACGCTAATCAAACGCTCGAATCGCAACCACAACAAAGAAGCCGCAACAACGCACCACAAAGAATCGCAGCCTCAATGGCCAACAAACTCGTAATCGAAACCATCCGGTTCGAGGTTTCCCAAGACTTACTCGTTCAAGGACGAGGAAGTTCCGGGCATCTTCAAATACCTTCTGGAAAACAACAAAATCCAGCTTGCCCCAATTGTAAACCAAGAGGAGGCAAACAAGGTTACAGATCCTGGCATCGGCTTACCACATGGCGGTACATCATCCTACAAAGTTCGCTACCATCTCAAGGACAAGATTCAGCCTTGATCGATGTTGGAGTCATTACTCCAAAACCTCTAAAGAGAAGAAGGTGGGAGCAAATGCGCCTCTATAAGCCGGATCGTTCCTTCGATTGGTTCCAACCGACGCCGGCCAGAAGGTAGGAATGAAGATGGTGAATGAAGATCCTCACGGCAACGAAGAAGGGGCTCGCATCGCACACCCACAAAGAAACGGAGAAATCCTTTGGGTCCACCCCGACTTGCCGGAAGACGATCAAGGACTACATCCTCGCCATAAAGAAGTCCAAGGGAAAAGGCAAGCTATGCCATGTCGCTTCAAAGAATTCCAGAAGAATGATGAAAAAGTAGCCACCTTCCACCCTCAAGAGGAGATGAAGTCTTCGCTACTAGGAGCGGACACGAATATAGCTACAAATATCCGGAGGCTCCAAATCCAAACGCTAAGACACCGCCGAGCCGGGTGACCACGACTTTGTCCCCGCGGTAAAGCGTGCCCGCGAAAGTCAGAGACGCTAATCAAACGCTCGAATCGCAACCACAACAGCTAGCCGCAACAACGCACCACAAAGAATCGCAGCCTCAATGGCCAACAAACTCGTAATCGAAACCATCCGTTCGAGGTTTCCCAAGACTTACTCGCTCAAGGACGAGGAAGTTCCGCATCTTCAAATACCTTCGAAAACAACAAAATCCAGCTTGCCCCAATTGTAAACCAAGAGGAGGCAAACAAGGTTATGATCCTAAGTAATCGCGGCTTACCACGTACATCATCCTACAAAGTTCGCTACCATCTCAAGGACAAGATTCAGCCTTGATCGATGTTGGAGTCATTACTCCAAAACCTCTAAAGAGAAGAAGGTGGGAGCAAATGCGCCTCTATAAGCTTTGATCAGTTCCTTCGATTGGTTCCAACCGACGCCGGCCAGAAGGTAGGAATGAAGATGGTGAATGAAGATCCTCACGCAACGAAGAAGGGCTCAGACCGCACACCCACAAAGAAATCCAGAAATCCTTTGGGTCCACCCCGACTTGCCGGAAGATCTATCGACTCTACATCCCCGCCATAAAGAAGTCCAAGGGAAAAGGCAAGCTATGCCATGTCGCTCAAAGAATTCCAGAGAAGAATGATGAAAAAGTAGCCACCTTCCAATTTCCTCAAGAGGAGACTGTCTTCGCTACTAGGAGCGGACACTAATATAGCTACAAATATCCCGAGGCTCCAAATCCAAACGCCAAGACACCGCCGAGCCGGGTGACCACGACTTCACCTCGGCAGAGAAAGAAAAGCAATTAAGCAAAGGAGAAACACCAGTCCGTGAAGCTCAACTCCGGCAACCCGATTCAATCGCCTCGACAGAGGGATAGACCGGAACATCGGCTCTCCATACCGCTGGACGCCATGGCCCAGCTGGCTAACATCCCGCCGTAATAACTCTATGAGTTGTCCGATTGTCAAAGGAAACCCGAAGCTCTACAAGAAGCTCGCCGACTCGAAGTGTTTTCACTCGATTGCCGATTCCTAAGAATCGACAACAATGCAACTCATAAACCAAGCACTTCCCCGATTACTTTTACAAAGGAGGATATGCAGACGAGATTCCAAGCACGATCGTCGCTATACTTCACCGTATATTGGCTCAGTGAAGTTAACCGGATCCAAGTCGATCCGGTTCCACAGGAGCATTATGCCCTCAGGCCATGTATCACCTTGAATCCCTCGCCAAGAAGTCGGCATCAACAGCACAATGATCTATGGTTTAACACCAGCCGGTCTTGCCGCTGGTAAGATCCGATAAAGTGCCAAATGGGGATTTAAAGTCCAAGTCACCGCTATGTGATTGACGCAGACTTCCTATAACTTATTGTTGGGACCTTGGATCCACTCAGAACGCTATAGTCCCATCTACTCTTCATCGTCTCAAATATGTAGACACAAATAATGAGGTCAAGACGGTGGTCGCGACAAACACCGCTTAAGGGGTGGAGAATTATTTTACCGATTCTCTCCTCTACCGTAATGAGTCCTAAATCAATCATCGCCCAAGGCACTGACACGTGAAGAAGCCGACTGCCGGGCTTGATTATAGTGGTGGTTTTGTTTTAAAAGACATTGTACCCCTTGTAATCAATCTTGACGATGAAGAATCGCCGATGAACATTGTAATTGGCAAATTGTCATGAATCAATAAATGACGCATTTAGAGTACCCTTGTCTTTGAATGATGTAATGCAGTGATTATACAACCATCCGTGAGTTGCACTACTAACTCGGCCTTCTTGCTTTACACAAAAGCAATTCCAGACTCCTTTGGGACAACACTCGCCATCCCAATGTAAGATCAAGTAGTGAAAAAGACTTGGTTTACTAAAAGGAGATGCGCCTCAACTTAATCATTTCTAGAAGAAGATGAAGATGACAACGGCCTATCCTCAACACATTCGATATAGTCCGTAGACACCGGGTATCATGAAGAAGTGGGGTACGACTTGACACAAGGAGAAGGTCTATGTTTCTGGGAGGTCCTCGAGTCCCTCCTAAAGCGATATGTCCCAAAAGGGAAGCCGATAACTACTATGCATTTAGAAGGATGGGGCTAATCCTCCTCGTAAGATGAATGCTCATGGCTAATTGATGATAATCCACCGATGAGGGAGACGGACATTCGCCCGATTCTTCGCTTGGGATTCGACACCACCTCTGAGAAGCTTTCAAGGCTTTGATGTCAAATATGGCTATGGTCGATCCCGCTACTATTGAGGGTGATGAAGATATGCCAACATGGGAAGACCCATGGATCCATCAACCGTAGAGCAGCTTGGGGATAGATTCGAACAAAGAGAACCCCCACCAAGGACGAGGTAGTCCAAAGTTAATATGGGTGATGAGGAGCATCCTAAGCTCATAAACATCGCAATACTCTTCCCTAAGAGAAAGAAGAGTTGATCGCCCTAATCGTGAGTATATCGATGTATTCGCCTGAGTTATGAGGACATGCCAGACTCGACTTAATGTAGCCACACATCGCCAACATCAAGGTGGATGTCAAACCCGCCAGCAAACGAAGACGGTTTCGCCCACAAATCTTGCGCAATCGCCGACGAAGTGAAGAAACTCATAGAATCGGATTCATCGAGGAAATTCAACATCCGGATTGTGGCTAATATAGTCCCTGGCCATGAAGAAGAATGGTTCGATCAGATCCGTGTTTCCACTACGAGATCCAATGCCGCTGTCCAAAAGATGACTTCCTCTTCCAATCACCGATGTCATAGTCGACAATACGCGGTGGATTTGAAAGAATGTCGCTCATGGATGGTTTCGGGTATAATCAAATCAAGATGCACCCCGATGACGCCAAACACACGCCGCTCGTAACCCATCGGATATTTTGCTACACGGTCATGCCGCTCGGCTTAAAGAACGCCGTGCAACATACCGAAAGCAATGACGAGATTTTCCAGATCATCTTCGAAAACGGTCAATGCTACGCCGACGATTTGGTCGTAAAAGCCGCGGACAAAGGAGATCACATCAAAGATCTTGAACGGTATTCGAGCTCATGCGAACTCATCGCCTAAAGATGAATCCGCCAAATCCTTCCTTGGAATGTCCAGTGGCAAGTTCCTCGGATTCGCCGCCACCGACAAAGGAATCCACGCTGATCCCGACAAAGTGGAGGCAATTCAAGAGTTGCAACCTCCGAAATCGAGAGAACTCGTTACAAGGGCGATCATGACATCCGACGGTTCATATCGAACCTATCCGAAGTGCCAACCGCTCTCCAAGTTGAACAAGAAGGGCGGTCGCTTATTTGGGACTCCACGCCGAAAAGCCGCTCGAGGAGATAAAATCGTATCTCGCTAAACCTCCTGCTCTTGTTGCACCGCATCGGAAACCGTTCTCGATCTACGCCAAGGCAACGGATCACTCGTTGCCTTTTACTCGCAGACGACGACAACGGCACGTAACAAAAGGTATTACCCGAGTCAACATTGGTCGGCGCCGAAGTCTCGATACCCAATGGTCGAGAAGCAAGGTTTGCATTAGTATTCGCAATTTAAAATGCGACACTATTTGGTCGGACATACGATTTATGTTATCTCTAACGAACCGGTCCGAATATTTATGACCCACCGCCTCAATGAGTTGGCGTTTGGCAAAATGGGCTTTGCTTTTGTCCCAATATGACTTGCACTTCAAACAACAAGTCACCAAAGGACAAGCTGATGATCTCTTCGCTAACCCGACAACGGACGCAGCTTAAGCTATATGATGATCTCCTGATGAAGTTCGTGAAGTCAACACTACATCGCACCAACAAATATGGCGATTGTATTTTGACTTTCGGCCACTAATGTGGCAAGTACCCCGGATGTTCTAAAATCTCCACTGAGTCGGAGTTGTCTTGATTTCCGGAATCATGTCATGCCCGTGCTTATTCACTCACCAACCTTGTTCCAATAACGAGTCAATACAACGCTACTTATCGGACTTAGCTTCGCCAAGGAGTCGGTCGTAATATCTCAAGCATATGGAGATTCACAACCGATAGTTAAGCAGTTCGTGGTGACTACGAAGTCGAACTGATCTAATCCCTATCATCGATAGTCATTGAAATGGCGGACTCATTCAAGGATTCTTCATCGAATATATCCCACGCCCAAAACGCCAGATGCACCGGGCGGCGCAAGTATCGGTCGTTGGGACGACCGCCGAAAGCCGCTCGAGGAGATAAAATCGTATCTCGCTAAACCTCTGTTCTTGTTGCACCGCATCGGAAACCGTTCTCGATCTACGCCAAGGCAACGGATCACTCGTTGCTTTACCTGACTTCACGATACGGGCAACTTAACAATGCGCAGCAGGTATATTACTCGAGTCGAACATTGGTGGTACGAGTCTCGATACCCAATGGTCGAGAAGCAGTGCCTTGCATTAGTATTCGCAATTCAGAAAATGCGACACTATTTGGTCGGACAGACGATTTATGTTATCTCTAACGTAAATCCGGTCCGAATATTTATGACCCAGCCGGCCTCAATGAGTTGGCGTTTGGCAAAATGGGCTTTGCTTTTGTCCCAATATGACTTGCACTTCAAACAACGTGGTCACCAAAGGACAAGCGATTTGTGATCTCTTGGCTGCCAGCCCGACAACGGACGCAGTTAAGCTATATGATGATCTCCCGGATGAAGTTCAGGAAGTCAACACTACATCGCACCAACAAATATGGCGATTGTATTTTGACGGAGCCTCTCGAGCCACTAATGTGGCAAGTACCCCGATGTTCTAAAATCACTGAGTCGGAGTTGTCTTGATTTCCGGAATCATGTCATGCCCGTGCTTATTCACTCACGAACCTTGTTCCAATAACGTAGTCGAATACAACGCGCTACTTATCGGACTTAGCTTCGCCAAGGAGCCGGGGTCGAATATCTCAAGCATACGGCGATTCACAACCGATAGTTAAGGTGTTCGTGGTGACTACGGTCGAACTGATCTAATCCCTATCATCGATAGCCGCTGAAATGGCGGACTCATTCAAGGATTCTTCATCGAATATATCCCACGCCCAAAACGCCACATGCAGATGCACCGGGCGCAATGTCGCTAGCACAACCTTCCGAGACCCAGCAACTAGTTACGGTCAGACTCACCAACTCTTCGCACTCATTATACGATGAGGCACAAGAAGGTAAGGGGTAATTACCAAAGAAGTACATGCAACCCAAACCAAGTGGAGCCCCGAGATTGGCTTTCCTATCATCGACACGCCTTACATGGTATTCTACCGTAAGACGGAAGGAGAGAGAGTCAATCCGCCAAGAGCTCCAAGATTCTTTTACTAATACGTAAACCCGATGCTATATCGCCGGGGTACGATGGTCTTTATCTGCCTCTCAAACAAAGAGGCGTAAGAGGTCCTTCGAAGCACACGAAGGTGAATGTGGTGCGCACTACCGGGTCCTAAGCTCTACGAGCGAATCGAGAATGGGCTACTTTGGCCCACGATGATTAATGACGCAATTGAGTACGCCGAAATGCCATGCGGTCAAATTCACGCTAATTATATGCATCACCGCCGAGCAGCCAGATCCTTCGCCACATCCCGCCATTCGAGACATGGGGAATGGACGCTAGGTCCCATTTTCCTCCGCCGCTAAAGGAGATCGGTTTATTCTAGCCATCACCGACTACTTCTCCAAGGGTCAAGCAATCCCACTAAAGAGGTCAAGGCGAAAGTACCGCCGCCGATTCATCAAACACCATGTCATCTATCGACATGGTGTCCCAAGACGGATCGCGCATGACAACGGTCCCCAATTTATCGCCAATTCCTTCATCGTTTTGCTAAAAATCAAGATACAAGATGTCTCGCCGATGTTCTATAATCCAAAGAAGAAATGGATTAGCCGAGGCGCTCAACAAGACGATAATCAAGATTTTGTCAAAGCTTGTGAAGAATAACAAGCGACCGACGATAAACTCGAGAAGCACTCCGCATATCGCACAACGGTAACGCACGCCAACAGAGCTACCCGCACTCTCGGGTCACGCGTGAAGCAATTCTCCGCTGGAAATCCAGATTCACTCGCCGCCTTGCAAATGTAGATGACGACCAAGAACAACATCAAAACGCCTCAAGAGCTTGAGATGTTAGATGAGAAGCCGGAGGCTCAACAATGCATTGAGTTCTATCAAGCTAGGATGTCGAGGGCTTTCAACAAGAAAGTTCGATAGAGAACCTTTAAGGAGGGAGATCTCGCCCTCGCCGCTAGACGGCCGATAATTTCACCTCTAAAAGAAAGGTAAATTCAACCCAATGGAAGGACCGCTTATAATAGACACGGTCTATTCAAACTGCATATCGCCTTATCACACGTAATGGCTAACCGCATTAATACCGATAAATGGGAAGTTTATGAAAAGTATTATCCTTAATACATTCAGATAACCCGCTTTGATGGGAAGTTCCTCGAGAATATCTCACTCATTTTCATGAGGATAACCCTAAGTTATTGTGTTTTCTCCAAAATTCTCTCACCGATCAAATTCATTGACTGTGGGCCCACTAAAACCTCTCGGTCCAACCACTGAAATTCCCTCGATTCTTCCACTAACAGAGGTCCACTTTCAAATCTCGTTAGCAATCCTACAAAAGAGAAAGCTATCCATACCCTTCCTAGATTCTCTGAGTGGAGACCCCACTCTTAGTTTCTCATCTGGAAATAGAATACATTCTTCTTTTCCCACCTTCACCGGAGATAGGACACATCCTTCCTTCTTCGAAGCAAGAGATAGAATACATTCTTCCTCTCTTGTCTTAGATTCTCAGTGGAGATCCCACTCTTAGTTTTATCTTTCAAGATTCTCAAGATGGAGATCCCATTTTCAGTCTCTTTCCTTTGAAGCAGGGACAAAAATCCTTCCTTTCGGCCTTGGGAGATAGGAGACAAGATCCTCCTTCCTCTCCATCAATAAGAGATAGGATACAAAACCTTCCTCTCTTATCTCAAATTCGTGAGCACACGGAGATAGGACACAAAACCTCCCTCTCCAGCGGCAGAGATAGGATACAAAACCTTCCTCTCTTGTTCATCCCTTGGAGATAGGAGACAAGATCCTCCTTCCTCTCCACCTTCGGAAATAGAATACATTCTTCCTTTCCCTCAATCAACAACCTATCGGTTCAACCCTTCTCAGGTCAAAAGAGGCCAAGATTCATCTTGGGGTATTTTATCGAGAAGCCTAAGAAGGGGTAAAGCCAGCGCCTCACCGCAGCGTTGCGGTTTAGTCTTTCTCCGATTGAAAGACACGAGTTGATTAGGGGCATTTTATCCGAAGCCTAAGAAGGATAAAGCCCGGCGCGCAGCGTTGCGGTTTAGTCTTTCTCGATTGAAGAAGACACGAGAGTTGATTACGGGCATTTTATCCGAAGCCTAAGAAGGATAAAGCCAGCGCCCCGCGTTGCGGTTTAGTCTTTCTCAGATTGAAGAAGACACGAGTTGATTAAGGGCATTTTATCCGAAGCCTAAGAAGGATAAAGCCAGCGCCTCCTGCAGCGTTAGGGTAGTCTATTCGTTGATAAAAGGCGAAGCTGCGTATTCAACATCGTAGCATTAAGTCTAGAAGAGTTTCATTCTTTTAGCACTTATTGTGTGTGCAGTTTAGATAATCTACATGCTAGCCCGACTCAAGCGGTAGTTGGTAAAGGCTCATCAAACCCGTTGAAGGCGGGGGTTGGCCAATAATCACGAAGTCAGCGCCTTACAGCGTTGCGGTTTAGTCTTTCAGATTGAAGAAGACACGAGTTGATTACGGGTAAATCATCCGAAGCCTAAGAAGGGATGAGTCGATGCAACAGCGTTGTAGGCGATCTCTTGCGTAAAGAGTACCAAGCCTATGTATTCAATATCATAGCCTTGAGTCTAGAAGAGTTTCATTCTTCGGCCAGCGTCGCGTCTTGAGCAGTTTGGACAATCCGCCGCTGGCCAATTCAAGCGGTAGTTGGTAAAGGCTAATCAAATCCGTTGTGGTGAGGTTTGCCAAAATCCTATAAGTATTATGGTTAATTATTTACGGCGAAATAAAAGAACCATAATAGAGCACAAGGGGCAATATGTTTTGCTTTAACTTCGGATACTTTATTGAGGAAAGTTTGTTGAAGTTCCTCACACTTCATACGAAAGTCTCCTCGCCATTAAGGGCCTCATGATCTCCTTCTTGAGGTCAATAAACCGCTTCGAGTTCAAATTCCAGACGCGACCGCTGAAGTCTTTTCTTTGTTGGCCTTCGTCGAAGCTTCAAGGCGATCGGGCTCTCCCTCGCCGCTTAGGTTCTGTTCGAGCTCTACCGTCCTCTTCTCGGCGACACAAAACCAAAAGTGTCCCACGGAAGGCGAAGCTTGACAGCGGCGATCTCCAAATGATGCACAGCCTCGGCATGTGAACCCGAGTCGGTAATGGCGAGGCATCTGCCAGGCATCGGCAATGTGGGCTGGGACGGACTCAATCTGCGAGATATTCTCCCATGCGCCTAGCCCTACTACAAATAGGATTACAGTATAAACTAGTTCCTAGTTCTTAGAAAGTTCTGGAGAATATTACCATATTCTTAAGGATAACTTCGATAACCCTCAACTTCCTCCCAGTGGGAACCTCAAAGAGGATAAATGGCCAATTACGGGAGGCTTATGTTGGCCGGACAACCTTGAAAGTTCCTCCTTTGTATCAGTGCGATTCATGCATCCCGCAGGAGCTACCAATCAACAATTGGGAAGAATACCTCCAGTGGATGAACACCGCAGCGAGAAGTAATGCGATGGCGTAATGACGGTTGTCGGCGAAGGATTCACCGATCAGCGGTTGGATCCGAAGAATTCCCGATCAGCGGAGGAACCCGATGGTCAATTGGACGACAATCCACCGACACGAGTCAGCGGCAAATGAACTCAATTAGCTCTGATTTGAAATTCGACAGCGGTCAAGCAATAAATGCAGCACCCCGGTATCCTACAAAAGGGAGAACACGAGAGAATTGGAGGAATCAAATGGAGCCAACCTCAAAGAAATTCATCTATCGACTACGGTGAGATTTCGACAACGGTCGGACAAAAATGCGATCAGAATACCTTGACAATCCTACAAAGCAACGGAAAGGCTGAAGGGAATGGAGAGATCAAGCGCCGGTCATTCACAAGTCCTATCCGCCAATTAAAGAGTGAAGGGCTCATCATGTCAAAGCATCCCGGACTCATCAAGAATCGAGGTGAGGCGCTTTGGAGAATATCTGTGGCGTTAAAATTGCTTATCGGTGCAGAACAAGACTAAATAGCGGTGGGTTGATAGCAAACGATCCATCGGCAAGCTTGAGCAGCGTCGGCGTGATTACGCCATAAGCAGCGTAGCGAGTCAGCGAACCCATGAAGTGAGTCGGCGTCACGAACCAATGGCGGCAGCGTCGTGGAGAAAACCGGCAGCCGAAGCTGCGGCGAGTTGGCTAAATTCAAACGTTGGCGAGGCGGAATCAACCGTACTTAGTCCGTCGATGCAAGCGAACCGTTTGAGCTCACGAAGTTAATCGGACCACGGTTCGAACACAATGGCGACATCAGGAGCAAAACTAAGCGAAGCCAAAGAATGGCCGAAGAATCGGCCGGAGTCGGCGGAGAAAGCGGCCTTGAGCGGCGGGCCCAGCGACTGACACCGGCCAAGTGGCCAGGTGGCTCCAGCCAAGTGGCCAAGGCACTTTAAGCCGAAACCACCTCGACTGACACCAGCCGAGTGCCTCGGCCAGAATTAAGCCAGAAACCACCCGTCGGCAGCCTTCACCCCTTTTGTTTTGTATAAATAGGGGGTCTTCGATGGAGATTTTTCGGGATCTTGGACTGGTTTTCTTGGATTTTGGCGGACTTAAAGAGCCCTCGCGAGATCCTCGGCCTGCGGTTAGAACACTTGAGCTCAAGTCGGTCGGCGTCGGATCTATAGGAAGTTAAGCAAACTTCGGGTCAATTCAGATACCCTCTAGGTTAAGCTTGTCTTAACCTCGGGGATAGTGTGATTTCTCCTTGTAGATCTCACTCGTGATCCTCTCCCGTGAGTGTGATCCATGGCGATCCTCTCCCGTGAGTGTGATCCCCTCGGCCGTTTCCTTAGTGAAGCGAGCCCCTCGTCTGTAGTTCCGAGCAGGTTTACACCGGGATCGGAATTGCGGTAGTCCGCGAGACGAACAAAAGTCCCGGCACGAGCAAAGAACCCGCATAGCGAGGATCCCGATAATAGAGATCCTCGTGTTTGTTCAAAAAGGAAGAAGTTGTAATTTCGTTTTCATTGTAAGCCTGAAATATAAAGGCATTTCTTTTGTTTGAAATTTTATTGTTGGCCCGGACCGTACGTTCAACCTTGAAGAATTCCTCCCCTTTGTGGAGTCGATTCATGCATCCCGCCAGGGCCTACCAATCAACAATTGGGAAAATACCTCCACCGTGGATGAACACCGCGCAGCGAAGTATCACGGTAGCGTATTGACAGCGAGTTGTCGGCGAAGGATTCACCGATCAGCGGTTGGATCGAAGAACCCGATCAGCGGAGGAACCGATGGTCAATTGGGCGACAATCCGCAGGCCGAGTCAGCGGCAAATGAACTCAATTAGCTACGCTTTGACCGGACAGGTCAAGCAATAAATGCAAAGATCATAACACCCCGGGTATCCTCTGGCACCGGAGAACACGAGAATTGGAGGAATCAAATCACGGAGCCAACCTCAAAAGAAATTCATCTATCGACTTCGGTGAGATTTCGACAACGGTCCGGACAAAAATGCGATCATAATACCTTCAACAATACAAAGCAGGAAAGACTGAAGGGAATGGAGAGATCAAACGCCGTGGTCATTCACAAGTCCTATCGCCAATTAAAGAGTGAAGGGCTCATGTAATCAAAGCATCCCGACTCATCAAGAATCGAGGCGAGGCGCTTTGGAGGGTATCTGTGGCGTTAAAATTGCTTATCGCCGAAAGACTCGTAAACGGGTTGATAGCAACGATCCATCCGGCAGCGCGACCGAAACGCCGTCGGCGTGATTCGCCGCGCCAGGCGAAAGCGGTCGCGAACCCATGAAGTGAGTCGGCGGCGTCTGAGCCATGGCAACGGCAGCGTCGTGGAGAAACCCGACAGCCGAAGCTCAGCGAAGCGAGTTGGCTAAATTCAGCGTTGGCGAGACGGAATCAGCCGTGCCGTCCGGCGATGCAAACGAACCGTTTGAGCTCACGAAGTTAATCGGACGGACTCAACACAATGGCGACATCACCGAGCAAAACTAAGCCGGGAGGCCAGAAGAATGGCCGAAGAATCGGGGAGTCGTGAGAAAAGGCCGAGAGGAGCGGCCGGAGCGCCCAGCGGCACCGGCCAAGTGGCCAAGGTGGCTCGGCCAGTGTGCACTTTGGCCGAGCCACCTCGACCGACTTGGCGAGGTGCCTCGGCCAGTGGTAGAACCACCCGTCGGCTAGTCACCTTTTGTTTTTGTAAATGGGGGTCTTGCGTCATTCTGGGGATTTTGAGGATCTTGGACTCGGGATTTTTTCTTGGATTTTGGCGGACTTGAAGAGCCCTCGCGAGATCGGCTGCGGTTAGAACCGTGAGCTCAAGTCGATCGACGTCCGGATCTATAAGCGAAGTTAAAACAAACTGGGTCAATGCAGATACCCTCTAGGTTAAGCCGTCTTAACCTCGTGGGATAGTATGATTTCTCCTTGTAGATCTCACTCCGTGATCCTCTCCTTCGTGTGTGATCCATGAGCGTCCTCTCCCGTGAGTGTGATCCCCAGCGCTTACCGTTTCCTTCGTGAAGCGAGCCCCTCGTCTGTAGTTCCGAACCCGTTTACACGGGGATCGAATTGCGCCGGTAGTCCACAGACGAACAAAAGTCCCCGAGGCAAAGAACTACATAGCGGGATCGAATAATAGAGATCCTCGTGTTTGTTCACAAAAGGAAGAAAGTTGTAATTTTCGCTTTCATTGTAAGCTTTGAAATATAAAGGCATTTCTTTTGTTTGAAATTTTATTGTAGGCCAACGAAGGCGTACTACGAGTTCAAGCGAGCAATGAATAACAAACCAACTTTCCGTGAGCAGTTGCTCTTACCATATATGTCCAAATAGGAAGTGGTTTACTACCTAGAGGCATTGATGGTGGAAGCTGTATTGATGGGGAATAACCATGCTTGTAAACAATGGGGGCTAGTAATATCAAAATCAAGATGCATGATGGAGTGGTTCAACCTTGACGGATGTGAGGCATGTTCCCGACTTGCGAAGAATCTTATCTCGGTTGGTGCTGGACTCGGTGGTTGCGGATTGTGAAGCGGAGTGAAGAAGGTTGTTCGTGGTTCCTTAGAGTGAAGGGTGTTCGTCCGCGGTAATCTATATACTCTCGAGTGCACGGTGGCAGGGGATCACGTGGTTAAGGCTGAAGGAAGTGGTGGAGACCCATGTGAGCACACACGGTTATAGCATAGGCGGCGGTCGAGAAGGGTCTAGTTCGCTTGGTAAAGAGGGTCTGAAGAATGAAGGAACCTAGCATGGATTTTCGAGGATTGTGTGTATGGAAAGTCACACGTGGTCAAGTTTCGAACAACAAGTCTAAGCGGAGAGGATACTAGATTATGTGCACTCGGATGTTTGGGGTCCGGCCGGACAACTTCCAAGGGTGGTTCCTGTATTATGTCTCGCTTATAGATGATTATTCTAGGTATGCTTGGATTTACTTTACGAAGCACAAGAATGAGGTGTTGAGACATTCAAGAAGTGGAGAACAATGGTTGAGAACAGAAGGGCCGGAAAGAAATTGAAGACACGAGATCCGATAACGGTCTGAGTATCTGAGATGGTGCTTTCAGGAGGATTCGTGATCGAGGAGGAATTGTTCGACACTAGGCGATCCAGTCTACACCACAATGAGAATGGGTGGCGGAGAGCGAACCAACAACGCGGGAGAAAGCGATGAGTATGCGATCTTATGCGGGATTGGGCAACGAATGGTGGGCGAAGCGGTATCTGACTTGTTACATTGTGAATCGCTCACCACATTCGACATTGATGGTGATACACCATATAGGTGTAGTGAGAGCATCACGATGCGATAGACTTCGGGTTTTGGATGTACGCCTATCACGTCAACGAGGGAAAGCGGCGAAGCCAAGAAAATATTCTGGGATATGCAAAGCGTAAAAGGCTATCGCCTTTGGTGTCGCGAAGATTCAAAGTTCGTGGTCGGCCAGTTTTACCTTTGATGAGAAATCCATGATTGCTAGGACGCCCAAGGATGATGGTGTTATGACCGGTGAGACTTCTAAGTCTCGTGTTATTGAAATAGAACCTAAAGACCAACTAGGTTCTAATCGTGCTCAAGTGGGAAGTCGTAGATGATGAGCTTGGCGGGAGGAGGTTCAGCGAGGAAAATACACGAGCACTACAACAACAAGCTCGAGGATAATTTGGCTTCCACTAGGCCAGCGAGCATACAAGCGGTTGGTTGGGGTTGATCAACCCCGAAGCACTATGGGCATGCTAATATGGTTGAATCGCCTTAGGCATCAAAATTGCCAAGAACCTCAAATATGACTAAATCATGAGAAGATCGAAGGGCGGCGTCGTCGAAATCTCAAGAAGCCCAACAGGGAAGATTGTGTCTCGCTTCTGATCGCGGGAACACTTATGTCTCGCCACATAGCGGACACTTTGATGTGTCTCGCCTTGGCGAACACTGATGTGTGCCTCGCCACTAGCGAGACACTTTGATGTGTCTCGCAACTAGCGAGACACTTTGATGTGTCTCGCAACTAGCGAGACACTTTGATGTGTCTCGCAACTAGCGAGACACTTACTTGTGCCTCGCCAAACACGACACCCGTAATACTTAAAACGAGCTCTTGAAGGATCTAAATCAATGCTGGGGCCCGATTGACTTTATCGGTAGCAAAGGCGTTTAACTACTTCAATGGACGGTTATATCACGGCGAATAGCCCACTAGTAATTCTAGGGCATTTCGTCGCTAAAAAGCGAGGAAAACGTTCTGGCGGAATTTGGAGAGGGGCGACCGCGCCTGCCCGATCGGCGAGCACGCCACCTGCCGCTGGCGAAATGACCTACTGCCTGCGCCCACGGCGAAGCGGCTTAGCGGCGGTTAGCTGCCTTCGCTAAGTTTCCGCACTTATGACACTTATGTTTTACGAAGAGGGCACGCGTTTCCCAAAGACTATAAATACCCTCTCGTCCACTTGGGGAGTGGGGCTATCGAAGGGCAATCGAAATTCAAGCAGGAGTTCAAGAACACGATCCACACGAGATTCCTCGAAGTTTAAGCCTTGACTTATTCTTGAGAAGAGTAGATATCTTACCTTGCTAAGATATTTGTGAAGTTCTTGTTTCGCTGAAGCATTAACTAAACCGTCGATTCGAGTCGACGCTTTCGGTGGTCCACGGATTACGTCCCGGGACAAGTCCCACAAAACAAGAGATCTACACTTGTAGCATCTTTTGCTCGAGTTTGTGAGAGAGTTATTTAATTTTCATTGTAACTGAGAACCAAAAGTATAATTTTCTCAAGTTTTACAAATGGAATCAACTTTCGACCCAAACAGCACTCTCGGTGGAGGAGGACGAGCCGATCTCCTTCAAGGAAGCTATTCGGGATAAGGATAGTGAGAGTTGGTTGGCTGCGATGGAGGAAGAGATGGAATCTCTTCGGAAGAACCAAACATGGGAGGTGGTCCCATTGCCCGTAGGAAGAAAAGCTATTGGTTGTAAGTGGGTGTATAAAAGAAAGGAAGATCTTTGAGCTTCGGTGGTGTAAGATACAAGGCGAGGCTAGTGGCTAAGGGTTTTGCACTCAGAAAGAGGGTGTGGATTACAATGAGATATTTTCTCCGGTGGTGAAACACACATCTATTCGGGTGCTATTGAGTATTGTTGCTTATGGTGATTTTGAGCTGGATCAACTCGATGTTAAAAGACCTTCTTGCACGGAGACTTGGATGAAGAGATCTACATGCATCAACCCGAGGGCTACAAGGTTGAGGATAAGGAGAATCATGTGTGTCGCTTGAGGAAGTCAACGTATGGATTAAAGCAATCTCCGGTGGTACAAGCGATTTGACTCCTTCATCTTTGAAGCATGGGTTTTCGGCGATCATGATTGTTGTGTTTACATTCGAAGCTTTATGGAGGTAATTTTATCTATCCGCTTTGTATGTGGATGACATGCTTATTGCTTCTAAGAGCAGGGTGGAGATAGATAGGTTGAAATCTCAACTTGGTGAAGAGTTCGAGATGAAGGACATGGGTCTTTGCTAGAAAAATCTGGGTATGGAGATTAGAAGAGAGCGAATCGACGATTATTCTTGAGTCGAAGGGCTATATAGAGCGGGTGATCGCGAGGTTCGGGATGCAAAGTGCTAAGTCGGTGGTGACTCCATTGACTCCACACTTTAGGCTTTCGGTAATCAATCTCCCACTCTGGGGAAGAAGAAGCACATGGGCGTGTTCCCTATGCTAGTGCGTTGGCGCTTAATGTATGCAATGGTGTGTACCGCGCCCGGATATTTCCTGGCGGTTAGTGTGGTGGTAGATTCATGGCGAATCCGGAAAGGCGACCGGGAAGCGTGAAGTGGGTCCTCGTACTTAAAGAGTACCATTGTCTGAGTGCGTGTTTTGGTGGAGAAACATGTCGATTGAGCGGGTTTGTGGACTCGATTATGCGGCGATCTAGATAGACGGCGATCTACTACTGGTTATGTATTTAAGATACATGGAGCTCCGGTTAGTTGGCGATCGATGTTACAGTGTTTGGGTCGAAAGTTGTTTCCATTGTAAAACTTGAGAAAATTACACTTTGATTCTCGCTACAAAAGAAATTTAAATAACTCTTCACAAACTCAACAAAAGACACTACAAGTGTAGATCTCTTGTTTTCGTGGGACTTTGCTGTCTTGGGGCCGTATCCGTGGACCACCACCGAGCGGCGATCGTCGAATCGACGGGTTTAGTTGATGCTTCGCAAAGGAAACAAGAACTTAAGCAAATATCTTAGCAAAGTAAGATATCTACTCTTCTCAAGAATAAGTCAAAGCTTAAACTCGAGGAATCTCCGTGTGGATCGTGGTTCTTGAACTCCGAAGCTTGGATCTCGATTGCCCTTTCGATAGCCGACCCACTTCCAAGTGGACGTAGGAGGGTATTTATAGTCTTTGGGAAACGTGCCCTCTCAAGAAACACAAGTATCATAAGTGCTTGACATTTATAGTTAAGCGGCTTCAGTGTCTAGTACTTAGGCTGCCTCGCTCACTGGCGAGGCAATGTAGGCTGCTTCGCTGGTGGCGAGGCAGTATGGGCTGCCTCGCTAACTAGCGAGGCAGTGTCGGATCTCCAGCTGTTGTAACGGTTTTCCTGCTTTTTAGGCACGATTAAATGCCCTAAAATCACGCCTAGTGGGCGTATTTTCAGCGTATAACCGTCCATTGAAGTAGCCAACGCCGCATTGATAAAGTCAAGTGGGCCCCATCGGCATTGATTTAGACCCTTCAAGAGCTCATTTCCAATATTCTGGGTGTCTCGCCTTTGACGAGACACAAGTAATGTCTCGCTATAGCGAGACACATCAAGGATCTCGCCGCGGCGAGGCACAAACAAGTGTCTCGCCGTGGCGAGGCACAAACAAGTGTCTCGCTTGTAGCGAGGCACCAACAAGTGTCTCGCTTCGTGGCGAGGCACAAACAAGTGTCTCGCTAGTAGCGAGACAGCGAAAGTGTCTCGCTTGTAGCGAGGCACAAACAAGTGTCTCGCTAGTAGCGAGACACAATCTTCCCATATGTTGACTTTTTTGAGATTTCAACGACGTTGTCCTTCGATCTTCTCATAATTTAGTCATATTTGGGGTTCTTCAGCAATTTTTGATGCCTACAACAGGCTACAGTGGCACTCTCTACTACAGAGGCTGAGTACATGGCCATGACAGAGGGAGTGAAGGAAGCACTGTGGTTATGGGGTCTTCTAGACGGTTTGGGGATTGAGCAGGAAAACGTGAACTTGTGGTGTGACAGTCAGAGTGCAATTCACTTGGCGAAGAATCAGTTCATCATGCTCGTATCAAGCATATCGATGTCGTATCATTTTGTGCGGGATGTCATAGAGGAAGGTGATATTTCTCTCATGAAGGTGCACACGAATGAGAATCCCGCGACATGTTAACCAAGGTGGTCACTGTAGTAAGTTTAAGCATTGCTTAGACTTGCTTCATATCAACCCGTGTTGATCTGCCCAAGAGGGCATGGCCCTTCGGGGCGGTAATGGGTAAGGTGGAGATGATTTGAGGTGAACTACGATGAGCTTGATCCCGGTGGAGGGTATGTAGGCAGCCGCGGTGTAGTGGCATTTGGATTGGCTGGATTGGTGATGGAGATCTCTAGATGTTCTTGGTGTTCTTCGGTGTTCGGCCCAAAATTTGAGGTAAATCAAATGATGTACGAGGTGGAGAATCGTAGAACATGCACAAGGCAGTTTCCGGGTTCGATGGTAGTCGACTACTAGGCATTGTAGTCGACTAATCTGCTTGCGAATGACGAGTTTTGGTAGACAGTAATCGACTACTAGGCATTGTAGTCGACTAATCGTATTGTAGTCGACTAATCTGATGTATTAGTCGACTAATTTGAAGTAGTAGTCGACTAATCGTATTGTAGTCGACTAATCTGATGTATTAGTCGACTAATTTGAAGTAGTAGTCGACTAACTGGCAGATTCAATACGGGTTTGGTTTTAAACCCGTTCGCTTAGAGTTTATATATAACCCTAAACCCGATTATTAGGGAAGTTTTCAAGCACGCTTTGGAGCGCCTTTGAGAGGGTTTTGTGCATCTTTGGAGAGGAGATCTTTGAGAGATTGAGAGGTTTGTTTTAGGGTTTCTTTGTGAGAACTTGTAATCCTAATTTTTATTCTCTTTCTATTAGTGAAAATCCCTCCTTACCCCGTGGACGTAGGCAACTTGCCGAACCACGTAAATCTCGTGTCTTTACTCTTTTATTGTGTTTTGGTTTTCCGTTTGTGGTGGTTTCTCTCGACGGTTCCGCGGTCCGCGCGCCCAACACATTTGATGGTTAATCCCCTGATAGGAAGAGCGTTCTGCACACATGAAACACTTTAGAGGATTGGAGTTGGGTTCTCCGGTAGTTCATCCGACGATCAAGTTAGTTATGATATAAATGGGAGAGAGGAACTGATATAGTTCTCTAAGTGTGCACAAATTGCGTACATTTAGTCAGTAAGCGATGTGCCTATTTATACCGAGCTAACGATGATATTTATGTAATCTTGCCGAGTTTATGCAGTCAGCTTATTCGACTGATACTTTATAGGTGTCGGCTGTGGGCGGCATGAGTCACACTTGTGATTAATGCGACGGTGACAGGGGGAGTAAGGTGCTGATAAGGTCCGATCAGTCATTAAGACTTTCAGGGGGATGTAATTATGATACCGACCGTGCATTTAATGTGATGGTGATTGGCTGTCGGTAAGGGGTTCAAGAATAACCACCTTCCATCTCGACTTTGCGAGAGGGTCGAGAAAAGACACCTTTCGTCTCGACCCTCGAGGGAGACAAGAAGGGACGCCTTTCGTCTCGGCCATCGAGGGAGACGAGAAGTCGGTGTATCTAGGTCGAGTCGGTGTGTAGTCTGCTTGAGACACGTGTCAACCAGTTGATTGTGATTAACACTTGATTATTTCTATGGCACAATAAATGCATTATACAACAAATACATTATAGTATAATCTATTATAAAATTGTATTTTTATTTTAATTATGGGCTTTTTAGATATTAGTCCCTCAAATCTTCATATTTTGATATTAGTCCCTCAAATTGCATTAATATGATGATATTAGTCCCTCTAGTTAGTTGGGCGTTATAATGGTTGGGGAATATTCCGTTATGTTTAACTTTTTTCTTGAAAGGGACATTATACCCCTAGTCCTAGTACCAAAACTGACAAATCCTTTACACTTAAACCCGATAAGAGTGGAACTCGAAACCATTTCACCTCACTTCTTCTCCAACAGCATCCCATTCACATCCATTGTCTAACTTCTCCATCTGCCAAAAGCTAAGCACTGTGTGTTTGGAAATTAACCATGGCATTTTTTAAGCTAAAACATGCTCAATCCAAAAATACCACACTCATTAAAAAAAAAAAGAAATCTAAAACTGGTGTTTTGAATTTGAGGGATATATATATATATATATATAGGATTAAGGAATATGAGCTAGCACCTCATATATGTAATGGTTAGAGAGACTTTAAGATGATATCAAAGCAACCTAGGATCAAATCCCACCAATCATGAATTTAAAACGGATTTTCTAGAAATTGACACTGCTATGTTAGTCCATGTTTCGGCCCATAAAAAGTACTCTCTACTTCCTTAGAGATTTTTTTCTAATTTACTCTTTTTGTTAACTTTCTTTTTGTTTAATTTTTTCTGATTAAAATATGAATTCTAATTAATTTTTTCTGATGGGGAGAGAGTGGGAGAGAGAGCCGACGACAGCGTTCACCTGGGGGCTGGGATTATGCAAGACGGGAGAGAGAATTAGGGTTTGTTTGCAAGTTGGTTAATGTGAGTAGTCTATTTGCAAAAGAATTATTAAAATGGATAAATGAATATTTTCAAGGGTAATTTTGGTCATTTTGGCCACTTACTTGGCGCTTTTAAATTGGGGAGTGAGGTGGAGAAAGTTCACTTGTGGGGGGAAAAAGCGTTCACGGAGGTCAACAAGTGCAAACCTCCCAAAGTTCATGGATGGTTTGTGAGATTAACCCTTTAAAAAAACCTAAAATCGTGTAAACAAGTGGCAGAGTTTAATAACAAATTAAGAAATGGAAGCACGCACGGAAAGAAAGGAGGTCAAAATCTACAACTTGTCTGCTTCAAGCTCATTGGGAGATAACACACTTATAAAACCAATGCAACCCTAAAACCACCAAGGTACAAACTATGGCCAAATATTCATCATCCACTCCTCATTCTCTCATCAAGAACAGAAGCATCTCTCTCTTGCCATGCTTCATCCTAGCTTCCTTCATCTTCATTCTCATCTTTAACTCCTCTCCGAACTCTTACAGGGTCCTCCCTCAAACAAACAACAGTACAAAATGTGACTTGTTTGATGGAGAATGGGTGAGAGATTACGAGAGAATGCCGTACTACACTCAAGGGAGTTGCAGTTTGATTCCTGGGTGGAACAATTGCGAAAAGTACGGGAAAGAGCAAGGGTTTGTGCATTGGAGATGGAAGCCTAAGGGATGCGATTTGCCGAGGTTTGAAGCCGAGAGGTTCTTGAAGATGGTCAGAGGGAAGAGGATGGCGTTTGTGGGGGACTCGGTGTCTAGAAATCAGATGGAATCACTAGTTTGTCTCCTGTCTCAGGTGATTATCTCATTAGACTTTCTATAATTATTTTTTAAAAAATTTTATCATTTATTTATTTATTTATTTATTTGAAAATCATTAATGATTATTCAGTCCAAGCCAACATTATATATACATGGTGCGTTGCATGTATACCTCGCACGTTGAATAGAAATACACCCAAATTAAAAAGATCATTTTTGTCAGAAGTTTAAAAACTAAGTTAGTGCATAAGGTAATTAATTATAATTAGGAGCACATCAAATTTGATCATTACAAGATTAAAGAAAAGATAAATAGGATAAAATGAGTGTAAATGATCAGAAACTTGGGATTGGTTTATGGAGAATTAGGCATTTAAAACTGGACTAGATTGCTTAAAATCCATGAGAGTTCTGTGAGATCCGCGAATGAGGGTATTGTGTGATAAAAGAACTTCAGGGGGTTTTGTAAAATTAAATACCAATAATATCGTGAAGTTAACAACTCATACCCAAAAAAATCAGAGCATTAGCAATCAAATTATTATTATTTCAAACTATTTATAAAGTTATAAATGACTTTATATATTTTAAATTTAATATTTCTGATAACCACTATCTCATGTGACAATATGCACGTCTAATAAATGATAGCGCCATTAGTCTATTCACAACGAAATTCGTTCTGGCATTGCTTTAATTACAAGCAGATCATGGATTAATTAATAGTTCGCACAACTTAACAAGATCTCAGTGATTAATGAAGATTAGTCCTTGTGATGGGTGCAAAAGAATCAGAAAAATTACTAAAATAAATTTATTTGACGAGCTTTAGTAAAATTGTCTTCCAAAGTCCGCTAGAGGCCTTGTGCTTTGAATCAAATGGATTTTTAAATATCAGTGGATAAATAATCACGCTAAGCAGGATTCATGCGAAGTTATTTAGGAACCAAATGTAGCAACTTGATCATTGGGTAAATAATCACGCACGCAGTACACTGGTTTGTTGAAGAATTCGATTTGCGCACAAATTAATTTGCTCCTCCGCATTCCGTAATTACAATAAGATAATCTTTTCAACTTATCTTAAAGGCCTAAGCACATTGATAGTTGGAAAAAAAAAAGCTTTTAATTATAATAAAAGGTTTGTCTAATGAGTATCCGATGTGACGCCAGATTGCACTCTTCCTTGAACCATTGGATCTCCTCGATCCGAATTTTTCATATCCCAAGGGATCCATCGTTATAATGGCCATCCCTATGGGACGCCCATGGGATATTTTCTCGTCTAATGGGGCATTTGGTAGCATTCAACTGTAGTTGTAATACAACGGGCACTGGCATGCAACTAAGACGTTGCAACTATTCTTACATGCAACTACAGTTGCAACTGTTTGATTTAATTTTAAAAATTTTACGACTTGCGATTCTTGTTGTTTGGTTCTCGCTTGTAACTTCTTTTATACAACTTATTTTTAATTATTTTTAAAAATTTAAATTTGAGAATTAAAAATAATATTATTGAAATAATTTTTGAAAATATTTTAAGAAAATAATATTTGGAAAAGTGACAGACTTTATCAAAAACATATTTATTCAAAGATAACTTTTATAGCAAAATAATATTTTTTAACAAAATAATGCACTTTTAAAAATTAGAGAAAATTATATATTTTGCAAAAAAGTATTATTTTTTAAAATTTATTTTATATAAATAAAATACTATTTTCTAAAATTAATATTTATAAAAATACTATTGCAAAATATTATTTTGGATAAAAATAATGTTTTGGAAAAAATATTATTTTCTAAAATAGTAATGTTTTTAAAATATATTATTTATTTTAAAAATATTTTTGAGAAAAACAATTTTGAAACAAATGATAATTTTTGAAAAAAATAATATTTTATGAATAAATAATAGTTTATGAAGAAATAATCTTTTAGGGAAATAATATTTTCCAAAATAAATAACATTTTTAGAAAATAATATTTTCAAAAATAATATTTTGAAAAAGAATATATTTCTGAAAGCTAATATTTTAAAAGAATATATTTTCCAAAAATAATATTGTTTGGAAAAGTAATCTTTAAAAATAAATTTATTTTGACAAAATAATTTGTCGCAACTACAATTGCAACTTAAATGGATTTGTAGTTTATTTTGGTAGCAACTTGCAGCTAAAAATGGCTGCAAATCAAAAGTTGCAACTAAAATGGTTTTGTAACTACAATTGTTGCTGCAAGTGACCAGCTGCAAAGAAACAAACGCATGCAACTGGACAAAAATGGCCCAATTGCATGCAACTACACTTGCAACAGCCCTAGTTGCAGGCTATCAAAAGGACCCTTATTTTTCAACAAGCAAACCCATGTCTAGTTTGATTTAAGAAAAATTATGAAGAATTTATGATCAAAAAAATTTGAACTAGTAAGTAAAATTATCAGGAAAAAAACAGCTAAAAACAAAGGGTCACCATAAGTATAACTTGAAACTTTAGGCATGCATAAGTACAACTTAAAACTTTAGGCATCCATAAGTACAATTAAACCTCCAAAACTTTTGCATTTTTCTGAATCTATTTTCAAACAACCCCTAGCTTTGAAAAAAATTTGGTAAAGTGAGATTTCTTTACTATTTGGGGTTATCTCAAAATGGGCCAAACTTTTTGGGGTTTATCCTTTTTTTTTTCCTTTTATTTTACTATGTCATTGGTTTAACTTGTGAAACCATCAATTTTCCAGATAGAAACTCCGATAGACATTGAAGGAAAAAACCCAGAAGACAGATTCAAAACCTGGTACTTCCGCTCTCACGACTTCCTCCTCCTAGCCCTCTGGACCAGATTCCTAGTAGCCGAAACCGAGATAATCCAAAACGGAACGGGAACGGGGTCCTTTGACCTACACTTAGACAAACTCAACACATCCTGGACCCAAAAGCTCCCCTGGCTCAACTACGTCGTCATCTCCACCGGCCACTGGTACTTCCGAAAAAACTACCTCTACGAGAACAACACGCTCATAGGCTGTGTTCACTGCTCTGAGGATAACCTAACGAGCTACGGACCAGCCTACGCAATCAAGAAAGCATACAGAATTGCGCTTCTGCATATTAACGAATGCAAGAACTGTGATGGGTTGGTTACGTTGCTGAGAACGTTTTCACCAGCGCATTTTGAGAACGGGGGCTGGAACGGGGGAGGGTACTGTAACAGGACTAGACCATTGGAGAAGGGGGAAGTGAGTTTCGGGGGAACTGAATGGGAAATCAGGAATTCGCTCGTTGAGGAGGCAGAGAAGAGCGAGGGGAGACAGTTTAGGGTTATGGATGTAACGAGGGCGATGATGATGAGGGCCGACGCGCATCCAGGGATACATTGGAATAATCAATGGGCGAAGGGGACCAGTGATTGTCTGCATTGGTGCTTACCTGGGCCGATTGATGTGTGGAATGAGCTTATGTTGGAGGTGTTGAAGGAAGATGAGACTGCTTGAGTGATTGTGCAAGAGTGTGTTCTTTGCTTGGAACCTTGAACAAGTTTCCGCAAAATTTCGAATAATTTGCAGTATTGTTCCAACTCAATTGACAAGGAAGATTGATAATCAATATTCACCAGAATCGAATACTGATACGACATTGCATATGAGTGAAACAAAAATGGATAAAAAATGAAAAATGAGGGTGACAGATGATACTGAAGAATATACAAACCATGTGATACAAAGAGCTATAAATAAAAGAAATTTCTCAAATCAGAGTCCATTGTGTGACATATCTAAAAAGATAAGGACTTATCTCACGATCTCCAAAATGGTCGCAGATCCACCAATCTAGTGCAAAATATTTTCAATTGTATGATCCATATATGTACATCCAAATATGAGAATTTGAATCTAGATATTGTACTTATATTTATCTTCGTATATTTAACCTACCAAATGAGTAAAAAGATATCTCCATAACATCATATCCTATAAAAATATGGATATATCCTGGGATATTTGTGTACTTTCCATCCCTAAAAATGTATGCAATCAATTGTACCTGCACGATTAACAAAAATGTATGCAATCAAAAATTTAAGACATGAGAAAGTTGTTCTCCCTAGTACAGATCTTCTTTTAACAAAGATTCTTTGTAAAGCTTTTCTTTTCGTAATCATCCTCATTTCATAAGATGTAAATATAGACTTTTCTGAGTAAAAAGAGCAGGTTCCTCCATTTCCAGCTAAAATCAAAACCAAGAGAAATCACCTAAAACTAAAGAGACAACCCCTTCAACTGCTTATTGATCAGGCTCTGTACCATGATTTCATTGACTCCCCAAGTCTTTAAGGTTAAGCAATACACCGTCATTTTATTAGTTGCAAAATAAATTCAGTACCTTGAACAACCACCTGAAAATATGACTCAATAAATGCCGATAGCATGTTTTTCTCAAAGAAGTTAGGTTGACGGTGGCGTGTGAAAGGTATTTGGCATGCAACCAGGTGATATTACAGAGGCACAATACCCAAATCATACATTCTGAAGTCCAATGATAATACTCTAATCTAAAAAAATAGGTGGGCTAATAGTGGAATAAATTCCATTAATGTCTGGAAGACTTACATCTCTAATTAGAGTAAGTTTGATTAGGAGTGGTTGGAGTAGTAAATGAATTTGCAACTATCATGTAGTTCCAACATGTAACCCCCCTCCCTCTCTCTCTCTCTCTCCAAGCAAAATTTTACCCACCCTATGTGAAAAGATTTTCTGATAACATCTGAAGTTAGGGGGGTTTCTTAAGTTTAGCCTAAAACATGAGACTTTAACTATTCTTATTTAAACACATCCTTAATTATGCTTCCTAACCAGCATGTTAATAGTGGGAAAAATATCCAGTAGAATGTGTCCTTCGAATGGAGAAGAACTTTAGAATGAACGAACTCGTCACGAGACCTCACTGTTTTACATTGATCTAAGGATAGGCTGGGAATAGATTACAAAATCTACCAGCTAACTTATATTTGCACTGAGGAGAAGAAAAGATTATATGGCAGTTGGCTGCTCACAGGCCATTAAATGAGACAGGCAGGCAAATCCACAAAAACACACTATTTATAGATGACATATCCCTTTGTTTTTTTCCCACTCATCTTCTATACCTCTTAAAATCTCATTGTCATCAGCAATATCATCTCTGTTGCAGAGAAAATGGCATCCAAGATGGAATTTGAAGTGGAGTTGAAGTCCTCTGCAGACAAATACTGGAAAGCTATAGGTGAATCTAATGATCTCTTACCTAAGATCTTCCCTGAGCAGTACAAGAGCATTGAAATTGTCGAAGGTGACGGGAAGAGCGTAGGATCTGTTCGGCTACTGAAGTATGGAGAAGATTAGCACTTGTGCACGTGATGAAGAGCATAATTGCTCTCTATCTTGGACTGCCATATTGATCCTAACATTGTTTGAATCCACTCATCTATGTTTTAAACAGTGATAAATAGAATAGCTGTTACTATATATTTTGCACAGTACATTCACAATGCTATTTTACATTCAAAGATACCATAATTATCCACTGCCATTCACTAAGAAAATGCAAATTATAAGGTTCAGATTCCTGTTTTCACTGTGCTGCTACATAGCTGTAGAAATGTAATTAGCCTGATTTATAGCAGTGGCAACTTGCTTTTTGAGACATACACAAAGTTTTATAGGTGTGGGCATGCAAATGGCATATTACTAATATACATGTGAACATTATCATATACACTAGTATAAAGTCACATCAGCTAGAGTTCAACTAATTGGTTATTTCATGCAACTCAGGACAACTATCACAATTCATGAGGATGGGGTTCAAGTATGAAGATATGAATAAGAATAATAGTTATGAAAAAATTGCTACAAATGATGCAAGTTTAGTTTTGAACTTGGAATATTCGATTAACTGAACCCCGCCAAATGAACTAGACACTTCACAGAAATTCTATTTTTAATAGTTTAAGATGTTATCACATGGATAAGAACTAGAATTGTATCCAAAATCTAACATGAACAAGTTTATGTAGCAATTCCCATCGTCACATATGCCAAAGAGAAAATAGAGATAGTCGATGAATCAAACAAGATGGTAGGCACCAGTGTGATTGACAGAGAACTGTTGAACTTCTACAAAGTTTTCAAGGCTACAATTCAAGTTGTTCCGAAGAGTGAGGGATGCACAATGAAAGGGAGTTTCGAGTATGAGAAGGCGAGTGCTGAGGTTCCAGAGCCAGATAGCATCAAGGAACTTACTGAAAAGACCTTCAAAGAATTGGATGCCTATCTTCTCAAGAACTAGAATGCTTAGGTTTGTGCTGTTATGAGGAATAATGGATGTAATAAATAATTCAGGATAACCTCTCCTTGGAGATAATGGATGTTTGATTATATATTTATTTGCTTGTGATGTGTTAAGTCTCTTTCAAAGATGAATCAGGCCTCATATTTGGGAAATCTCGTACTTGTTGCTTAATTACGCTAGATCTCAGTAGCCATCACATTCAATGATCGATAATTAGAGTATGAGTCCTAGCAGAACACTTCTTAATACTGTAGCCTTTCAAATTAGGGGACTAAGATTCAAAAGTATGAAGAAAATGAGTAGATGCTCAGGAGTTGAGTCCTCCAAATGGATGGGCATCAAAACACTCCCTGCATAGAAACTGTTCATTGTATTTGTATCCCTATATTTACTATGGTTCAAAAAAACATGGATGTTTTCACACCACATAGTTCCTCTATTATTTAAAAACTCATAATTTTGTGGTTGTTTGTGTACTATATGAAATTAACGAATTTTATATATGTGACATATTACCTAATTTCCACTGTTCATAGTTATTCATTTTTTTAACTTATTGCACTCTTACAGACAAATAATACACAAATCAATAACCCTCGTAAGTGAAAGAAACAGAATTCTTGGAAACTCTAAATAAAAGTTCAATCTGTAAGTAGAACAAAGCTACCTCAAAACTTCTCCAATTACTACTATACCAAAGTATGGGAAAAGGATAGTTATGAAACTTGAGAAACCCTCTCTAATAGAATGACATGCACAACCTTTTCCAGCTTTGAACCGCATGAAAAAAAAAAAGAAAAAAAAAACTTTACCAGCCTTAACAGACTTAGCTCTGTATCAGGTGGCAACATGACAGAGATCAATTTTAACAGAAAATTTCTGTCAACAATAAACAACAACGATATGATCATAGCAAAATAAGGTTACAAGCAAGATACTGAAGTTGAGAAAGCTTTTTAGATTTAAGTTCTTTACAATTCGAGTAAAATTTGATGACTATCAGTAAAGGAGAGGCAATTTTCATCATGGCCCTGGTTATGCATCAGGATTAACTGATATCTGCCCATTCTTTCACAAACAGATTTGTTCATCTTTAAACCCAAGAAATGGTAAGGAACCATAAGCATCAAAATGAACTACAGAAAAGCCCAAAGCAACTTAAGCTCAAACCTGATGAAATATAAGGTCATGAAATGAGCATGAAGCGCATAACTGAAATCTACAGTATTCCATTCTGTGTCGCTTTGTTTAAGATGTGAGTTCCCTCCTGCAGAGGATATCCCTGAAAATGCAACAGGTGATGCAGTCAGTTTCTTTCTTTCTCTCTCTCTCTCTGTGTGTGTGTGTAAAGAAATAACAAGGTTTAAGTTGACGCATGTTAAAGTAAATATAAGCTAACTGAGGGTAAAGAATTAAATGGAGAAAAAAAGGTAAATGAAGACGGACCCTATAAAAATAGTGCATATTCTTATTCCTAAAACTACAAAGGACAGCCTGAAAATGTGTACACTAGTCCCTGTTTCTTCCTTCTTTCCCTTAACCGCATACATGCAAGAAATCGGTTCCTGAGGAAAATAGAACACTTTGAATATAATAATAGTGCTACAGTCTACTGCTAAGTGCTAACTAAGACTATCACAAAGCTGTATAACTCAACGAAAATAACATCTTTAACATAGCAATCAAGTATGATAAACATATGTTAACAAATACTGAATTTAAGTGTCTTCAGCAAAAGAAAAGTCTACTGACAATATTGAACATCCACGCTCCGGCTTTTTCTTCTTCTTCTCCTTCTTCTTCGATGGAGGTTGAATAACTACCTTGATTGCAGCATCAAAAACTGCCTTGACATTCTGCAAATTAGTAGAATTTTTATAACTGCATTATAAAGTATGCTTTTTTATCCCTAAATGAAAGTTACCCCAAGAAAACAATGTTCAAAGCCTTGGGCTATATTCTAATCAAACCAACCGAGAGTATCTTTCTTGAAAATGTCTATGGTAAATAAAACTTTTAGCACTATACAATATATTAGAAGAATTGGAGATAAACCCACCTGCTGAGTTTTTGAGCTGCACTCGATGTAATATGCAGCACTAATTTGCTTGCGTAGTTCTTCTCCCTGCAATTAAGAACCAGGACAGCTAAGTATAGAATTTCACCTCATTGTAGTAAATGCAGAACAAGAAACTAGATAAACATAGAACAGAAACCTGAGCAGTAGTAACAGGCACCAAGCCAGGATGATCTGATAAATAGCGCTTATCTTCACGAAGATCTGCAGATACCATTCTATTATAAGTCATACCTCAACAAAAACAGAATAAGACAAATGGACATGATGTTCATTTAAGACACGAGACATGCATAAATGCAAGATTACATGTACTTGGTTGGGAGTAAGTACTCTGTAGCATTCCATCTTAAGCAAAATATTAGTAATTAGTTCATGAAAATGCCTTAAATCTCTTAAAGACCTCTTAACACATTTGAGGGAGACAAAAACCTTGATACACAGGAGCATTGGACTTTGTTCAGGAACTAGAACAAGGCCTAAGAGCTTATAACTTCAAATTGGTATAAAGCATCTTATATTAAAGGATGTTTGGAGGTGTTCCCTTTGGTATCAAAGGAATATTGGATGTAAGGAGACAAATGTATTGGTCAGATGCAAAACTTTTGAATATAAGAAGGGTGTGGAGTCAGATGTTCAGTAGTCCAAATAATAATGGACTATTAAGTGTATTTTGCTAGATTCACTGAGATGATCGTATCACACATTTACTTTAGTACTTAGCAAGCATTTATGTCGATTGTTAGTATCTGTAAGGTTTATTATAGAGTCTAATCTGAATACAAACTAATGTAGTTTGATTCAAGAGGTTAAAGTTCTAGGTCAGAGGTGTTCTCTGCAATGTTTTAAAAAGCTAACGCCTATCCCTCCCAAGTGTTTGCCTAGGCCTAGGCGGTACCTAGGCAGCCCACCTAGGTGTTGGGAGTGCCTAGGGGAGCATGGACCACTTAGGTCTTGGTCGTGATTTGCTCCACTGCAGCCTCCACGTCCTCCAACCTCCTTCGAACTCCTCTGACCTCCCTTAACTATGAACACCTCCTCCAACTTTCAAAAAAACCTCCTCCACTACCACTTAAACAAAGAAAGAAATTTGCCTAGGCATTATGCACCAGTCCGGCACCGAGAGGTGCTTGCGTTTTCTATAATATTGGCATTTATCTTTATTGTAACTAAAAAAATATAGGAAAGCGGCCTAGGCACCACCTAGGCTCCCCACAAAGGCCGCCTAGCGCTTTCGGTAACCTTAGTTCTTTGCCATTATCAACAACTAGGCGATACTTCTTATATTGCCTAGCGCCACAAAAGTAACATTCTGATGCTACTAGAGAATAGTAACTGAGGAAGGTTAGCTTAACATGCAACTTCAGGTAGAATTCTTCCTCTATATAAGAAAAACATCATCTAGTCTTTGAAGATATCATATGGTTTATTTCCTTTAATAGAAGCATCTAGATTCTATGTACAAGTTAAATATAGTATCTTCTTATTTAGTACTTTCCTTTACTAAATGTTTCCTTCTCAGATCAGAGTTTTCCTTTTATAGACATTTTACAAGGTGTTACATCCAATTATTCTTTCACCTTCATCCCCTTATTCTTTCATCAAAGATAGAATTCAACATAAAGGTCAATACCCAATTGACAGGCAACTAAAGCCAGAAAGACAAATTTTCTAAGAAATTGAAACTCAATGAAAATGGAACCCTCAGAAAAGAGAATGAACCTTAAAACTTGCCTACCTAGAATCAAAAATTCATTCCACTATGAAAATCTACACAAAGAGGCACATGCTCCCTTACCCAATTTGGTACCAACAAGTACAACAGGGACTCCGGGCGCAAAATGCTGAAGCTCTGGAATCCACTACACATCATCAAGCAAAGCAAATTATCATCATTAATACCCATCTACAAATAGAACTGCCACAATTTTCACAATCCAATCTCTACCTTTTTCAGCACATTCTCATAACTTGCCCTGCTGATCAAAGAGAAGGACAGCACAAAGACATCAGCCCCTCTGTAGCTCAATGGCCTCAACCTATTATAATCCTCTTGCCCTAAAACAAAGAAATTCACCAAAAAATTCGAGAATCTGGGCAAATTAACTCAAACCCCCCAAAATTTAGAAAATTTTACCAGCAGTATCCCAAAGACCCAAATTCACAGTGGTCCCTTCAACAACCACATTCGCACTGAAGTTATCAAACACAGTGGGTATGTAATCCTAAAACGAAAATTACCCATTAATCAATTTAATGAAATAAATGGAAAAATTAAAGAAAACCCAGAAAAGATTTAGCTCACAGTAGGGAACTTGTTGCTTGTGTAGCAGATGAGCATGCAGGTTTTGCCAACAGCGCCGTCACCGACAGTGACGCATTTGATGAATCTCGAAGCGCTGGATGACATTATTCTTCTCTCTTTGAGGAGAAAAGAGTTTGATGTTGGTTTTGGTTTTATGGGTCAAAATTATTTTTGGAAAATTAAAAATGGGGTTTAGTACTTCCACATGATTCTCTCTGTGAATCCTTTTTGTGGGTAGGAGAGAGAATAAAAGAGTGTGAGAGACACGTGAGCGGGTTTAGAGGCAAAGGGACAAGTATTAAATGCAAGCGGTTGGGTTTTAATTTTAATTTATTATTTTTAATTAGAATGCTTCATGCTAATCTTGTCTTCTACCTCAAGAATCCTTTCCTATCAATGAAGTGTGGGGTTTTTATAGATATTAGTTGCTTAAAATTTTCAACTAGTCCCTCAAATTATTGAAATTGCTCTAGGGACCCTAATTGTGTGACAATTAATAAGAACTGAGGGACATAACAACAATTTTAATTATTTGATGGGCTAATTAAAATTTAAGGTCCAGAATTTGTGAACAGAAAAGACCCAAACAGATATCTTTTGGATATGTAGTATGTAAGAACTATGGTGTATAGCAATTTTCAGAACTTGTGAACAGAAAAGACCCAAACGGATATCTTTTGGATATGTAGTATGTAAGAACTATGGTGTATGGCAATTTTCAATTATAAAACTACTCAACCCGTTTTTAAATTTATCTGAATGAAGAAAATCTTTAAAAAACTTCATAATGATATTAGTTAATGATAGTTTTTCATACAAGAGATAATTTTCATTAAAAATTCCTATTTTAACATGAAACCTTCCATCTCTCCATTATTTTTATAAAATTTCATCTTCCATCCACTATTGATGGGTAATATTCAATCATCACATTAGTTTCTCATGTGAATTTTTATAGATGACAATTGTTTATCTTTTTAAGGGCTGTTTGGCAACCCACTAAAATAGGGCCAGGTTCAAACCCAGCTCAGTTTTAACTTATTTTCTGTTTGAGAAAAGCTGGGTCAAGTCTGGCCCAGCTTTTTTTAGGTCATTTCGAGCCCCTTAAACCATGCCAGAATTGATCCATCCCTTTAGATACATCACAAAATAGTTGATTGCACAAGCATTAACACATGTCTATTGGGTGTGTTTGGCAAACCCTTCAAAACTAGGTCAATTCTTATCCTATGTTCAAAAAAGAATTAAACCTCGTTTATTTGCCTAACAAAAACTGAGCCAGAAGTGGTTTAGTTTTTTCCAATAAAAAAAAAGACCCCAACCTGAGTCATGTCCAGTCCTGATACAGTTTTAAGGGTTTGCCAAACACATCCACTATTCAATGCAAAAGGGATAGAGTAGAAACATGAATACTACTGCAATTAAATGCAAAGACGCTAGCATAGACGCAAAATAAATGTGGTGGATGATAGCATAGTCTTGCTTCCTTCCGACGTTTGGGAATTTGAAGAAGCTTGAATCAGATGAAAATTCCAAGTTTCGCTATTATAAGACTAAATTATAGCAAAACCATACTTATAGGACATTATTTAGTACTTAGTTGTGCTTATAATAATAATAGATTATTAAAAGATAATACATACCGCTCAATTTGTAGTCACGCAAGTCATTATAACTTCAAATTTGCTCTTCAAAATATTTTCTCTCCTCAAAATTACCCTCCACTTAATTGTTCGTTTGGGGAGTATATAACAAACTCCCCAAATTTTAGGGGCCTTGTGAAATTTATCCCTAAAATAACATACCAAACACTTGGGTGATTTCATTTAGGGGCTGTTTGGTTCAAACAAAATTTTGGCATTTGGTATAGATTACAAATTTTGGGATCAAAAATGTGTTTTTTTGGGTTTTGAGATTCCATATTTGGTGTTTGTTTCAATAATTTTTTGGAATATTGAATCCCAAAATGCAAAAACACCCAATTTATAGAATTTGTCAATTCGAGAGGATTTGGCAAATCTCATAAATGGGTATACTTACCTCTCTTTCTATATCCTTGTATTTTATTTTCTTATGGGATGATGCAACCTCACCAAGATAAGTATATTTACTTCTTTTTTCTTTTTTAGAATTTATTATTCTATAATTTGGGTTTGAATAAGATATTACAAATTTTAGGATTTGCTTTTCTATAATAATGTTGAACCAAATAAAATATTAGAAATCTCAAAGCATGTATAAAACCTTATGGATTTGAAATTGTCTATAAAATTATAAATCTTAAAATTTTGATATTTGAACAAAACAGCCCCTTAGCGAGAGAGGGAGAAGATGGTAGCCGCCTACGCACAGCAGCTGGAGCAAATCTTCGATCAGAAGAAGCCCGTCAAAAATCCTCTTGTACCTGTTGGTAATTTCTCATTAACCCCCTCTTTTTTTTTGCAATTTTCTTTGATTTGTACATTTGCTGAGATCTTGATACCCTAATTGACTGACTCTAAGAAAATTGAATTTCCTAATCTCTCTAGAATATAGTTCTTTCGCATATTAATTATATAATAGACATGATTGATCCTCAAACTACAAAGTGAAATTTGCTAAACTGAAAACAACCCATGTGCTTGCTGTGATTAGGCTGTTTTAGTTGTCAAAATTGAGTCTTTGAGATTATGTGAAGAAATGTTCTCATAGGGTGAACTTTTGATGCATCCATTTATATGGCCTTAGTTGATATTTGTTGATTTGTACGGATAAAGCATGGTTATTCAACTATCAGACTGAATGACTTCAATAGCAATGGATGCCCGTCTCGATTTCGGGAAGAGGACTGCAGTGCAGGAATGCGAGCAACAGCCTGTAGTAATGTAATGCCTATGATGCAGGCACCAGACTGTGGGTTATAAGATGCAATTAAAGTGATAATGGTCGAGCATAGGCAATTCATTTATACTCCTAAAATTAACGGATTTAACATGATTCAAAACATGGGAAACAATTTCCCAACTTAACGAATGTGAAGGGAAAAAACTGAGTAGAACAATGCGGGACAATGCTATGAGACGTTGAAATAGTATTCCTAACATACATATTGCACTTTCTATTAGAACACCCCACGTGGTGGGGTGTTCTGACCCATTCAAGGGGGGCAGTGAAATATCCATAATGTCCCCATGTTTGGCACATCAACGGCTCAGAACCTCCTACATCGTGCGGAAAGTTCTGAGAGGATCCATACTCATACAGACCTAATGTAGCGCGCTAACCACTAGATCATTCGTTGTGGAAACAATAACGCTTTCACTCTTAAAAAAATTCACAGACGAATGTTTAGCATTGATATCAATTTATCCTAAACTGCAAAGTTACTGATGGTTGTCTTTCAAGTCCAACTTCTCGATCTATGGAAGAATCAGAAAGAATTCCACTGTTTTGAATCAATTGAACTGTTCGCTAATGCAGCACACAAAATTCCCCTTTACTTTTCCTTTCCCACTCACTAATGGAACCCTATCTTTCTCCTTCAAACTCCCCAATTCAAACCTAAACCTTAATTCAAATTGGTATCAATTTGGATGAATGTTGTTGGGTTTGATTAGGGTATAGATGGGTTAGATTAGCGTTTAGATTTGAATTTGGGGAGGTTGAAGGAGAAAGATGAGACTCAAAGGAGGATCTTATTTGGTAAAAGGGTGGAACAATCTTGAATTGGGGGATATTGAAGGAGAAAATGGTGTAGATTGAATAATTTTTATAAGTTAGGGGATGAAAGAAATTTTTCAAAATAAAAAAAATATAGCTTGCCGAAAAAAGTTCTTATTGTCATCAGAACACAAGTTAAAATACTCTATTGACGCCGAAACAGAAATAAATACCCCAATAATAAAGAGGGTCAAATTAAAATACCAATTTGATAATTTAGCCGTTAACTATCCAATCAGCTATAGAGCTGACAGTCTAAATAAGAACACTTCTCTTCCAAATTCAGGAATTTATAGAACAGGGAAGTCCTTCATCAATCACCATCAGCAAGGATCCACTGTCACGAGGGTCAAAAGCCTTTGAAGTTTGAAATATGCTTCAAAGGTCAAAAGTTTGAAATACCCAATGAAGGTTGATCTCTTTTGGCCTTTTGTTATCACGTTGGAATGCACATCACAACCCAAGTTGCACGGAAACTGGTTCGGGTACGGTACAAGGACATGACTAGATATTTATTTATATGTATTAAACTGTATACTTTAAACAAGATCATTATTATTTTTCATTCACATGGTATCAGAATTAAAATTTCTAGAACATTTTTATGTTTCTATTTATGTAGATTATAAATTGGAAAACTGCTCGTTTTTTAAACTAGATGTAAATTGTCTTTTAAAATCATAGTTCTTAGCTAGATATGAGCTGAAACGAACTCGATTCATGTCTAATGATTTTTAAAGAGTAGATGCAAACGAACTCGATTCATGTCCAATGATTTTTAAAGAGTGGATGCATGTGAAGTGTGAAGTGTCGGATATACGTCCAAGAAGTGAATAACTATTTTAAATTAAAATATGTTTGATATAAATGAGTACATGCTCAACTAAATATATATATGTGTATATTCAAGAAGTATCTAAGAAATTTCAGTGAGGTTACGAGTACTGGTACTGCTATATTCAGGTATGGATAAGACTTTAGATAAAAATACCCAGATAATGTAGATCATAACTTGGATGGAGAAGATTAGTATGTTATAAGGACAATGCCAGCTTCCAGATCCTTCTAACGAGCATGAGCTTATGGTTTATGGATTAGAAAAGTTATTTAAGTGGTAAGGGACATAGTTTTCTGATATTTCAAGGATCGGCTGTGATGTGCTTTGACCTAAATACAAGAGACGAGCTTATACACCTAAGTTCCTCATCTAGTTGTTTAGTGTGATGATTATCAAAAACCTTCGGAGTATTATATTTGAGTTCCCTTAGAGCCAGAACCCTATATGCAACCAAAGTGTTAACCAGTAGATCCAACCTAACTCTCTATTGTGTTTATTCAAATAATAACAATTACTTTTAAGTTATTTAAGAAAATATTACCTTTTTTGGGTGGGTGGGGGCTTGTTTTTTTTTTCTTTTACTTTTTTGGGGATATCTGTAGGATTTGAACCCAACACAATCTGGGGAGATGACTCTAACGAAGAATCTACTTTAACAAGTATATATAGATCCATCCTAGATATTCATGCATGAGTATAGTCTTACATTGAAAGGGATAACCGATTAAGAAGGAGTTAACTAGGAGTTTGGGCCAAGATCGAATAACTTAACCTTTTGGGTTAAATTGGCTCCTAGCTTCTATTTAAGACCTATTAACTGCTGGTTGAGCCCGATTTCCCCTAGCAATAAATCACACATTGTTTATGTGAAATAAACGGGTCAGCTGGAATACTATAGATTGTGTTATATACTAGATTTCATCAGATTGTCCCTCATTATCATGAGACCATAGCCTGCAGCTCTTTGCCTTGATAAATTGAAGCGAGATTAACTTTACAACAGTTTTTCTCCGTAAGACAATTTAATTGTTAACTTTCTAATCTGACCATAGTTTGTCTCAGGTGCACTTATCACTGCTGGTGTGCTTACTGTGGGTTCGTGGGGGTGGGGGCCACACCTCACGAGCACGAGACGCGTTAACGCGTCTCGTGCTGGCGTGGGGGCCACAACCACGAGACGCCCACATGAGAAAACGCGTGCTCGTGAAGGCGGCTCGTGGGGGCCACCACGACGCGTTTTGTAAACGCGGTTTTGGTGCTCTTCCACGCTTTCACACGTTTTCGTACCCTATAAATAGGGATACAGCAGTGGCTAGGGTTTTGTGCGAGGCTGAGGGTTTTTGGGAGCTGTGACGGCTGATTACAGGGGATTTTGAGAATCCCTTTTGAGAGATTATTTGTGAGAGATCTGAGAGTTTGTTTGAGGGTTTATTTGTGAGATCTTGTGTGATTGTAAACCCTATTTGTATTCTCTTTCTCTCAAGTAGTAAAATCTCCCTCCTCCTTGCCCTGTGGACGTAGGCAACTTGCCGAACCACGTAAATTCGTTTGTCTTGCTGTTAAGAAATTTGTAATAGCTTGTTAGGTTCCCTCGACAGGTCAGTCCTAGAACTGATGAGAGGAAGAGTGTATATCTCACTTTGTTGAGATATTCGCTGTCAATTCTTGTTTCCTTAGTGAAACGGGGATTTAGTTGTGATCTTACTCTCTTGTTGTTTGGCAGAGGTGCTGCCGAAATTTTCGCTGCGCGCAACACTTACTGCTGGTCTGATTAGCTTTAGACAAGGCAACTCTCAGCTTGGCCAGAAGTTGATGAGAGCACGAGTTGTAGTTCAAGGAGCAATAGTAGCCTTGATGGTGGGAAGCCTTAGTACTATGGAGAACAATTTAGGGGTTAAAAACTGAAGCCATAGGGGATAGTTTTGGTATATAAAACTATGCTTTGTTTGTTTCTTGGTGGCAGAATTCACATTAAAAATGGTCAAAATGAGGCTATATTTTGTCGAAGCATTTCATTTCTGTAGACTTTTTTTCGGTTTGATGCAGTAACTTCTTCACAATCCTTCAAACTATGGGTATCAAACCCCCGAGCGTGACTAAGGGGCACCCCCAATACACGGCGTCAGTTGTTTCAGGAAATTAAATTCATGTGGGTGCTTCTCATGAGGGTCGAACCTTTGGAGTACTACTCATGGGCAGCTTATCAACTCGGCTAGACCCTCTTAGGTCATGAACTGGCCCGGTCCAAGGTTCACCCATCCAGATAATATGTAAATTGACTTGTATGTCCACTAGCTTTTCACACTAGCAGTCTAGCACCGGCAAGGGAGCATGTCAAGCAATGACAATTTTTGTTAAATAGCTTTCCTACAGGGGCATTTCCGTCATATAAGAAAATCAACGATACACTTTGGACTGCACTTTCTATCAGAACACCCCACACCCCACGTGGGGTATTCTGATCTATTAGGGTGGCAGTGAAATATCCATACTGCCCTCCTATTCGGCAATTAATGGCTCAAAACTTTCCGTACTGTGCGGGAGGTTATGAGAGGATTCGTACTCCTGATTGCTGGCGTGGCGGTGCCTTGCACCGCTAAGAACGCAATCATTGGCCCCCCAACCCACAAGATTCCAAATCAATAAATAGTTATAGAAGGATATTTTGCATATGCACCCTCCAATCTATTATACTTACAAATATAACCCATTAAATCTAGATAATTTGCTCATTTACCACCAAGTTTCCCGTAATTGTTCTTGTGCCCTCAATTTCAAATAGCTCTAACATATTCCTTGTGGAGTTTATTAATATCATTAATTTATAATTGGATAGATAGAAAATTAAATATAAGAGAGCCAAGCCCCTTCCTACCTACTGTGCTCTTCCATCTCCTCTCTCTATATATATATATATATATATATATATATATATATATATAACTCTGAGGAATTCGGTCCTTAAATATTAATGGTTAATTTTTTCCTTTTTCCTTTTATATTTATAATTTAAATTTAAACCAAATGAAAGTTATTAGTTTCCTGGACGTAGGTCTTTCATCAAGTCCAAACTATGTATATCATTGTGTTTGTGATGTTTTATCATACACACACACACACACACACACACACACACACACACACATATATATATATAACTCTGAGGAATTCGGTCCTTAAATATTAATGGTTAATTTTTTCCTTTTTCCTTTTATATTTATAATTTAAATTTAAACCAAATGAAAGTTATTAGTTTCCTGGACGTAGGTCTTTCATCAAGTCCAAACTATGTATATCATTGTGTTTGTGATGTTTTATCATACACACACACACACACACACACACACACACACACACACACACACACACACACACACATATATATATATATATATATATATATATATAGTAAGACTATATAAACTTAAGTTGATAGGGAATAGTCATCCACCAACTTTTCTATCCATTGATGTTGCCTTGGGATCCGTGAAAGATATAAAGTCCACTTTGAGATTTGTGTGCATCTTGATTTCACCTGATCTCAAGGCAAGATTAATGGATAAAAGTTTGTGACACTCCTCCCTATCAACTTAAGTTTATAGTGAGCTCAGACTCTCACTCACTCACTCTCTCTCTCTCTCTCTCTATATATATATATATATATATATATATATATATATATATATATATATATATATATATATAACTCTGAGGAATTCGGTCCTTAAATATTAATGGTTAATTTTTTCCTTTTTCCTTTTATATTTATAATTTAAATTTAAACCAAATGAAAGTTATTAGTTTCCTGGACGTAGGTCTTTCATCAAGTCCAAACTATGTATATCATTGTGTTTGTGATGTTTTATCATACACACACACACACACACACACACACACACACACACACATATATATATATATATATATATATATATATATATATATATATATATATATATATATATATATATATATATATATATATATATATATATATATATATATATATATATATATATATATATATATATATATATATATATATATATATATATATATAAATAAAGAGTAAAATAGAAAAGAAATAATTTAAATATAATTTAATAGATACAAATACAAAGTTAATATAGTTTATAAATTAAAATTTAAAAAAATTAACAAATCAATGGCCGACCCACCCTAGGCGGGTCACGGTCGGTAGGGTCTAGTCCCAGACCCGGGACTAGAAAATGAGCACGACCCACTCTGACCCCGGCGGGCCTGGGTCGGACCCGCCCCGGCTTTGAACCCGGCCACGGGCCCGAACCGGCCCGGCCCACGCCCACCCCTAGCCACGAGTTCCTTGGAGATTCAATTGGCAGTACTCTGGACCCAACGGTTCAGATCCTTCCAAAAGAACTAAACGACATCTCGACCGTTGGATCAACTTCAGAGATTCATAGCGACACAGATCAGGAGACTATAAAAGGAGCCAAAAGGCAACGAGGCCTGTTGCCTCTCCCTTAGCTCGTTGAAGTCTCTCTCAAATCCCAATATCGCTCTCTAATTTGATCTCGTGATCCTATTTGATTTGGGAGAAAAGGCTAAAATTTTGGATTTTTTTAGGGTTTCCGGCTATTTTTACAAGATCTCGCCCCTTTCCCCAATTCTCATAAGATTAGGTTTTATTTTTTTAGCGATTTTGGATATTTTCAAAAGCTAGGGTTCCTACTTTCCCTCGTTTACTTGATTCGTTAGAGGACTCAGATTTGGGAATATTACGAGATAAATTTGGTTCCTTTTCCCTAAATTCTTCGATCAGGGTTCGTGATTGATTGAGAGAGAGAGAAAATAATGGCTGCAGTATTTACTCGCCTCTCTTACTGGATGTGGGGAGGAAAAGATCAAGAATGCCCTAATGCATCACTGAATTCTTCTTCTGATTCCCCTTCGGGGTATCGAGAGCCCGATTCCTTTAAGTTGCCCTCAACGAATGGGCCTCGAATTCGGTCCTCGGCGAGGAAAATTAAGAGGAAATGGCGGACTAGAGAGGAGAGGAGGATGGTTGATAGGGAGTATGATATTGTTTTGGTTCCTTCCGATGGAGGATGCTTGTCGGGTTCGGAGTCTGAGGATTCGGATTGGTCTGTGGGTTGGTTGGAACCTCATGGTTCGGGTTTTGATAGTGATACAGAGAATAGCTTTGCAGTCTTGGTGCCTTGTTATGGGAGGGGGAGGAGTGAGAGGGTGGAGACGGTGAGAAGTGAAGTCTTGGGTGCGGTTCATCAGCCGAAGGTGTTCTCTTCTGGTGAGATTTTACCCATCTTGAATTAGATGTTGAGTATTATACTATAGTTTTGTTTAGATAATGTTTGATTTGTCTTGTCAGTTCTAGTAACTTGATATGCTACTTAATTGAGTATGTTAACTTGATAATGCCGATCATTTCTTAGAGGTTCATGTATGTGAACTTTATTCTAACCTAATATTTTTGTGATTAATTGCACATAGACCCTCTGTATTATAGGGTTGCCATTTACTACACCTGAACTTTGACTTTGAAGTGAGCACATACACCCCCCTGAAAAGTAAACAAGAGTTGCAGCTCTGTTAAATCGTTGTTAGTCGTGACTAACCCTTAATTTAAATTGCCTAACTACCATTCACTGGTTTCATTTCTTATTAATCCTTTGGTTTTCACGTATGTTGTAAAGACCAATGAGACCCCCTGTTTTTTTTATTAAATGCACAAACACCCCTGGATACATACATCTAAGAGCCCCGATGCAGTTGTAAACAACAATAAAACCAACACTCACAGAACATGTGAATATATAGATCCACATGTACATAATCATTTTTCAGAAAATAACATGATTTCACTCCACATTTCATGTTATAGGATACTGTTTACAAGATTAAAGTTTTGATTACACCATTATGCAGATGCTGTTTCGTCCGTGCGAATGAAACCTAAGCTCAAGAAATAAAACACAATCATATCTAATAAGCTAACAAATAGCTAAACGCGTGCCCTCTGTTAGGCTTCTGAAGAGATCTATACATTCCAGAGATCCGAGGCCAAAAAACTTCTATTTTTATTCTAAGCTTAGGTCTAAAAATTTCAATTTTTCCGTCTTAAAATCTATCCGGACCTCTGTTCTAACTTAAATAGGTTTACTTCTAATTGCTTCCGCGCCTGTAGAGAATGTACGAATTAGATGTTTATTTTTGACAAGAAAGCAAAGAAATAGGGAAGGAAAGGGGGAGAAGGAAAAAAGAAGACTTAGGGATGTAGGGAGAAGTGGAGGGAAAGAGGGGGGGGGGGCATTTGGGACTCATATGAGAACTTAATAACATTGTTTACTATTCAGGGGGGACTATGAGCTAACTTAGAAGTTCAAGGGTAGTAATCGGAGAAGTGCCAACATTACAGAGGGCCTATATGCAATTAAACCATCTTTTTATTAACAAATTTTTGTAGATTTTCTGAAAGCTCTATATAGATGTTTTGCTTCATAGGTCATCCTGTTATGATTGTTCATGTTCAAGATGTTAACTAAGTTTTATGGGAGCTTTAGTTTGTTGATGAGCGTAATCTTTCTAGTACATTGGTATTTACTATTTACTTTAGATGAACTTGGTTGTTCGTGTACAAGGATGTTGATTGGAAAAGGATTCAGATGGCCACTCAAAACCAGTTGGTACAGGTTTTGATTCTGTTCTTGTCTGTGTATCCAAATACTCTGTTCTCAAAGGACACCTTTCATTTGACAATCTACAAATGCCTTGTGCTGATATAAGTGGCAATCATTGACACATTGGTTTCTTGAGGTGGTTGATGCTTTCTGATAGAATTAAAATTCCATAACTCAAAATCATATAAAATTCAGATAAATAGAGTAGCTATTATTTGTTTGTTTGCTCTTCTTGCCACATAATGTTCTTCATGAACCTGCACACACAAAGTAGGTTATGCTTGAGTTTTTGCTAGTGGAATTTTTTAAACTGGGATTGGACTATAGGGACACAACCTGTTTAATTATTTAATTTTTTGCCAATGAAAATTTGCCATCCATTTTTGTTTAGCGGATGCCTTATCTGTTTCTTTTTTTCTTGATAAAAATGATTATGGTTGCTGGCATTGATTTCCTTGTGGTGACTTAGTAGAGATGAGCCATGGCTATGTGAAGTTTCTTAGCTCCATTTAATATTCTGTTAGCTTGCCTAGCAACAACAGACCTGGTTTCTTAGTCTAGTTAAAATAAAAGCCTTATGCAATACCCAACTCTTGATTCTTTTGAAGGCAGGTGGTTGATTGTGTCAGTCATCTCATGACTGTTCTGAACAGGCCCTAAAGTAATGTTTTTTCCAATGTGACGAGGTCTATGGCTCATTGCTTACAGCAACAATCATCTATTTATATTTGAACGTGTCATGTTGATCAAATTGTTTATGATGCATTATCAACCTTTTGGACATGGAATGATTATTTCAGATTATTGCAAGACCATAATCATTATGACACTGAATAGTGTGCCCCAATATCTGTTAATGGGTGATATCTGTGATATGTAGGATGCTTCCCCTGTTAAGTATAGAGTTTTGGGAGAAATGGATTCAATGGTTTAGATCATCTTGATTTTGAAATGGAGGGCTAGGATTGAGTGAGGGTTAGGATTTTATAACCTAGTGCTCTGATACCATGTTAAGTACAGAAGTTTGAGAGAAAATGGATGATATCATTCATTCTATTGAGGAGCTTACAAGAGTAGGAGAGGTACCTCTAATATCCCAAGCAATGTGGGATTGTAAGAAATGAATACAAGAATGTCTAGCAAAAATATTTAAAACCCGCTCTCAAACTACCTTTGGTAGACCCAAATATAGTTTGAGAGGGAGTGTTAAAAATATATTAAAAAGTGGGCTCCAAGCCCGCGTAGGCTCCCACTTAAGCCTAAGCGGTATCTAGGCAGCTCGCCCATGCCTAAGTGGTACCTTGGTCGCCCATCTAGGTCTTGCGAACGCCTAGGAAAGCATGGGCCACTTATGCGGACTACACTGGTTAGGTCTTGGTCGGGATTTCCTTCATTGCCGACTCCACATCCTTCGACCTCGCCCATTGACTATAAACATCTGCTCCACCTCCTCCGACCTTTAGCAAAACCTCATCTACCACTACTTAAACAAAAAAAGAAATATGCGGCCCAACATAGGTATCTGCCTAGGCGCTTAGGTGCCCCGTCGCCTAGTGGCGCTTAGCACTTTCTGTAATGTTGGCTGTTAAATATTGTTGTTAGTCACTCTTGTATTCATTTCTTTTAGTTCCCCATTGCTTGGAAGACTAGAACTAGTCCTACTCTTGTATATAAGCACCTCAATAGAATGAAAGATATTATCCATTTTCTTACAAACCTCTATACTTAACATGATATCATAGTAGTAGGTTATGATATCCTAATCCTCACACAGTCCTAATCCTCTATTTCAAGATTAAACCGATCTCAACCATTTGATCCATTTCTCCCAAAACTATATACTTAACATGGTATCAGAGTCATCTTCTTCATCCTAGAGAGACCTCTTTCTTCTTCATCGACCTCGGGACCGTCGAGGGGGTTTTGCTGCAAACTTCATCTCCGCGCTTCTCCTATGGCAGCTTCCACCTTGGTGGCATCAGCTCCCTCCCGGCAGCTCCGCCCCTCAGACGTTCAACCCCGCTAAGCCCTTGCCCTAATCCCCCTGCCGCATCACCACGGGCAACACCCTAACCCCGCCACTAATCCGCTACAGACCTCTCGCCGGCAAGCTCAAAGCCCTGCTGCCTGCATAACCCCAAATCACCCACACTCGCAACACTGCAAAGCCCACAGCCAACACCCACACCCAAACCCTAGAGCCGCCATCTATCAACCGAAGCCCGCCGCGAACTCACCTGCCACCTACAACCCAGCCACCAAAAGCAAACTCAAACTCTTACTCCCTTGAACTCTGGCCATAGCAACTCCATTGACCACCCTCTGGCAACTCCCGCCTCACAACATTCAAACTCAACCCACGCTCACAACCTTCAACTGCAACCCTCAATCCCCAATCAAAGTCCCCTCCTCCGGCCATCACAACTCTGGCCACCCAAGCCTCTTCCCCAAACCACACCTCTAGATCCACCTACAGCAAATTCTTGTCCAGATGTTGACAATGATGCTTAAAAGGTGTTCGATGAAATGCCCAAAAGAACCTCCCCCATTCCGCCTCTTCCGTCGCCACGGCGTTCGCAGACTCCGCCACACCAAAGATCGCCAACAACCTCGTCCCTCCATCCCGCTGCAAACTCCGTCGCCCTCTACACCTCCACATTGCCTGCTGCATTTGATATCAGCGGCAAGCCCTCTGGCTACACTTTGCCACCACCTGCTGTAAACCCCTATCCCCTTGCAAACTCCATCAATCTCAACCTCATCGACAACCTCTGCTGCTGCTCGCATCGCTGTTTGCTCAGACCCTCACTCTGTAACTCGCTTTATCTGTGCTCCTTGAACGCACCACCATCCCATACCACTCCACCAACAGCATTGCAAGCTAGACCCCTTCAGTATTAAATCCTCAAATCAAGTAACACCTTTTACCAAAAATGAGTATATTCTTGACTTGGTTGGGCAGTATACGCAATAAATGTGTCCATCCTTCTCTTACAGTTACAAATATTTAGAGTTATATTTACGTCAAAATATGTACCAGTTATATTTATATGAATGCGTGTGTAGTAGCTGTGGGCTCATCTTGATTTATGACTGCTCTGATGTCCCTTACCTGTATGGGGATATGACAAATTCCGGATCAGGGGCATTGTTTCCTACCAACGGAATATTACACCTATCGCAATTGCTCACAACTTTGTGTTACTATATATGCAGTTTTCCGGTTTGCTTGTTGCAAGTGTATATATATTTGAAACTTGCTGATTTGTGGATCTTTGTTTAGATTCATGTACGATAATGCATCTAAAGCAATCTCTACTTTTGTTGAACTTTTGCAGGCAATGAGGATTACATTGAACGGTGGCTCTCTACTCTCTAGGAAGTCCGCTCTAACTGATTCTGTAAGATTGGTCTTGTACATATGTTTCCTTCTTGCCAAATATTCTATAGCTGTTATACAGCACAAAACCCCAAAAACAAAAAACAAAAAAAACAAAAACAAAAAGAGGCAAAAGAAAAAAGGAATGATTTTTTAAAAGAAAATGTTGGAGTGAGATAGGATATTTTTTATTGCGTAACCTGTGAAAGGTTATAGACTATGATCGCTTTGCTTGAGGTTATGGATTGAAGAAGGCCAATTGGCTTTGCTTATTATCCTCCCCTTCGTTTCTGTCTTGAAAAAAAATGTACATATCAAAAGAATATTCTTGTGTAATTATATCAATGTACAAATGCTGGAAGCATCTTTTGCCCCAGTTTTGCTGCAAATATCTTTGAAAACCCAAACTTGCTAGCAGTGTCGATGATTTCTTCTCTCTTTTCTTGATTTGCTTTAACTGCAATCTACGTTATGTAGTGAGAATTAGAGAAGTGCAAACCACGTATCAAGTGCCTTCTGAATGAATCACACTCCTGGCATCTAGCCGTTTTAATATCTGTGAGGTATAATTGTTTGATTTTTGTGTAAAGACTTATTTATTTATTGTTACATATCGATATTCTATGGTTGATGATTTTGTATGTCGGATCAGATAATGGTGAAGAAAGGACTTATTTATTTATTGTTATTGATATTCTATAGTTTGATGATTAGTATGTAGGAGATAATGGTGGAGAAACTTTGTTTAAGCAATTCAAAATGGACGCTTTATGATCGGAGGACCAAAGTATATAGCTCTTTCTAAAGGAAGAAGCATTGCCTCAACCTTAGGAGTGACAATTTTTTCCTTTTAATAGTAACCTTGAGGTTTTGCTTGGATGTTTGGTTAAACAAGAACCAGGACAAATCGTGGGTTTTATTTGCAGCCAAAAATTGGATATATCACAAACAAAATTGGGGCACGCTCTAACCTTTGCGAACTGTAGTTTGAGGGTGGATATGCAATAGTTCTAATTCTCAAGCTGAATTTGACAAATCATATATAAAAAGAAACCATGCTTAGTTGAGAACAATACTTTTATTTTTTAAGTCCCCAAAGTGTAATGGTGAATTACTTATGGAAATATTAACTTGAATTACAGAGAATGAGACTGAATGCTAATGCTGGGCCGAATAACTCAAAATTCTAACTGAACCAGTAAGGTTAGCCTACTGGAGTTGTTTTATGAAGGGATAAGCCCACTGATTATTTCAGTTATTAAGGAAAAAAAAAAACATCTAGTAGATTGAGCTTCAATTGCTATACGAGTCTTTTTTATGTCGAAGTGGAGTCCATGCGTACTGTGAATCTGTGATGCACTTAATGTACTACTTCCTATTCTAATGGTTCACTTGCTTGACTTCTATATGCATAAACTATTCTTCCAAATTAATATTCTAAGTGACCATTAATTGATTAATCCATGTTTTTAGTGATTTCATGAGAAGTTTATTGGCTAAATTACCAGATTGCCATATCTATACGACAACAAGGTGTTTTTATTTGATCCTGCTACGATAAGAGATGTGATATTTTTAAAGTGAATCAGGTTTTAAAATTGGGGATCACTTTAGATTTAGGGCGCAAATTACTGTTTATATCCTTTCAAAATCATTTAAATTGGATCACCTATGGTGACGTGATGATTTGGCGCCAAAATCATCACCAAGTGCGAGCAATTTGCCCTACTTGACAAAAACTAATCATCTTTAATATCTTATTGTAGCTGGAGCAAATAAACATACTTTATTATCGTATGCCATTGAAAAGGATATATAAACTTCATAATATTGTAGAAAGGCCATTGTTGGTACCCCAAAAAGATTTTTTATTAATCCCTGTATGAAAATCGACACGAACCCAATCTCACGTCAAAGTGAGCGAACCTCGCAAGGAAGGATCTCTCTGCTCTCACAAGTGTTCGGCTACTACAGCTAGTCAGTTCTACAAGGTCGACCTTCGGCTGTTACAAGTAGACCGATCACATAGAACGCCGACCAACGCGGCCCCACGGCCAATACGGTGTTCGACCCTCTTACTGGTCATCATCCTTCCCATAAAGAACCGACTTACCGCTATAGTACCTAGGATGATCAAGCATAAGAATCGGATGTTACAAGATTCTACTGACGCCAGGTACCTCTACTGCCCTAAGCAAGACTTGGACGATCAAGCATAATTCTCATGTATTTTGTTGGTTTGAGCCCGCTGCACCAACAACAAGTCAACATCACAATTAATGGCGATGGCCCTCGTGATTCATTGCCCATGTCTCACCCAAATCACATCAGTGATGACTCACTCCACACAAATGCTGACATGTATAAAATCAGTGCTAAAATGACCAAATTGCCCCTCTCTTATTCCTACAAAGAGAAACTATTCTCAAGAAAAAGGTACGTCTGCTTCTCCCATGCACTCTTCAATTAAGAACACTTACTGTTCATTTTCTTCTCCACTCAAGCTCAAAACACTGACTTGATCGTCGGAGGTACAACGGGGGAGCCAAGCCCCGTCCTCTCACGAGTTTTTATCTGTGCAGGGAGGAAGAACAACCCAACTCAGAGCCAGGTATTCGGGGGAGAGAGCGGATCCCTATCATCTTCAACCTCAAGCTAAACTCACACCAAGGTTAGTGACTGTGATTATATACATCAACAACCATCAAGTCGTAACTATTTAACTTGAGTTTATAATTAAGCTAGTATCACAACAATCAATATATCCTTTCAAAGAATTAAAAAAAAATGGTCAAAAGAACAAGAGAAATACTACTAAAATGAATTGTGGATATAAATTAACGACATAGAGGTCTAATTGGATATTTTATCCGGTTTAATGACGAGAGGTCAAATTTGATTTTAGATCCAATTTAACGACGAGAGGTCAAATTTGATTTTAGATCCAATTTAACGACGAGAGGTCAAATTTGATTTTAGATCCAATTTAACGACGAGAGGTCAAATTTGATTTTAGATCCAATTTAACGACGAGAGGTCAAATTTGAAATTTTATCCGGTTTAATGACGAGAGGTCAAATTTGAAAATTTGGTCCAGCTTTAGCAATGTAGATGTTAAATTTGGAATTTTACCCGCTTTAACGACGAGAGGTCAAATTTGATTTTAGATCCAATTTAACGACGAGAGGTCAAATTTTGATTTGAGATCCAGCTTAACGACATAGAGGTCAAATTTGAAAATTTGGTCCAGCTTTAGCAATGTAGATGTTAAATTTGGAATTTTACCCGCTTTAACGACATAGAGGTCAAATTTTGATTTGAGATCCAGCTTAACGACATAGAGGTCAAATTTGATTTTAGATCCAATTTAACGACGAGAGGTCAAATTTTGATTTGAGATCCAGCTTAACGACATAGAGGTCAAATTTGAAAATTTGGTCCAGCTTTAGCAATGTAGAGATTAAATTTGGAATTTTACCCGCTTTAACGACGAGAGGTCAAATTTGATTTTAGATCCAATTTAACGACGAGAACTCAAGCTTGGAATTTTGCCCGCTTTAATGACGTGGAGGTCAAATTTGATTTTCGGCCTAGTTAAACAATGTGGAGGTCAAATTTGATTTTAGATCCAATTTAACGACGTAGAACTCAAGCTTGGAATTTTGCCCAGTTTAATGACGTGGAGGTCAAATTTGATACTTATTCCAGTTTAGTGGTGGTCAAATTTGATACTTATTCCAGTTTAATGATGTAGAAGGTCAATTTTGGGATTTGGCCAGTTTAACAACATAGAGGTCAAATTTTGATTTGAGATCCAGTTTAACGACATAGAGGTCAAATTTGAAAATTTGGTCCAGTTTAGCAATGTAGATGTTAAATTTGGAATTTTACCCAGTTTAACGACGTAGAGGTCAAATTTGAAATTTTATCCAGTTTAACGACATAGAGGTCTAATTGGATATTTTATCCAGTTTAATGACGCAGAGGTCAAATTTGGTTAGGTTGTTCAGATTGTGTATTTTTAGCTAGTTTAACGATTTAGGGGTCGACACAATTGAACTTTTGATGTGATTCATGTACGCATTTCCTTACACAAATTCATCTTTTGGTGCATTTGTTTCTACACCGAATTTTTATCTTGTGATGTGCATGATTTTATTTTTCTAGTGTCTTCTTCCCACACAAAATATTTTATCTAGTTTAGGGACATAAAGGTCCGTGTCTAGTTTGGTGACTTTCGTATCTTCTTGAATTTGTCTTTGTATTTTCAATATTGTGAGAGATCAATCCGCAATTCATGGAATTTTAGGGACGAATGTGTAATTTCTGCAATTTTTTAATTTCACAGAGGGTTAAATTGCAATTTCTATAATGTCTGGATTTTACAGGGACTACACTGCAAAATCTATAATTCTGGACAGATCTAGGTCTTTTCTGCAATTTTAGACATAAACAGGGTATTTTCTGCAAATTCTGAGCAGAAACTAGTTCTTTCTACAGCTTTAGTCTGCCAGGGTCTTTTCTGCAATTTTAGACATAAACAGGGTATTTTCTACAAATTCTGAGCAGAAACTGGTTCTTTCTACAGCTTTAGTCTGCCAGGGTCTTTTCTACAAATTCTGGGCATAAACTGGGTATTTTCTGCCAATTCTGGGCATAAACTGGGCCTTTCTGTAATTTTTGAACTGCTAGGGACTTTCCTATAAAATCCTGGGCTGTTTCACAGTTTTTCTGAATTTTCTAGGGACTGAGACGTAGTTCCTTGATTTTCCAGGGACTGGATACAACTTTGAAAACATTTGATGACTGTCCTGTAATTTATTAAAGTTTACAGGGCTGTTTGGTATTGTAAATAATTCTTGGAGGGCCTTATTCGAACATACAAGATCTCAGAGGATTCATTTGCAACCTCTGAATTTTTAGTGCTCCAATTTTGCACACTTTATGTAAGCTTTTGAATGTGCATTTATTAATCTGAAATAAGATAGGATCTGTATGACTCTGAACCTCAATCTCTAAAGAACTCAAACTCTTTTTGATATTTATCACAGTCAATATTAGCCTTTTTCGTTCCCTTGAGACTGAAATTCCTTTTCTTATCGGATTGATGTGAAGGTTTAATCAACCAGGTTAACCGTAATTCCTTTTTTTTTTTTTTGTTATGTAATCGGGAAAGTAGCATGGGATAATTTTTGAGAATTAATTTTAGAAAGAGTACGATGACTCGGAGTTGAGGACGGTGGCTCGGAGTAAGGACGGTGGCTCGGGTGAGTATGGTGACTCAAGAGTTGAGCACGGTAGCTCGGGTGAGGACGATGCCTCGGGTGAGGACGGTGCCTCGAGAGTTGGGCGCGGTGGCTCGGGTGAGGACGATGCCTTGGATAAAGACGGTGCCTCGAGGGTTGAGCACGATGGCTCAGGCGTGGATCCTCCTCCCTTTTGATGGTGGAGTTGGGTATATATAGGACATGCATCAATAATTGGTTAGGGTGTATAGAGATTAAGTTTGTTAGTTACATATTGATAGAACCAAATTTAAACTCAGACGTCTTATCTTTTGTGGTTTTACCTCCTTGATTTTTGCTCTAATTTCAGTGCCCTTTGCAAGTTATAAGCGGTGATGTGCTCAAATCCAAACCTCTTGCTTCACGCTTATTTTTTTTTCTTTTCTTTTTCTTTTCTTTTTTTGTCATTTTCTTTGCACGTGCATTCATATCCGAATAATTACATAGCCCTCCCTTACGAGGAGATGAAATTATTTTCACAGTTAGAGAAATTCCAATATGATTTGTTGTCCTGCATGGTTTATGACTTTAGCTCTATTAACCGGAAATTCATCTTTACTTGTAACTTTTCCTTAGAAATTTCAAAACTCAAATGACTGAGTACAAATCAAGCGATGATGCTCTTTTTTTATATTTTGCTTTTTTTTTTTTTGATAAAATTAGTTTCAACATACATATCATAAAATCTCATGGGAAATATAAATCAGAGAGAGCCCTCAACATTTGGACTTGCATCCTCAACTCAGAGATGTAGTTTGCAGTCCTCAGGAAAAGTTGCTCAGAGCACAAATCTCTTCCTCCGGGGACCAACCTCTTGAGCTCTTTCACTTTCCGGTGAACCGAACAGACGCCGAGAGATCTCCTCCTCAGCCTCGAGGTCTTATGTTGTCTCCGTCTCCTCCTCATTGCCTCTCTCAATCGAAGTTTTCCTTCCATTGCTTGGTATTGTAAGAAGAATGAGAAATCTAGAGGGAGAGAAAGGAAAAGAGGAGTTAAGAGAGGAGAATGAGAGGGGTCCTTAAATAAGGTTGAGGGTTGTATTTGTATAAGATGAGAGGGAGCCCTCCATGTGATCCACCGTTGTTTGGGATGTGCATGCCCTTTCAAATTTATGGTTGTAGATAACCTAAAACTTATGTGTTTGATATTTTAGTTGGATATGTTTGGGGACGAAACTCGAAATATTTTTTTTTCCTTTTTTCCTCTGCATGTTGATAGAGGATATCCATATCTCTTTTTATCCCAGCAAAAGTATTTGCCTCACTTCTGCAGTATATAATGAAATTTCATAACTGATTAGTAGAAATGATATCAAATGTCTCTTTTACTATACCAAATTTTCAGAGTTGTAGTGAGAATTGATGGTTATAATTCCATACATTAACTTGCCTTTTCAGATTAATTGAGCACTCTTTTCACGGGTCAAAACCTGAACTCACGCAGTTTTTTTAATCCACTTTTAATTCATGGTCTATGAGAACTGAATTTGGACTGCTCTCATAGTGTGTCTAAAATATCATCTGCTGCACTAAAACTCTATAGTTTTGCTAAGAGTTGAGGGTTAATTATAATTTTATTGCAACATAAGGTATAGAATTTACGAATTATTTTTCAAGATGGTCATATTTTTTTCAAGGGCGCAAAATACAAAGAAGTGAAAAAATTGGCCCAATCATGTTTTGTCGTGTAGCTGGCCGCCCACTATGTCCATGTTGGCGGGGTGATCTTATCGTGCCAATGTCTGACAGCTCCTCACACGTGCGTGACAGGGGATCAATATTTTTAGTGCAACCGAAGATATAAGCTGTCCCTGTAGCTGTCCAACTTTCTAACTCACACGCGTGCAAACACCCTAAGAAGCGGAACATGGATCTTGCTGAGGTCCCCCTTTGCCCTTTTGTGTCGTATAGCAAACACTCATTAATTTTTTAGTAATTTTCATAAATTTCATTGACGGTTGATTTGATGTCATGAGTTAATAATATTTATTAATCAAATATATTTGACATTTTTCAAAGTCTGCCACCAAGCTTCTAGAGTGTCTTGGTTGAGAAGAGATGTCGTGTGACAGAAAATTACTTAAATTCAGTTGGCATATACTGAAAATGAAAAATGTTATGTCTTTTACTCCTATCCGTAATATTGTCTAATTGAAGGGCCTGTTTGGCAAAGTTATTAAACTAGTTTCAGTTGAAATAAATTTGGGCCAATAGTCTACTCCTAGTTTGGCAAAAAAGAAAGTTGGCCTAAACTAGTTTTTGTTGGGCTCATATTTGATTGATAAATAGTAGTAGTAGTAGTAATAATAATAACAACCAAGTATTCCTTGGTATGAAATAAAACCGGCTAGCTCTAACCCTAAAAAGCATAGTGAGAGGAAAAAGAAAGGTGTCAATCAACTTCTCCACTCTCTACTTCTCTCATTACTGTTCCCTCCTCCTCTTCTTCTTCTTATTCTTCTTTCTTTTCAATATCATAGGCTAGTTTTGTTTGAAAATTAGCCAAACTAGGTTCAACTTAAAACTAAGTTATATAGAAACTAGTTTAGTCTAGTCTAGACTAAGTATAGCTGATCTAGAGTCTAGACTAAGTATAGCTGATCTAGAACTAAGTAAGACTAGTTTCTAATTTGCCAAACTGACCCGAACTGTAGTTTGTTAAAGTCTCCAACCATTACACCAAAACTCCAAAGTTAGAGTGAGACTTTTTTTTATGACTTGAAATCGAGACACCTTGATGTGTCTCGCTACTAGCGAGATTTGTTGGTGCCTCGCCACGAAGCGAGACACCTTGATGTGTCTCGCTACTAGCGAGATTTGTTGGTGCCTCGCCACGAAGCGAGACACCTTGATGTGTCTCGCTACTAGCGAGATTTGTTGGTGCCTCGCCACGAGCGAGACACCTTGATGTGTCTCGCTACTAGCGAGATTTGTTGGTGCCTCGCCACGAGCGAGACACCTTGATGTGTCTCGCTACTAGCGAGATTTGTTGGTGCCTCGCCACGAAGCGAGACACCTTGATGTGTCTCGCTACTAGCGAGATTTGTTGGTGCCTCGCCACGAAGCGAGACACCTTGATGTGTCTCGCTACTAGCGAGATTTGTTGGTGCCTCGCCACGAAGCGAGACACCTTGATGTGTCTCGCTACTAGCGAGATTTGTTGGTGCCTCGCCACGAGCGAGACACCTTGATGTGTCTCGCTACTAGCGAGATTTGTTGGTGCCTCGCCACGAAGCGAGACACCTTGATGTGTCTCGCTACTAGCGAGATTTGTTGGTGCCTCGCCACGAAGCGAGACACCTTGATGTGTCTCGCTACTAGCGAGATTTGTTGGTGCCTCGCCACGAGCGAGACACCTTGATGTGTCTCGCTACTAGCGAGATTTGTTGGTGCCTCGCCACGAAGCGAGACACCTTGATGTGTCTCGCTACTAGCGAGATTTGTTGGTGCCTCGCCACGAAGCGAGACACCTTGATGTGTCTCGCTACTAGCGAGATTTGTTGGTGCCTCGCCACGAGCGAGACACCTTGATGTGTCTCGCTACTAGCGAGATTTGTTGGTGCCTCGCCACGAAGCGAGACACCTTGATGTGTCTCGCTACTAGCGAGATTTGTTGGTGCCTCGCCACGAGCGAGACACCTTGATGTGTCTCGCTACTAGCGAGATTTGTTGGTGCCTCGCCACGAAGCGAGACACCTTGATGTGTCTCGCTACTAGCGAGATTTGTTGGTGCCTCGCCACGAAGCGAGACACCTTGATGTGTCTCGCTACTAGCGAGATTTGTTGGTGCCTCGCCACGAGCGAGACACCTTGATGTGTCTCGCTACTAGCGAGATTTGTTGGTGCCTCGCCACGAAGCGAGACACCTTGATGTGTCTCGCTACTAGCGAGATTTGTTGGTGCCTCGCCACGAAGCGAGACACCTTGATGTGTCTCGCTACTAGCGAGATTTGTTGGTGCCTCGCCACGAAGCGAGACACCTTGATGTGTCTCGCTACTAGCGAGATTTGTTGGTGCCTCGCCACGAGCGAGACACCTTGATGTGTCTCGCTACTAGCGAGATTTGTTGGTGCCTCGCCACGAAGCGAGACACCTTGATGTGTCTCGCTACTAGCGAGATTTGTTGGTGCCTCGCCACGAAGCGAGACACCTTGATGTGTCTCGCTACTAGCGAGATTTGTTGGTGCCTCGCCACGAAGCGAGACACCTTGATGTGTCTCGCTACTAGCGAGATTTGTTGGTGCCTCGCCACGAAGCGAGACACCTTGATGTGTCTCGCTACTAGCGAGATTTGTTGGTGCCTCGCCACGAAGCGAGACACCTTGATGTGTCTCGCTACTAGCGAGATTTGTTGGTGCCTCGCCACGAGCGAGACACCTTGATGTGTCTCGCTACTAGCGAGATTTGTTGGTGCCTCGCCACGAAGCGAGACACCTTGATGTGTCTCGCTACTAGCGAGATTTGTTGGTGCCTCGCCACGAAGCGAGACACCTTGATGTGTCTCGCTACTAGCGAGATTTGTTGGTGCCTCGCCACGAGCGAGACACCTTGATGTGTCTCGCTACTAGCGAGATTTGTTGGTGCCTCGCCACGAAGCGAGACACCTTGATGTGTCTCGCTACTAGCGAGATTTGTTGGTGCCTCGCCACGAAGCGAGACACCTTGATGTGTCTCGCTACTAGCGAGATTTGTTGGTGCCTCGCCACGAGCGAGACACCTTGATGTGTCTCGCTACTAGCGAGATTTGTTGGTGCCTCGCCACGAAGCGAGACACCTTGATGTGTCTCGCTACTAGCGAGATTTGTTGGTGCCTCGCCACGAAGCGAGACACCTTGATGTGTCTCGCTACTAGCGAGATTTGTTGGTGCCTCGCCACGAAGCGAGACACCTTGATGTGTCTCGCTACTAGCGAGATTTGTTGGTGCCTCGCCACGAGCGAGACACCTTGATGTGTCTCGCTACTAGCGAGATTTGTTGGTGCCTCGCCACGAAGCGAGACACCTTGATGTGTCTCGCTACTAGCGAGATTTGTTGGTGCCTCGCCACGAAGCGAGACACCTTGATGTGTCTCGCTACTAGCGAGATTTGTTGGTGCCTCGCCACGAAGCGAGACACCTTGATGTGTCTCGCTACTAGCGAGATTTGTTGGTGCCTCGCCACGAAGCGAGACACCTTGATGTGTCTCGCTACTAGCGAGATTTGTTGGTGCCTCGCCACGAAGCGAGACACCTTGATGTGTCTCGCTACTAGCGAGATTTGTTGGTGCCTCGCCACGAGCGAGACACCTTGATGTGTCTCGCTACTAGCGAGATTTGTTGGTGCCTCGCCACGAAGCGAGACACCTTGATGTGTCTCGCTACTAGCGAGATTTGTTGGTGCCTCGCCACGAAGCGAGACACCTTGATGTGTCTCGCTACTAGCGAGATTTGTTGGTGCCTCGCCACGAGCGAGACACCTTGATGTGTCTCGCTACTAGCGAGATTTGTTGGTGCCTCGCCACGAAGCGAGACACCTTGATGTGTCTCGCTACTAGCGAGATTTGTTGGTGCCTCGCCACGAAGCGAGACACCTTGATGTGTCTCGCTACTAGCGAGATTTGTTGGTGCCTCGCCACGAGCGAGACACCTTGATGTGTCTCGCTACTAGCGAGATTTGTTGGTGCCTCGCCACGAAGCGAGACACCTTGATGTGTCTCGCTACTAGCGAGATTTGTTGGTGCCTCGCCACGAGCGAGACACCTTGATGTGTCTCGCTACTAGCGAGATTTGTTGGTGCCTCGCCACGAAGCGAGACACCTTGATGTGTCTCGCTACTAGCGAGATTTGTTGGTGCCTCGCCACGAAGCGAGACACCTTGATGTGTCTCGCTACTAGCGAGATTTGTTGGTGCCTCGCCACGAAGCGAGACACCTTGATGTGTCTCGCTACTAGCGAGATTTGTTGGTGCCTCGCCACGAGCGAGACACCTTGATGTGTCTCGCTACTAGCGAGATTTGTTGGTGCCTCGCCACGAGCGAGACACCTTGATGTGTCTCGCTACTAGCGAGATTTGTTGGTGCCTCGCCACGAGCGAGACACCTTGATGTGTCTCGCTACTAGCGAGATTTGTTGGTGCCTCGCCACGAAGCGAGACACCTTGATGTGTCTCGCTACTAGCGAGATTTGTTGGTGCCTCGCCACGAAGCGAGACACCTTGATGTGTCTCGCTACTAGCGAGATTTGTTGGTGCCTCGCCACGAAGCGAGACACCTTGATGTGTCTCGCTACTAGCGAGATTTGTTGGTGCCTCGCCACGAAGCGAGACACCTTGATGTGTCTCGCTACTAGCGAGATTTGTTGGTGCCTCGCCACGAAGCGAGACACCTTGATGTGTCTCGCTACTAGCGAGATTTGTTGGTGCCTCGCCACGAAGCGAGACACCTTGATGTGTCTCGCTACTAGCGAGATTTGTTGGTGCCTCGCCACGAAGCGAGACACCTTGATGTGTCTCGCTACTAGCGAGATTTGTTGGTGCCTCGCCACGAAGCGAGACACCTTGATGTGTCTCGCTACTAGCGAGATTTGTTGGTGCCTCGCCACGAAGCGAGACACCTTGATGTGTCTCGCTACTAGCGAGATTTGTTGGTGCCTCGCCACGAAGCGAGACACCTTGATGTGTCTCGCTACTAGCGAGATTTGTTGGTGCCTCGCCACGAAGCGAGACACCTTGATGTGTCTCGCTACTAGCGAGATTTGTTGGTGCCTCGCCACGAGCGAGACACCTTGATGTGTCTCGCTACTAGCGAGATTTGTTGGTGCCTCGCCACGAGCGAGACACCTTGATGTGTCTCGCTACTAGCGAGACACTTGTTGGTGCCTCGCCACGAGCGAGACACCTTGATGTGTCTCGCATCTAGCGAGACACTTACTTGTGCTCGCCAAAGGCGAGACACCCAGAATACTTGAAACGAGCTCTTGAAGGGTCTAAATCAATGCTGGTGGGGCCCACTTGACTTTATCAGCGCAGAGAGACGTTCAAATACTTTAATGTGCGGTTACACGCTGAAGATACCACTAGGCGGATTCTAGGCATTTAATCGCTCAAAAGGTGGAAACCGTTACATAACAACCGGAGGGACATCGCTTCGCCAAATGCAATGAGGCGTTCATACCGCCAGCCGCATGGCGGCAGCTTACATCGCTAGTTAGCGAGGCAGCTTAGCCGAGGCGCTCGGTAAGGCTAATCGCAAATGTGGAGCACTTATGACACTTGTGTTTCTTCGAGGGCACGCTTCCCAAAGACTATAAATACCCTCCTACGCCCACTTGGGCAGAGGTCGGCTATCGAAGGGGCAATCGAGATCCAAGCTCGAGTTCAAGAACACGATCCACACGGAGATTCCTCGAGTTTAAGCTTTGACTTATTCTTGAGAAGAGTAGATATCTTACCTTGCTAAGATATTTCTTTGAAGTTCTTGTTTCCTTGCGAAGCATCAACTAAACCCCCGCCGATTCGACGATCGCCGGTGGTCCACGGATTACGCTGCCCCCAAGATGCAAAGTCCCACGAAAACAAGAGATCTACACTTGTAGTGTCTTTTGTTCGAGTTTGTGAGAGAGTTATTTAATTTCTTTGTAGCGAGAACCAAAGTGTAATTTTCTCAAGTTTTACAAATGGAATCAACTTTCGACCCAAACACGATGGCGATTACGAGTGGGAGCCAACGGTCTCGAGCCGAGATCGTTGTGTCGCACTTTCTTGCAATATCAAGCGACCTAATGGTCGATGGATCGATTACTTCTTCGATCAAGCCAAGTTCGAAGAATACCTCTCCTCTTCCTCATCGAAGTCCTCCTCACCCCGCAAACATCGGAGGATATCATCCCCTAAGAGGGAGGTTCGTTCTGTTGTAATGCGCAACGATTCTCGTTCGCTTGCGACGGAGGCGATTTCCCCTCTCAACAACACCCCGGTGGATCTCAAAGCCGGGAGCTCTGCTCAAGTTGACTCCTTTCAGAAGAAGGAGTCATTCAACAAGATCTCAACCGCTCTGACGAAGAGGGCTCGTCAGAGACGACGTCAAAAGATGGCTCGTCAATTAGCCAAGGCCCTGGAGTCGACGGATGGAGTTCATTATCAGGCGAACTCGTATAATCACAGGCATCAACAAACTGCAACCTCTCAACCCATTAGCACTCCTGACAAGGAAGAATGGGTTCTCGTCAAAAGGACCCGATTGACAAGGAAGGAGCGCCAAAACGCCGGCACGCTTTGCTCGAGCACGCCGTTGTTCGCAAGGCACAAGAGTCAAAATCAACCCAAAGAATCGGCTCAAAATCGCCAAGCATGGATCCGTCGACATCAAAATCGCTCAAGACTCTCCGCAACATTCTTCACCGAGATTGAAGCCGCTGCGTTAGCGAGAACTTAAAGCCGCCACCGGGCAGGTAAACTGTCTCGGCGCCAGATAGCGTAATCGCCGCCAACAACGAGGCAGCTCTCCATGCCTTAGCGTAAAATGGGCTTTTCCGCCTTTCTTCCGCCTACCGAGGTATCAACCGTTAAGTCCGAAATCCGTCAACGGTGTTCGGCCGCCTTGGTCCACAATTGAGAACCAAAGTCAAAACAGTTAATGGAGCGTTTGGGTCACCGATCCATAAACAACGACAGTGTCAGTCGTACCCAAATTCCAAGTGATGTTCGAAATGTTCGAGCCATCCGACGATCTCAAACCGAAGAGTTCCCGCTAGGCCTCGCTTGAGTATCCCTAAGGGGTCCGCAAGTCCGTTGATAAAGACAAAGCGAAGCGTGTGATTCGCAAAGTCACCAAAGGTGATCAAACGCTTGTTATTCATGCAGCAACTTCCAATAGTCGATTCCTCCAAAGAAGACTTATCCTCCGGATCAAGCAAGTTCACCTCCTCTTCCTCATCGAATTCCTCCTCACCCCAAACATCGGAGGATATCATCCCCTAAGAGGGAGGTTCGCTCGTAATGCAACGATTCTCGCTCGCTATGCACGAGGCGATTTCTCTCAACAACACCCCTGGATCTCAGCCGAGCTCGCTCGTTGACTCCTTCAGAAGGAGTCATTTAACAAGATCTCAACCGCCCGACGAAGAGGGCTCGCCGAGACGACGCCAAAAATGGCTCGCCAATTAGCCAAGGCCCCGAGTCGACGGATGGAGTTCATTATTAGGCGAACTCGTGATAATCACAGCATCAACAAGCGCAACCTCTCAACCCATTAGCACTCCCCGACAAGGAAGAATGGGTTTCGCCAAAAGGACCCGATTGACAAAGGCGAGCGCCAAAAACGCCGCACGCTTTGCTCGAGCACGCTTTTGTTCGCAAGGCACAAGAGTCAAAATCAACCCAAAGAATCGGCTCAAAATCGCCAAGCATGGATCCCGGTCGACATCAAAATCGGCTCAAGACTCGCCTCAAGAACATTCTTCACCGAGATAGCTCGAAGCCGCTAGCTTGCGACAAGCTTTGCCGCTCGCCAACAGCCGGTGGTAAGCAAATCGCCACGAGAGCGGCCAGAACCGCCGCCAACAACGAGGCAGCTCTCCATGCCTTAGCGTAAAATGGGCTTTTCCGCCTCTTCGCTTTTCCTACTGAGGTATCAACCTAAGTCCGAAATCGTCAACTTCTGTTCACGCCTTGGTCCACAATTGAGAACCAAAGTCAAAACACCGCTAATGGAACGCTGGGTCACCCGATCCATAAACAACGACAGTTGGGGTCGTACCCAAATTCCAAGTGATGTTCGAAATGTTCCAGCCATCCGACGATCTCAAACCGAAGAGTTCCGCTAGGCCTCGCTTGAGTATCCTAAGGGGTCCGCAAGTCTCGTTGATAAAGACAAACGAAGGTGTGATTCGAAGTCACCAAAGGTGATCAAACGCTTGTTACATGCGTGCATAACTTCCAATAGTCGATTCCTCCAAAAGAAGACTTATCCTCCGCTGAGGACCAAGTTACATCCGGGGTGGAAATGTTATTTGCAATAACCCACACCAACCACACATCATCGCCGTGGCAACACACCCAAAGAGGACGATCGATCAAATAGATTGTTCTTGCTCATGTGCAAAATTGATTAAAACGCTATCGGGATGTGCCTGTTCAGTCTAACGCCACTCACAAAGAGCCTCGAGATTCGAACGCTTTCCTCATAGTGTAGGCGCAAAATTGCTTATCGCACTAACAAGACTCGTGAAACGGGTTGACAACCGACGATCATCCGGACAATACACTGTAACTCACGACGACGCATTACGCCGCGAAAACGCCGCGAGAGCCAGTCGACGGCACATGAAGTGAGTCGGCAAGACGCATTTGCCAATGAAACGACGCGTCGAAGGACTAAACTCAAACGCTGATGAGACGAATCAACCGTACTTAGTCCGTCAATGCAAACGAGCCGCTTGAGCTCGAAGTTGATCGGCATGGACTCAAACACAACGGCGACATCACCGAGCAAAACTAAGCCCTAAGACCGAAGAATCGACGAAAAACGACGCGAAGACGACCGAACGCCGCGACGCAAGCACCTCGCCAAGTGGTTAAGGTGGCTCGCCACTTTGTGCCGAGCCACCTACCAACTTGCCGAAGCCTCTGGCCAAGTGGCCGAGGAGGCTCGGCCACCATGGTGCCGAGCCACCTCGGCCAACTTGGCCGGGTGGCGCCGCCAGTGGCCGAGCCACTCTGCCTGGCTACGCACCCCCTCTCCATTGTATAAATGGGGGTCTTGAAGCTTGGTTGTTGGATTTGGATGGATTTTTGAGGATTTTTGATTCGGGAAACTCGGGATTTTCTCAAGAGTTCTCACGATCCACGAGCCGCCGACGACCGCTCCAGCACCGGCGAAGCACAAGTCCCGCCGACGCCGATCCACAAATCGCGAGGTAAGAAAACTCGGTCGAACTACAGATACCCTCTAGATTAAGCTTCGCCTTAATCTCGTGGATAGCTCGGATTTCTCCTTGTAGATCTCACCCGCCCGCCATCCTCTCCTTCGCGGAGTGCGATCCCCGCAGCGATCCTCTCTTGGAGTGTGATCCTCAGCCGCTTCTTCGCGGAACGAGCCCCTACGCCTCAGAGTTCCGAACCCGTTTACACCGTGATCGAATTGCGCGGTCAACGGACGAACAAAAAGTCCCCAAGACAGCAAAGAACCACGCAAGCGGTGATCCCGTGATAATAGAGATCCTCGTGTTTGTTCAAAAGGATAAAAGTTGTAATTTTCGCTTTCATTGTAAGCCTTAAATAAAAGGCAAATTTTCTTTCTTTTGAATCTTGTTGTAGGCCAACGGTTGCAAAACAAATTCAACGAGCAATGAATAACAAGTCTACTTTACCACAACAACGGGCTAATTACAAGAGCCAACGGCTTCAACAAAGAAGCCGTTGCGGTCAACCGCGATCCCGATCCCGTCATCGAGGAGGTCGAGTCCAAGATGGTCTCCGGCCGAAGGAGGACCCACCTACCGATGCGAGGCGAAAATCCACCACCACCACTGCCAAGATCGCAGACGACGGTGGTTCCCTACCTAACAACGCCAAATTTAGAACCCCTATTCTGTAGGGTCGATTCCGCCAACGGCGCGGACTCTCCAAGAGAGCCCGCCGAGGCGACGCTACCGGGCTAAACAATTAGCCCAGCGAAGAGTCAATGGATGGGGTCCGCTATGAGGCGGATCTAAGATCCGTTGACTCTAGAGATCAAGTCTCGAGATCGTAGCCGCATTCCTACAGCCGCGATGAACGAATGGGTCCGAAGTCAAACGGAACCGCTCCACGCCTAGAGCGTGATCCGAGCGCCCAAGGCCTCAGCAAGCACGCTTTGGTGCAACAAGCCCGCGAAGTTGAAGGAGGTGGCCAAGAAGTCGCCAACAAATCGGCTAGTTTGAAACCCAAGTCCGCCGGCTTCAACTCCGGACGAACCCAAGATTCAAGCCTAGCTCGCCGCCAGCCAACTCGCCCCCGGCTCAAATCGAAATTGTGAGCACCTCAACAAAGTGGCGTTGACACCGGTCACCTCCTGCCGTCAGACTAACTTCCCGGCCGGTTAACTCTCCATTTACCGCCAGCTTACCGCCAAGGATCGCTCGGGTCCGCTAAAGGAATCGCGGTCACTCCCGATATAGGGTCGCACTCCACAAAGACAAGAGGATCCCGCAGCTGCTCGCGACCGGCTTCAAATCGAAGTCCGAGCCCGCCGAAGATTCACACGCTGGCTGCCAGCGACTTATGAAAGGCCTAGTTGTTCTCGTAAGGAGACGCCTCACCTCACGATGACAACGCTATACCTCGAAGTCGCGGCTAACACACGATAGGTTGCTCCGTATTCATGCCGACGAAGTTGTATTATCGCGGCCGGGGTAACGAAAACTCGAAAGAGGAACGCCCTAATCAAACATGCCTTGCTTGTGCTCAAACCGATCAAGGCGAGTTATCGAGTGCAACCGCGCTTAAACGACTCGAAAAGGCGCCGGTCTTTGATAGGCTCGCACGAATGCCCGAACCCAAGTCAAGACGCCGCAAGAAGAGATGGGCTCTGCATGCATGAATTGCCGAAAGTGTTACCATCAATATGACCAGCAGAGGGACGCCACACGCCGCTCCCGGCATCGCGAACGAATGACTCGATTGCGTCCGACTTAGATCACCCATTATCGCAAGATGCGTATGGGATTACCCTCGATGATGAAGTGTCGGATGTCGGCCCGCAATGGCTTCCGATAATACAATTTCAAAGATAGGACAACCTCGCAGGCGCTCATGATCACGCTGAACAAGTGTCCCGTGATGCTTGAAGAGGCCCTAACCAAGCAAAGGACAACTTTAAGCTTGAAATGGAACCGCCATGCAGCCAGATGAGAGCAATGCATGACCAACGATCCACGATAATGAACCGCCAAGGCAGCCAAGTCGCCGCAATAATGTCAACTTAACAGATAGCCATACGGACAGGAAGGAGGCCAAACGTAGATGATCATGTCGCCGCAAAACGCTAGCGATAACACCGCTATTCCTCCCAAGCTTACCCGAACGGAGACGAGGGGAAAATGAGAAAATAAAGACCTCGAGAGCAAAATCAATACTTTGATTTCCGCCAAGAGGTAAAGAAGACGGGTATACCATGTCCTTACCCGGGGAGTGGGAATCAATCCCGTGATCCGACAAAATTCAACCTCATCAACTTTACACCGCTTTGATCGAAGGATCGCCCACTCAAAGACTTGATCTACTTCAAGTCTCATCTAGGTGTTATCTCCGCAACGAGCCCTTGATGGTTCGGTCATTCGCTGGCACCCTTCGTGGAGTCAGCCGACAACCGCCTCAAACCGTGGAGCGCTAATAGCGGATGATATGGAGGCCATGTTTCACCAATTTCTTCGACGATGACACCGAGGTATCCATCGGTTCTTTGTTGGACGAGAAACGTAAAGACGGGAAACAAGGGATAACTTCAAGAGGTTCAAATAAGGCAATGAATTGCCGAGACCATAACGAGAAGTTCATTCTCCAAACTTGTCATAGCAACCCGTCATTGGACGGTTGGAAGCAATGGGAACCGCGACCGTCCGAGACCCGGAAAGATTTAAGGATACGTGGAGAGCAAGCCGAGCGATTTCTAAGAAGGAAGAAAGCGGAGAGAGGTCACCTATGGTGGATGCTCACGCGTAACTTTGTCCCCGGCAAAGGTAAAGAAAGTCTCAGACGCTTAATCAAACGCTCAATCCGAACCACAACAAAGCAGCCGCAACAACGCGCACCACAAAGAATCGCCTCAATGGCGCCAACAAACTCGTAATCGAAACCATCCGTTCGAGGTTTCCCAAGACTTACTCGCTCAAGGACGAGGAAGTTCCGCATCTTCAAATACCTTCCGAAAACAACAAAATCCAGCTTGCCCCCAATTGTAAACCAAGAGGAGGCAAACAAGGTTACAGATCCTAAGTAATCGCGGCTTACCACGTATGGTACATCATCCTACAAAGTTCTACCATCTCAAGGACAAGATTCGTGCCTTGATCGATGTGGAGTCATTACTCCAAAACCTCTAAAGAGAAGAAGGTGGGAGCAAATGCACTCTATAAGCTTCGGATCGCCTTCGATTGGTTCCAACCGGCCAGTGAAGGTAGGAATGAAGATGGTGAATGAAGATCCTCACGCAACGAAGAAGGGGCTCGCATCGCACACGACAAAGAACGAGAAATCCTTTGGGTCCACCCCGACTTGGCCGAAGATCATGGACTACATCCTCGCCATAAAGAAGTCCAAGGAAAAGGCAAGCTATGCCATGTCCGCTCAGAATTTGAGAAGAATGATGAAAAGTAGCCACCTTCCACTTCCTCAAGAGGACTAAGTTCGCTACTAGGAGCGACACTAATATAGTTACAAATATCCGGAGGCTCCAAACCCAAATGCTAAGACACCGCCGAGCCGGGTGACCACGACTCCTCTCACTGCAGAGAAAGGACAAACAGCATAGCAAGTAAAGAAAAAGCAACTGAAGTAAAGGAGAAGCAACCTCAGTCCAGAAACTCAACTCCGGCAGCCCGATTCAATCGCCTGGACAGAGGGATAGACCGAACATCGAGCCTCCATACCGCTTTGATGTCATGGCCTAATTGGCAAACATCCCGGCTTAGAATAACTCTCTACGAAGGTTCGATTGTCGGCGAGACCCCGAAGCTTTACAAGAGGCTCTAGCCGATTCGTATGTTCTCACTCGATTAAGCCGAGTCCAAGAGTCACAAAAGGTAACCTTAGCAAAACACTTCCCTCATCACTTTTACAAAGGAGGATATGCATTTAGGGATTCCAAGCACGATAGGCCGCTATACTTCACCGGGTATATCGGGCTCTAGTGAAGTTAACCGGATCCAAGTCGATCCGTTCCACCGTGAGCATCATACCCTCATGTATCACCATGGAATCCCCGCCAAGAAGTCACACCGGCACAATGATCTATGGTTTAACACGGTCTTCCCTCGGTAAAATCCGGATAAAGTGCCAAATGGGGATTTAAAGTCCAAGTCACCGCTATGTGATTGACGCAGAGACTTCCTATAACTTATTGTCAATCGACCTTGGATCCACTAACGCTATAGTCCCATCTACTTCATCGCTGTCTCAAATATGTAGACATCTAATAATGAGGTCAAGACGGTGGTCGCGACAAACAGCCTGCTAAGGGGTGGAGAATTATTTTACCGATTCTCTCCTCTACTGAATGAGTCCGAAATCGAATCATCGCCCAGGCAACGCCCGGACAGCTGAAGAAGTCGATACCGGGCCGGGCTTGATTATAGTGGTGGTTTTGTTTTAAATGACATTGTACCTCTTGTAATCAATCTTGACGATGAAGAATCGCCGATGAACATTGTAATTGGCAAATTGCCGCATGAATCAATAAATGACGCATTTAGAGTACCCTTTGTCTTTGAATGATGTAATGACAGTTTATACAACGATCCAGAGTTGCACTTACCAACTCGCCATCTTGCTTTACACAAAAGTAATTCCAAGACTCCTTTGGGACAACACTGCCATCCCACTAAGATCAAGTAGTGAAAAGACTTGGTTTACTAAAAGGAGATGCAATTCCAATGCCTAATCATTTCTTAGAAGAAGGTGAAGATGACAATGGGCCTATCCTCCACACATTCGATATAGTCCAAACACCGGGTATCATGAAGAAGGGGTATAACTTGACACAAGGGGAAGGTCTATGTTTTATGCAGTCCTCGACCCTCCTAGTTTCTTAAGATATGTCCCAAGAGGGAAGCCTGATAACTACTATGCTCGTAAGGGGATCGATATAATCCTCCTCGAAGATGAATGCTCATGGTCGATTGATAATAAGCCACCCGATAAGGTAGACTGACATTCGCCCTGACTTCTGGCTAGGATTCCTCGACACCAACTTTGAAGCTTTCAAGGCTTTGATGTCAAATATGGCTACTTTGATCCCGCTACTATGGAGGGCGATGAAGATATGCCAACATGGGAAGACCCATGGATCCATCAACTCAGAGCATTGGGGATAAATTCAACAAAGAGAACCCCCACCAAAGACGAGGTAGTCCAGATTAATATGGGTGATGAGGAGCATCCTAGGCTCATAAACATCAAGAATACTTTCCCCCTAAGAGAAAGAAGAGTTGATCACCCTAATCGTGGAGTATATCGATGTATTCGCTGAGTTACGAGGACATGCCAGACTCGACCCTAATGCGGCACACATCGCCAACATCAAGATGGATGTCAAACCCACAAGCAACAAAGAAGACGGTTTCGCCCACAAATATTGCAAGCAATCGCTTGAAGTAAAGAAACTCATAGAATCGGATTCATCGAGGAAATTCAACATCCTGACGGGTGGCTAATATAGTCCCTGGCCATGAAGAAGAATGGTTCGATTAGGATCTCGTGGTCGACATGACTCACCGCTGCCCAAAGGATGATTTCGCCAATCAATCACCGACGCCATAGTTGATAATACATGTGGATTTGAGAGGATGTCCTTATGGATGGCTTTTCGGGTACAACCAAATCAAGATGCACCCCGATGACGCAAACACATAGCATCGTAACTTCATCCAGATATTTTGCTACACGGTCATGCCGCTCGCTTAAAGAACGCCGTGCAACATACCGCCGAAAGCAATGACCGAGATTTTCCAGATCATCTTCGAAAACGGTCGAATGCTACGCCGACCATTTGGTCGTGAAAGTCGGACAAAGGAGATCACATCAAAGATCTTAGAACGGTATTCGAACTCATGCTAACTCATCAACTAAAGATGAACCCCGCCAAATCCTTCCTCGATGTCTAGTGGCAAGTTCCTCGACTTTGTCGTCACAAGTAAGGGCATCCACGCTGATCCCGACAAAGTGAAGGTAATTCAAGAGTTGCAACCTCCGAAATCCGAGAACTCGTGGGTTATAAGGGCGACATGGACATCCGACCGGCTCATATCGAACCTATCCGAAGTGCCAACCGCTCTCCAGTTAAACAAGAAGGGCGCGGTCATTTATTTGGGACGACGCCGCCGAAGCGCTTGAAGAGATCAAATCAGATCTCGCTAAACCTCCCCGCTCGTTGCATCAGAATGAAACCGCTTCGATTTACATCAAGGCAACGGACACTGTTGCCGCTTTACTACAAGCAGACGACGACAGCCGTCACTTAACAGCAAAGTATTACCCGGAAATAACATTAGTCGGCCGAGTCTCGATATCCAATGGTCGAAGCAAGGTTTCTTGCATTAGTGTTCGCGATTCGTAAAATGCGACTATTTAGTCTGGATGACGATTTATGTTATCTCTAACGAACCGGTCCCAATATTTATGACCTACCGCCTCAATGAGTTGGCATTTGGCTTAAATGGCCTTGTTTTGTCCCAATATGACTTGCACTTCAAACAACGTAAGTCACCAAAGGACGTTTCATTTGCATCTCTTGGTCGCCACCACAACGGACGAGTGGAGCTATATGATGATCTTCCGATGAAGTTCGTGAAGTCAACACTACATCGCACCAACAAATATGGTATTATATTTTGACGGAGCTTCGGCCACTAATGCATGAAAATTCCCCGATGTTCTAAGATCTCCACCGAGTCGGAGTTGTATTGATTTCCGGAACATGTCATGCCCTTGCTTATTCACTCACCAACCCTCGCTCCAATAACGTGTCAATAATAATGCGCTACTTATTGGACTTAGTTTCGCCAAGGAGTCGGGGTCAATATCTCGCCGCACGGCGATTCGCAATTGATAGTTAAGCAGTCCGCGTGACTACTTAAGTTAGGAACCCCGATCGATCCCTTATCATCGTAGCCGCTGAAATGGCGTACTCATTCAAGAGTTCTTCATCGAATATATCCCGCTTCGTAACGCCATGCATGCATTAGCCGCATTAGCAGATACTGGCGAACCTTCCGAGACCGAAAGCAACCGTTACGGCCGACTCACTTTGTACCAATATATGATGGGGTACGAAGACAAAGGATAGTTACCAAAGAGGTAAATGCAACCCAAACCAAATTGGAGCCCCGAGATTGGCGCTTTCCTATCATCGACACGCCTTACATGGTATTCGCCACAAGACGCGAGGGAGAGAGAGTCAATCCGCTAAGAGCCCTGCATCTTTTACCACACGCAGACCCGTGATGTTATATCACGGGTATGACGGTCTTTACTCCGATGCCTTCAAACAAAGAGGCGTAAGAGGTCCTTCGAAGCACACGGTTGAATGTAGCGACTACGCCCAAACTCTACAATCGAATTAGGAGAATGGGTTACTTCGCCAACAATGATTAATGACGCAATGAGCACGCCGAAATGCCATGCGTGTCAAATTCACGCCAATTATATGCATCACCGGAAAGCAGCTTAGATCCTTCGCCACATCCCGCCATTCGAGACATGGGGAATGGACGCTGTGGGTCCCATTTTTCCTCCGTTAGTTAAAGGAGATCGTTTATTCTAGCGACACCGACTACTTCTCCAAGTGGTCAAGCAATCCCGCTAAAAGAAGTAAAGGCGAAAGTACCGCCGCCGATTCATCAAACACCATGTCATCTATCGACATGGTGTCCCGAGACGGATCGCATGACAACGGTCCCCAATTTATCGCCAATTCCTTCATCGTTTTGCTAAAAGTTCAAGATACAAGATGTCTCGCCGATACCTATAATCCAAAGAAGAAATGGATTAGCCGAGATGCTCAACAAGACAATCATCAAGATTTTGTCAAAGCTTGTGAAGAATAAATGTTTAGACCGGACGATAAACTCTGAGAAGCACTCGGGCATATCGCACAACGGCACGCACGCCAACAGAGCTACCCCGCATCCGGGTTTACCGTGTGAAGCAATTCTCCGCTGGAAATCCAGATCTCCACTTCCACGCCGCCTTGCAACAGAGATGACGATCAAGAACAATATCAAAAACGCCTCAAGAACTTGAGATGTTAGATGAGAAGCTCGAGGCTCAACAATGCATTGAGTTCTATCAAGCTAGAATGTCGAGGGCTTTCAACAAGAAAGTTCGACAGAACCTTTAAGGAGGAGATCTCGTCCGCCGCTAGGCGACCGATAATTCTCAACTCCAAAAAGAAAGGTAAATTCGAACCCAATGGGAAGGACCGTTTATAATAGACACGATCTATTCAAGCGGTGCATATCATATCACACAGAATGGCGGCGGCAATTAATCTGATAAATGGGAAGTTTCAAAAGTATTATCCTTAGTACATTCAGGGGATAACCCATTTTGATGGAAGTTCCTCGAGAATATCTCACTCATATTCATGAGGATAACCCTAAATTATTGTGTTTTCCTCCAAAATTCTCTCACCGATCAAATTCATTGACTGGGCCCACTAAAATCTCCTGGTCCAACCCTGAGAATTCCCCTCTCGATTCCTTCCATGAATGAGAGGTCCACTTCAATTCAGTTGCAATCCTACAAAAGCCAAAGCTATCCATACCCTTCCAAGATTCTGAGTGGAGCCCCCACTCTTAGTTTCTCATCGGAAATAGAATACATTCTTCCTTTCCCATCTTCACGGAGATAGGACACATCCTTCCTCTTCAAGCAAGAGATAGAATACATTCTTCCTCTCTTGTCTTAGATTCTGAGTGGAGATCCCACTCTTAGTTTCATCTTTCAAGATTCTCAAGATGGAGATCCCATTTTCGGTCTCTTTCCTTTGGAAGAGGACAAAATCCTTCCTTTCCAGCACCCGGAGATAGGAGACAAGATCCTCCTTCCTCTCCATCAATAAGAGATAGGATACAAAACCTTCCTCTCTTATTTCAAATTCGTGAGCACCCGGAGATAGGAGACAAGATCCTCCTTCCTCTCCATCAATAAGAGATAGGATACAAAACCTTCCTCTCTTGTTCATCCCTTACCCGGAGATAGGAGACAAGATCCTCCTTCCTCTCCACCTTCGGGAAATAGAATACATTCTTCCTTTCCCACCTCATTCAACCTTATGCCGGTTCAATCCTTCTCCGGTCAAAGAAGGCCAAGATTCATCTTGGTTTTATCCAAGCCTAAGAAGGATGAAGTCGACGCCTAACACGCGTCGCGGGTTTAGTCTTTCTCCGATTGAAGAAGACACGAGTTCGATTAGGGGTATTTTATCGAAGCCTAAGAAGGATTAAGCCAACGCCACACGCTGTCGGGTGGTCTCTTGCCCGTAAAGAGCAAGCCTACGTATTCAACATCGTAGCATTAAGTCTAAGAGAGTTTCATTCTTTTAGTACAACGTCACGTGCGGAACGGATCCAAATAATCCGCACGCTAGCCCAATTCAAACGGTAGTTGGTAAAGGCTAATCAAACCGCTGAGGGTCGGGGTTGGCTAATAACCCTAAAGTCGACGCCACACGCTGTCGGGTTTAGTCTTTCTCCGATTGAAGAAGACACCAGAGTCCGATTCTGGGGTATTTCATCCCGAAGCCTAAGAAGGGATTAAGCCAACGCCTCACACGCGTTGCCGGGCGATCTCTTGTCCGTAAAAGAGTAGCAAGCCTATGTATTCAATATCATAGCAACAAGTCTAGAAGAGTTTCATTCTTCCAGCGACAACGCCACGCGGAACGGATCCAGATAATCCGCACGCTAGCCCAATTCAAACGGTAGTTGGTAAAGGCTAATCAAACCCGTTGACGGCTGAGGGTTTGCCAAAAATCCTATAAGTATTATGGTTAATTATTTCTGATGAAATAAAAGAATCATAATAGAGCACAAGAAGGGCAAATATGTTTTATCGATAAAAGACTGAAGTTACACAAGTTTTCTAAACGGCAAATTTGTGACAGCAAATTTGCTGCTTTAACTCAGATACTTTATTGAGGAAAGCTTGTTGAAGTTCCTCCTGAAGCTCGGCCCCGAAAGTCTCCTTGCTGCCATAAAGGGCCTCCGCAGTCTCCTTCTTGATGTCAACCGACTTACGCCCGAGTTCAGATTTCTCGCACGACCGCAGAGTCTTTTCTTTGTTGGCCTTCGCCTTCAAGACGATCGTGCTCTCCTCGCCACTTGAAGCTCTGTTCGAGCTCTACTATCCTCGCTTCTCCAGCGACACAAGACCAAAATGTCCCACGGAAGATGAAGCTTCAACAATGCAGCCTCCAATGATGCACCGGCTCACTGCATTTGAACTTCGAGTCCAGTAATAACGCAAGCATCCTGCCAAGCTGTCAGGCGAGCCTCTGATATATGAGGCGAGCCCGGCTACTTCAAAATCTTGTAGACTTTGGAGCTTAACCTCTAAATGGTCGAAATCATCAGCAATGTGACCTGGGCAGACTCAATCTCCCAGATATTCTCCAGGCGCCTACGCTCCAAATAGGATTACGAGTATAAACTAGTTCCTAATTCTTAACGAGAAGTTCCTGGAGAATATTACCATATTCTTAAGGATAACTCGATAACCCTCAACTTCCTCCCACTGTGGAACCTCAAAGAGGGATAAATTGACGAATTCTGACAGTGCTTATGTTGGCGCCGGACAGCGCGTTCAACCTTGAAAGAATTCCTCCCGCTGTATCAATGCCGATTCATGCGTCGCCACAAGAAGGCCAATCAGTCAACAGTCTGGAATTGGGATAAATCCAAAAAAAAATCCCTCCCACTGTGGACAATTGTACTCTGACAAGGAGTGATACAGTAGCAACGCCAACCAACGCGTCGTCGCCAAAGGATTCACCGATCAACAGTTCGGATCCACGCAAGACCGCACGCCGGTCAACGCGTTGCGCTCGCCAATTGAAGGCTAAAACCCATGTAGTTCGACGCCAATTAACGCGTCGCAGTGAAGGATCCCCCGATCAACGGAGGAATCTCGATGGTCAATTGGACGACAATTCACCAGCACGGGTCGACAGTAAGGAAACTTAATTAGCTACAGTCTGAAATTCCAACAACGGTCAAGCAATAAATGCAGCACCGTAACACCCCTGGGTATCCTACAAAGCACTGGAGAACCTGAGAGGATTGGAGGAATTAAATACTGGAGCCAATCCCAAAAGGAATTCATCTATCGACTTCTGGTCAAGATCTCAACAACGGTCAGACAAAAATGCGCATCGTAATACCTTCAAAAATCCTACAAAGCACCGGAAAGATCAAGGAGAGGAGAGATCAAACGCCAAGGTTATTCATAAGTCCTATCACGCCAACTAAAAGGTGAAGGGCTCATCATGTCCAAAGCATCCTGCACTATCAAGAATCGACCGAGACGCTTTGGAGGGGTATCTGTGGCGTTAAAATTGCTTATCGCATTCAACAAGACTCGTAAACGGTGGGTTGACAACCGACGATCCGTCGACAGCGCGACTCAGAACTCATGACGACGCAATTACGCCGCAAAACGCGTAGAGCGAGTCGACGAGCACATGAAGTGAGTCGGCAAGACGTACGAGCCAATGAAACGGCGTGTCGAGTTGACTAAACTCAAACGTCGACGAGACGGAATCAACCGTACTTAGTCCGTCAATGCAAACGAGCCGTTTGAGCTCTGAAAGTTGATCGGGTACGGACTCAAACACAACGGCGACATCACCGGAGCAAAACTAAGCCCTAAGACCGAAGAATCGGCAGCGGCGCAAGGCGACGGAGCGCCAGCGTGCACCTCGACAAGTGGCCGAGGTGCCTCGGCAAAGTGGCCGAGGAGGCTCGGCCAACTTGGCGAGGTGGCTACCAAGTGGCCGAAACCGCCAACCGGCGCACCCCCTCTCTCCATTGTATAAATAGGGGGGGTCTTGAAGCTTGGTTGGTTGGATTTTGGGTGGATTTTTGGAGGATTTTTGGATTCTGGAAAACTCGGGGATTTTCTGAAGAGTTCTCACGAGATCCACGAGCCGTCGACGCACCGTTCCGAGCACCGGCGAGCACAAGTCCCGTCGACGTCAGATCCACAAATCGCGAGGTAAGAAAACTCGGGTCGAACTACAGATACCCTCTAGATTAAGCTTCGCCTTAATCTCGTGGATAGCGCGGATTTCTCCTTGTAGATCTCACCCGCCCGGCGATCCTCTCCTTCGCGGAGTGCGATCCCCACAGCATCCTCTCCTTCGTGAGTGTGATCCTCAGCGCTTCGCTTCCTTCGTGAAACGAGCCCTCTACGCCTCAGAAGTTCCGTGAACCCGCCTAATTCACCAGATCGAATTGCGCGGTGGTCAACGGACGAACAAAAGTCCCCAAGACAGCAAAGAACTCACGCGAGGATCCCATATAATAGAGATCCTCGTGTTTGTTCAAAAGGATAAAAAGTTGTAATTTTCGTTTTCATTGTAAGCCTTAAATAAAAGGCAAATTTTCTTTCTTTTGAATCTTGTTGTAGGCCAACGAAGCTGTAAACAAATTCAACAGAGCAATGAATACGAAGTCTACTTTTACCGCGAACAGTTAGCAACGGAAGATCTGAAGCCACAGTCAAGACGACATCGAAGAAGAAAGAGATCATCCATCCAATTTGATGAGTTTCCCGAAGTGACTATCAACATGGTGAACAAAGGGAAAGGACCGGTGACGGATGCAGATCCTGACTTCACTCCTGGAGGAAAGGTTGGGTCTCAGATTTCTCAGAGAATGTCTCGATTGCAATTGCGAGCTACCCAACGCATCGACTATAGAAGGATGCATGAGGGAGAGTCATCCGAAGATGAAGCTTCCGACGCAATTCGGGCGATAGCTTCGATGACACAATGTCAAGTGTTGGTCGCCATCCCACAGAAGCTTTTACCATTACTCCCGATGTCCCGCTCAAATGTTACAAGAAGCCTTAGCCAAGCAAAGAGAAGAGCTTAAGGTCGAAATGAGAACAGAGATGGAGCTAGCCATGCAATGATGAGGGAGTTGCAAACCCATACGGTTGCACAACAACTCGATCCAGCCAACATCCCGAATCCACCAACAAGGTGGAGCTACCCACCATAACGCCCATAATGTCGAAGACAGCGATTCGAGATTGATGAACACATTTACCGATCAACCTCCAAAGAAAGCCGATCCGAGGCTCAAGGTGGAAATGGTCCAATTCTTCCTATTGGAAGTAATCCAAAACAGGGGGAGGATGATGGCGAAAGGATGAAAGAGCTTGAAGATAAAATCAATGCTTTGATGTCCACACAGGAAGTCAAAAGGACTGGTATCCCGTGTCCGTATCCTAGAGAGTGGGATTCAATTCCCACCAAATTCAATTTGATTAATTTCACACCTTTGACGAGAGGGTTCACCTACACAAGACTTGATCTATTTCAAGTCTCATTTGGGGTGATCTCGAAATGAGCCTTTGATGATTCGGTCATTCGTTGGAACCTCATGGCCTTCCATTGGTATCAAGACTCAAGGCCGGTAGCATCAACTGTTGGAATGATATGGAAAGCTTGTTCCTCGAACTTCTTCGATGACGACACCGAGGTCTCGATTGGAACCCTCTTGGATGAAAAACGTAAGAATGGGGAGACAATTGACACTTTCGTAAGCTTCCGCAATAAGGCCATAAACCGCAAAGATCCAATTATCGAGGAATTCATATTATGACGTGCCACAATAATCTTTCCATTGATTTGTTGGAAGTCATGGGGTCGCCCCACACTACATGGAAAGATCTGAAAATACGAGGAGAACAAGCCAACGCTTCCTCGAAGGAAGAAAGTCGAAGAGGTAAAATAACTACCACCCTCGAAGTAAATTTTTCCTCTCGTAATAGAGGAAAGGCGCTCAGGATCGCCGATAGTCAAACGCTTGCAACAACGATCAGCCAAAAGCTTCTAAATCAAAATTCCACAGGACATACTCTTTCAAAGACGAAGAAGTTCCGATCATCTTCAAACACCTCCTTGATAACAACAAAATCAAGTTGCCTCTGATTATAAATCAAGAGGAGGCTGACAAGACTTTAGACCCTAACACGTGGCGTACTCACGTAGGATCCTCCATCCTACTAAGGATTGCTTAGCTCTCAAGGCCATCATCCAAGCCTTGGTCGAAGCTTCTGTCTTAACGAAATAAGCCGAATGAGAAATTCCTCCGATGAGTACAAGAGGTTAAACTGCTTCTCCATCTTACTACATCCTCCGATGAGTACAAGAGGTTAAACTGCTTCTCCTTCCTACTCCAATAAGAATATGAGTATAAACTATTCTAAATGAATACGTTCAGCTTTTGCAAAGAAAGTCGGGTGGATAATCCATGAACGAGAGGTCCACTTTCAGGTTGAGCGATCAAACCTTCCTACAGTTAGGATTGTCTCAAAAATTCTTATCCTGGTCAAACCTTCTTACAGTTAGGACCAAGGCCAAAATCCCCTCTCGATTCCTTCCATGAACGAGAGGTTCATTTCCAAATTGAGCGATCAAACCTTCCGACAGTTAGGATTGTCTCAAAATTCCTATCCTGGTCAAACCTTCCTACAGTTAGGACCAAGGCCAAAATCCCCTCTCGATTCCTTCCATGAATGAGAGGTCCACTTCCAAATTGAGCGATCAAACCTTCCGACAGTTAGGATTGTCTCAAAATTCCTATCCTGGTCAAACCTTCCTACAGTTAGGACCAAGGCCAAAATCCCCTCTCGATTCCTTCCATGAATGAGAGGTCCACTTCCAAATTGAGCGATCAAACCTTCCGGCAGCTAGGATTGTCTCAAAATTCCTATCCCTGGTCAAACCTTCCTACGCTAGGACCAAGGCCAAAATCCCTCTCGATTCCTTCCATGAATGAGAGGTCCACTTCCAAATTGAGCGATCAAACCTTCCGGCAGCTAGGATTGTCTCAAAATTCCTATCCCTGGTCAAACCTTCCTACGCTAGGACCAAGGCCAAAATCCCTCTCGATTCCTTCCATGAACGAGAGGTTCATTTCCAAATTGAGCGATCAAACCTTCCTACGCTTAGGATTGTCTCAAAATTCCTATCCCGTCAAACCTTCCTACGCTAGGACCATGGTCAAAATCCTCTCGATTCCTTTTATGAATGAGAGGTCTACTCCAAGAATGTGGTTAGTTTTCGCCCAAGAGAAAACACAACAGGGTTCGTTTTCGCCCCAAGAGAAGACACAACGGGTTAGTTTTCGCCCCAAGAGAAAACACAACAGGGTTAGTTTTCGCTCCAAGAGAAAACACAACAGGGTTCATTTTCGCCCCAAGAGAAGACACAACGGGTTAGTTTTCGCCCCAAGAGAAGACACAATTCCAAACTGTCTCGGCAACTCTGAGGCTCAAGGCAGTATATTCAAAATAAATCGGTTCCATATTCCATATAGAAGCTTTCCTGGAAATCTGATGTTCAGAAAACCAGACGACGCTTTTTCTCTGAATGATTCTCAAGGCATCTCAATTACAACCCAAGTGGTGACTTTCAAGATGAAGATGATTAGTCCAAAATCTACTTCGACACTTCAATCCATTCAAATACAAATGCAACAGTTATTGAACTCAGAATATGGATAGCGACATCGCGTATCCAGGGTTTGAGAAACTGAAGCAAAACACGGGCCTCTTCTACAAAGTTTAACGTTGAACAGAAGCAAGGCGCATCTTATCCAAAGTATTCCAGACCCCTCGACAAAATACAGAGGAGTCTGAAAACTTTGGAGGGGGTATCTGTAGGCATCAAAAATTGCTGAAGAACCTCAAATATGACTAAATTATGAGAAGATCGAAGGACAACGTCGTCGAAATCTCAAGAAGTCAACACATGAGAAGATTGTGTCTCGCTACTAGCGAGACATTTGATGTGTCTCGCATCTAGCGAGACATTTGATGTGTCTCGCATCTAGCGAGACATTTGTTGGTGCCTCGCCACGAAGCGAGACACCTTGATGTGTCTCGCTACTAGCGAGACATTTGTTGGTGCCTCGCCACGAAGCGAGACACCTTGATGTGTCTCGCATCTAGCGAGACATTTTGTGCTCGCCAAAGGCGAGACACCCGTAATACTTGAAACGAGCTCTTGAAGGGTCTAAATCAATGCTGGTGGGGCCCACTTGACTTTATCAGCAGAGACGCTCAAATACTTTAATGTGCGGTTACACGAAGATACCACTAGGCGTGATTCTAGGGCATTTAATCGCGCCTAAAAGCAGGAAACCGTTACAACGGTGGAGGCGACAACGCCTCGCCGATCGGCGAGGCGACCCATCTTACCTAGCTAGGCGGCCTACTACCTCGCGGTTAAGCGGCGAAGCGGCTTGGCGACTCGGTATTGCAGCGTACTAAATAATGGAGCACTTATGACACTTGTGTTTCTTCAGAGGGCACGCTTCCCAAAGACTATAAATACCCTCCTACGCCCACTTGGGCGTGAGGTCGGCTATCGAAGGGGCAATCGAGATCCAAGCTTCCGGAGTTCAAGAACACGATCCACACCGGAGATTCCTCGAGTTTAAGCTTTGACTTATTCTTGAGAAGAGTAGATATCTTACCTTGCTAAGATATTTGCTGAAGTTCTTGTTTCCTTTGCAAAGCATCAACTAAACCCCGCCGATTAGATCGACGCGCCGGTGGTCCACGGATTACCGTCCCACACGAGTGCAAAGTCCCACGAAAACAAGAGATCTACACTTGTAGTGTCTTTTGTTCGAGTTTGTGAAAGAGTTATTTAATTTCTTTGTAACTGAGAACCAAAAGTGTAATTTTCTCAAGTTTTACAAATGGAATCAACTTTCGACCCAAACAGTCATCACCGACTTGATCCTGGACTGAGTGGTGAAGGAGAGCTTCCAGACCCTGTTCTTTGGCGATGATGCTGATCCCTTCCGCCTTCTTGGTTCCCATGGCCCCTGACCAGAACAGAGTGAAAGATGCCACGTTAGATGCAATCGAGTGCGGCAGGGAGACAACTGAGTTAAAGATAAGGTTGCTTCTACTTCGCCATATACACCAACATAAGGTCGGGAAAACCACCTTCCATAACCTCTTTTGCATGCTGTTAGTTATGAAATTGCCCTTAGATTCTAGAAGGGAATAAAAATTGTTGGGCCAGAGTGTTGACAGGAAACTGGGGATGAAATATGCTTAGACCGATTTGGTAAGTGTGCATGAAAAAAATATATGAGAGTCTGTTTCCTCCTCAGTTTGGCAAAAAGGCCAGAGGGTATCCCCAGTCCATCCCTTCAAGGATAGATTGGCTCTAGTTTGGAGTTTCCTTTTGGATAGAATCCAAAAGAAAATTTTCACTTTGATTGGCACAATGGAATGCCATGTGAATGAGAACATGTTATAGAGGCAACCCCCATTGATGAGGGAACTGTAAAGAGATTTGACGGAGAAGTCCCTTGATGAGTGAAGAGGACATGTGATAATATCAGGAGAGGTAGCTGAGGTAGGCATATGAGAGTTAAGAAGGAGATAAATGCTATGTATCTTCTCCCTCTCCCTCATAGTTGCCTCCCTTCTAATATGAGGGTGCCACCTCCAGACTGATTGTGCATGTAGCCTTGGGATTGGACATCCACATTGGGGGAGAAGGTCAGACTGTAGATCTCAAGGAAGAGGCTCCTCAAGGAGTTGAATTCTATCTAGTTATCCTCCCAAAACTGAATAGAAGAACCATTGCCTAACTTTCATTGAGCTACTCCCATAAAAGTTTGGAGGAAAGGATAAAGATCATGAAAAAATTTGACGCTGAGCCCTTAGGCAGAGACCAAAAGAGGTTGGAATGCTGCTTTGAATAGATTGAATGGATAACATGGCTAGCCATGGTGTTGTGATGAAAGAATTTCCATATCTATTTAGACAAGAAAGCTTGGTTAACGATAGACAAGTTTAGAATTCCCAACGACTCTCCTTTTTAGGTTTACATACTTGATCCCATCTAACTACACACTTTGATCCACTGTTGTTTTGAGTACCCCCAATAGGAAGTGCTTCCTGATTTTGTCAATGTGCTTGATAAGCCAAGCAGAGCTGGTGGTTTAGCATTTGTGACTGTACATAGTTTAATTAATAGTAAATTGGAGAAATTTTTTAAACCGACCGTTTTGAGAAAAAAAAATAGGCAAAAACGACCATCTAAAAACAAAATCAGCAAAATCGACCGTCGCGGTCGATTTTGCTGAGATTAATGCACGGGACTACTAGTCCCGTGCAATTAAGGACGACTAACGACCATTAGTCCAAAGATAATCGGTGACTAATGGTCGTTAGTCGGTTTTAATTGCACGGACTAATAGTCCTCGGTATTTAATTGCACGGGACTAGTAGTCCGTGCAATTAATCTCAGCATAATCGACCGTCTGCTGATTTTTTTTTAATGGGTCGTTTTTGCTGATAAATTTTTGAAAAGGGTCGGTTTAAAAAATTTCTCCTAGTAAATTCTATTATTTCTTTTCCTTTGAGGAGATGTATTTCTCCAATTTAGAAATTAGCAGGTGATGTTTTATCAGTAACATTAAAAAATTGTAGCTAGATGAGCATTTTAAGGATTCAGTACTAAGAATCTTAGATCCTACTTATTTGTTACGGGAAAGCAAACCAAGCGAAAAAGAATCCAAAAACTAAGAAAAGAGTGGTAAAGAAAATAAAACTCTTCCAAACTAGTGGGGTTTATAGCAGAGTACCTGATCCATTATATGGAAGCCCATGGGCCAATTCATTGGGCATGCACATCAAATAAATATCAGTGCATCTTTTCATTTAAACTCAAGCCTTGGGCCCTTAACCTTTTCGAGGGAAGAAAATGGAAAATGGAAAAGTTCAAAGAAAGAAAAATGGGATGTATTGATCGTAGCAATGTGATAACAAAGTCCATCCATTTTACTGAAACATACTGTACATTAACTCAACAGAAAATTTTGATAGAGAATTTTGATTATGAGGGAATTCCAGGCGTGGGACTTAATTTTTTAATGGATTACTCAAATTTTTCATAAAATCAAACATGCGTTAAAATCATAATCAAACATCCCAGTCCTAACAAATAAAGTGATGTCATATAATTATGTTGATGTCAGATATCAAACAGGAAAATTTAGTGTGGATTATGGAGAGTTTTAGGGTTCCTCAGTCTTCTTTGATGGTTGATTATTGAGCAGATGATTCGATCCTGCACACAAACAATATGTAAGAGGATCGGAGTTGGGTTCTCCACGGGTTCCTCCGACGGTCAAGTCAGTATTGATCTTAAGTGGAGAAGGAAAATATGTTTGCTGTGTGTTATGTTGCCAAAGATTACGTCCTCTATACAGTAGGCAGTGCACCTATTTATAGCTAATATGGGAGGGCAATTGTGTAACTTCGGCCGAGTCCAAGCAGTCAGCTTATTCGACTGATACTTTACAGGTGTCGGCTGCAGGTGGTATGAGTCACCTTTGTGATTAATGCGATGGTGACAGGGAAAGTATGGTGCTGACGAGGTCCACTGAGTCATTAAGACTTTTGGGGTGGATGTAATGATGACTCCAACCCTGCATGTTAATGTGATGGTGATCGGCTATCGGCGAGGGGTTCGAGAATGACTGTCTTTCGTCTCGGCTTTGTGAGAGGGTCGATAAAAGACACCTTTTGATTCGGCCATCTTCGATTGAGAGCTTTTCGACTCGATCTTACAAAATGAAGAGGCGTGGAGTCAGCCTTAACAGCAGGGTCCGAATGAGGACGCCTTTCGAATCGGCCCTTCTTGGGAAGGGTCGAGTGATGACGCTATTTGACTCGTCCTGCATAGAGCCGAGTCGATTTGGTGCATAGTTAACTCGGGACACGTGTCGACTTTTGGAGTGGGATTAACACTTAGTCATCTTTGTGATACAACAAATTAAATTTTAGAAATAATCCAATGGGATAAATAACGGATATGGTTATAATACAATATGATGTAACTAACTTAGTTATACAGATGTCTTTGACCATCTATTTTAACGATCCACACCGGTTATTATGACACATACATTCTAAAATTCATGGACATTAAAAGCCACACAGGTTCTGTATTTCTAATTTATCTATACATTTAATTACCTAGAAATAAACGATATGTAACTGTTTTAGTTATCCGTTTTCTCGAGTTGCTATTTGCTAATAATTATAGGATAGGAAATTCCAAACCATGCATGACGTGTAGAAAACAATGAACAGTTCGGATTAACAATATATATGGACAAGTGTGTATTTTCGTATATGTATAAAACTAAGTTAGTTATACACTGTACCTATTGAAACTCTACTCATAGATAAATAAACAAATATAGATGAATGAAGAAACTTTCTTTTATCTATGTATATTACACAATGATTAAAATTGCAGATAACAGAACCAATAAAAAGAATTGGGAATTACAACAAAAATGGACGCTATTATTCAACAACACATTTCCAAAAACAACCCAACCAAATCAACAAATCCCCAACCAAACAATGAAACGAAAAAACACCCTCGCCTCCTAATGAGCATCAGCCGTCACCAGCGCGGGCGGATCCATCGACGGCTTAGCGGACGCGGGCGGCGCAACGAACCGGGTCGAGAACCCGAAATCCCTCTCCGGACCCGTATCCCCATCCCCTCCATCAAAATTGAGCGAGTAGCTTAACGGGTCGTACCCGAATCTGCAGTGATTGTTGTGCCTAGGGTTTCGATTGAATCGCCGGATGAAGGTCTTCCACTTGGGCCCCGCCGCGATCTCCGACCATTGGCGAACCGTCATCAGAGCTCCGACGGCGGAACTCCACCACTTACGAGGGCGGGTGGCGGATTCGGGTAGGGTTTCGTCGGAGGGGACCCGGTGGAAGAGGACGGAGGAGCGGGGATGCAGAAGCAGCAGTAGTTGACGGGCGAGGAGGAGGATTGAGGGCTGGGATCCATTGGAAACCCTAACCCTAGTTTTGTTTTCTTGTTTTGTTTTGTTTTGTTTCGGAGAGGGAAAAAGATTTTGAGGGGGAGGAGGGTTGAAGGGGTTTTAATGGGCGGCGGGCTCGTCAACGGTTGGGTGGTGACGTCGCCAATCATTTCCAACGGCTGGATCCAGTGATTGGGAATTTTTTTTGAGGGTATGCTCGCAATTTCAGAAGGAAAAGTTGTCAAGGGCCCAGTTGGCCAGTTTGGGAACATTATAAATTTATAACTTACTTATTACTTTTTTTAAAAATATTTTAAGTTCAATAAGTAGATCTCTTAAAATTGTGAAGAAAATAAGTTCGAGCATTCCAACTTTTTTCTTACTTAGATGTAAGATGAAAAAAAAGAAGAAATAAGTAAATTTTACGAAATATGATATTGAATCCTTATAAAGCAAAACACATATATAGATTAAAATAAGTCACTTCCTAAACATGATTTATGAAAGGCTCTGGTTATTAATCAGCTTGTAATACTTAATACATGCGGAATACCATCTGAATGAGTATAAATTCTATTAGAACATCTCTATCAGCGTGATTCGTTAATATTAGATAATTTTATATTTATTATACTATCCTGGCGAGTTTATTGGTATAAGAGGAACTGAATTATGACTTATGAGAGAAACAAATATATCAAACTCAGAACAAAATTTGATGACACAATGAGAGAATGTTCGATCTATAAGACTTTTGAACCGGTTATCCTCTTCCCTGTCCTTTGTACATTTCTCACTCTTTTTATTGTTCATTGATCACTAATAGTAAAGGGATAAAGTATCAAATTAGTCTAAAAAGTGACACTCACCTATCACTTTGGCTTCAAAAATGACCTCCACTTTGACATAAAAAACGACAAATTGATGACACTCAGGCCTTTCCAAAAGGCCCGTTTTATGGGCCCATATGTTATGGATTTATAAAACCCAATTAATAATGGGCCGGTTTAACCGGGATAAAGTACTGAGCTGACGTCAAAAGATTCCAACAAAGTAAAGCCAGTCCAATAATTATTCCCGTCTTCTTCAAAAAACCCATCGCCGATCCACACAGTCACAGTCTCAGTCTCTGATGTTGATGAACGCGACGACGACGACGACGACGATGAAGATGAAGTCGCCGCTTCTTTTCTCACTTCTCCTCCTCTTTCTCTTCACTCTCTCACCTAACCCAGGTCTGCTTTCAACTTCACCAGTAAAAAAAACCCTAATTGCTTCAAAATTTTAACCTTTTCAACTTATGAGGTTAATTTTTTTTTTTTTTTGTGCAGTTGATTGTAAGTTGGAGTTGGAATTAGGCTACTCAGTGTCCACCGTCATCGATTTCAACAAATACAAACTCATCCCCAACCAAATCCACCCCTTTTCTCTCCTCCCACGCCATCGATCGACTGATCTCGTCCTCCTCGATTCCACCAACTCAGTCTTCTACTCTCTCCCAATCCCGATCTCTCAAGGTAAAGATTGGTTCTTTGGTGTTTTTCTTATTTTATTTTAGGGTTTTTTTTTGCGCTTTAATACCCCAAAGTTCCGAACTTTTTTAACTTTGATGATACCATCAACTTCTATTTTGACAGTTTGAAACCACCCAAAGCCCTAATTGTGTTCCCAAACTCAAAAAGCTGAAATTTGAGAAGAAAATTCTTCACTTGAATAAAATTGCTGTCAATTCTTTTGCACTTTGGGGTATCCAGTTGTCAAACTTTGTGGATTAAAGTGCAAATGGCCCTTTACCCCATTTATATATGATTTTGGATGGTATTTGATGCAGAGAGTGAGGTGAGTGTTCTGGCTGGGACAGGTGTTGCTGGGTTCTCTGATGGGGATAAGAAGGCTGCCATGTTCAATAAGCCTCGTAGCTTCGCAATTGATGGGAAGGATAATGTTTATGTCGCGGATAGGATCAATTATGCCATTCGCAAGATTAGCACATCTGGTAATACAAGTTTTGCCTTCTTTTGTTATACTCTTGTTGTTATTTCTTTTCTTGATTTAGAGGTGACTTGAAACTGAGAGAATATGCCAAAGGCAAACGTATACTATAGTGGTTGGGAAAAGCCTTGATCTTGTTGTTCATTAGCGGCATGTTAGTCTTTGATGCTCTCTCATTTCATTTGTGTTTAATCATACAAATTATTATATGAAGTCATGCATTATTGATGGCAACCGAGAATCTTGCTACTTATGTTGACAACAACAACAGAAACAACACAACAAAGCCTTTATTCATATTTTTGGGTTCACTACATGAATTATTTCCTTCAGCTTTATTAAATACTAGGATTACCTCAGGGCCTCGTTTGGCTCCATTTAATGTCAATGTAATTGCATCACGTCTGCTAGCTGACACAACATATTCTTAACCTTCTCAATCAATTCTCCCTCATTTCCTCCTTATCGAACAATCTCTAATTGTTAACATATCTCTTGTGGGTAATATATGAAACAGCATGATAAGAAAACTAGAAGTATCACACTTCTATTGAGTGATGACTGCAGAAAGAAGGGAAGAAAGAAAGAAAAAGTCTTAAAAGAGCATGGGAATTTAAACAGACTTCTTCTTAACACTTTTGGTCTTTGATTCTAATCCCCTAGCAACTTGTAATCCATCTTTTCTCCTGCCATGTTTCATTGTGATATTTTTGCAAGAAATTTCTTGCTGTCATTTTCTTAGGTGTCAATTTTATATCTTTGTGCATGCTTATCTGCATTATGACTTGTTAGGATTATGATTTGTTAATGGGTTATCTTGTTGATCTTGTTTATGATCTTGTTGGGTTTGTTAGTGGGTTATCTTGTTGGTTTCGTTTTTATATTTCAAAATAGTAACCTTCTCATCACATTTATATACCTAGGTATGACTACCACAATTGCTGGAGGCTATTCACAGAAAACGGGCAACATTGACGGGCCTGCTCAAAATGCATCCTTCTCAAATGATTTTGACCTGGTTTATGTTCCCACAATATGTGCCTTGCTGATCTCTGATCGTGCAAATGGATTGATTCGGCAATTGGATTTGAAGCCAGAAGATTGTGCACAGAGAACACAAGCAGGTATGCATATTTGAGATATTGTTATTGCTAAAGGGTACAATCTAACATTGATATAACCATCTCATATTTCTATAGAATTATCATTTATTCCTAATGCAAATTACTTGACTCTTCAAATTATATATTAATGACATCACCAAGCTAGTCTATGAAGAAATCCTTCAATAGTTTTATGATATTCAATAAATTTCTTGTACTTTTCAATTGGAATTAATGAAAATTGCTTTTGGCGTATCGTGATCTACATCAGGTTGACATGTGATAGACTGATAGTTAGAAAGTATGCATGACTTGTACAAGAATATTCATTCAACTTCAGTAGGTATCAACATATATTGATAGTTAGATTAAGAACTGCTATATCGAATACGGGTTTGTGTACAATATCACCTCACCTTGGACTTCAATGTTTTCTGCATCCATAATGACTACTATATGTGTAATATATCAAGCAAGTTCTGTCATTGTTACCCTATGGCGTCGAAGTCATTACCTACTTGACCATTGTTTTTACATAATCAAAGGAAACCTATCACAACATTTGGTTTAATTTCAGGTCTGGGAGTAGCACCTGTATCCGTCATTGCAGTTCTATGCCTCTTATTTGGCTTGGTTTTTGGATTTGTAGTTCGGCCATTTTTGACCACACGTGTAAGTGACTTGAATTATCTCAAGGGTTAATTGCACAGACTCCCTATAGTACGACTGGTTTGAACTTACTGCCCCTTTTGTTTCATTGTTGCGCCTATGCCCCTTTTGTTTCATTGTTGCACCTAGGGACAATATCTGCCAAAATTTCACCAAGGGTACAACAAGAAAAAATTTAACCCATGGGATCCATCTACAACAATGAAAATATAGGGGGTCTATGTGTAAGTAACCCTTATAAAAAATGTGATATATCGCTGTCATGAATGCTTATATCATTATTATCTCATCTTTGTAGACAGCACATCTTCAGCAACCACTTTGTCCACAAGACATGGAAGCATTACCGGGTCAATCTGGGGAGAGTAGTTCTGACAGCCTGCTCCGCCATCAAAAGCGCAGCTGCTAATTCCCCAATCTATCATCTAACGTGTCGGCTTGTTAACTTAGGTTTTTGTTATTTATCTCTAGTTTTTAGAAATATTATGCCAGAAAGGCGAGTTCAGTATTGTAGTGCGAAAACTCCTCTGAAGGAGCCCGTTTCCTTACTTGATTCAGATGTAGTAAGTGACCGTGATGATATGCCAAAGCTGCAGAGTTTTGGTGATCAGTTACAGGACTTGATCAGCTTTGATGAAGGAATGGGTGTTTTGGAGGTGAAGAGAACTTCTGAGCAGCAATTTGAGACTGAAGATGCTTCTGAAGGCAGCTTCTGCAAGATAGATGATATGATAAATTCCAACTTATCAGGCTTCAGCATAATAGAGGGCTCCACAGACCACAGCTCTGGTTTGGTTCTGAGGAGGCCTATGAGAGATAATAGACTGTGAATTCACCTCATTTGTCACTCTTGTATAAATCTAGCTGATGTTGCTTGTTTGTGTCAGCTAATGTCACGAGTACTCGAAACTAGTGTTTTCTATGTAAACTTGCTAGTTTGCTGCTTCAAATAGATGGTTGAAAATTAAATGGTTTATATTCACATTGCTTTGGGTCGTTTACAATTAACTAGAATGCCGTGTAGATACCTGAGTAGAAATTTTTTCTCATCTCTTCAACATGAAAGAATGAGCAAACTGTAACATATCCAAATGTAGTGTCCCCTTTTACTCGTTCAATTGATTTCCATTTCTTTTGCTCTGAATGAATGTCATAACTAGAGGTTGTGCACTTTCTGCATAGTGATAATTAATATTAATATTTGGCACAGTTTAAGAATCTATTCCACTTCCATTCACGTTCAAGAACGTGCTACTTTTTCGGCTAAATAGTGTATACCTCATAGTTTCACTCACTTAGCACTTATATACCATCACTTTTTTCTCGGCTAAATAGTGTATACCTCATAGTTTCACTCACTTAGCACTTATATACCATCACTTTTTTCGTAGCATTCATAAACCCTAAGTTGTTTAAAATTGATAAGTTAGTACTCTCTATCATGCAAACTTGAATATTTTCTCCCGAATGTGCCCCTATGATACTTACATGCTAATTATAGAGCTTTCTAACCATTAATATTTGTTGAACTTATCATTAAACCAATCCCAACTATAATTTAAAATAGAACTATTAAGTTTAAAATAGAATTTTGGTAGGTTCAATTGTAAATTTAACAAATATTAATACTTAGAAAGCTCTATACTTAGCCCATGAGTGTCATAGAGGAACATTTGAGTGAAAATTTTCACATTTGCATGATTAGGATTACTAACATGCCAATTTTAAATAACTTAGGGTATATAAATGCTACGAAAAACAAGTGAGAGTATATAAGTGCTAAGTGTTTAAACTATAAGGTATTTGAGCACTGTTTAGCCTACTCTATCACTCTAAAAGAAGTTATAGTTTCCAGGATGACTATACAGCTATGTGTCAAAAGGGTAGAAACTATGAATCTACACAGTTTCAACATCAATTATAATTTTGCCAAAAGTATTCTAGTATAAAACAAAACTTTTATCAAGGAGAAACAGTACGCAGTCACGCAAATATGCATATCTGAACAAAAATTGATAATTAAAGAGTAAACATATTAAACTTGGTCTTAAATTTCTTCTCATTAACTAAAGCATAAGATTGCTGTTTCTTTCATTGCTAGCTCTCCCTCCATCCTATAAACAGAAAAATAACCAAAAATGTATAAGGAAAAGATTACTAAAATCGATAAACAACTATTCGACACATAACTAGGTGAAGATGTATACATATAATCCTCTAGAATCCATTGCTGTAACCATTATAATGCACCCGGGATCGAACACCATACTGATTATAAACAGGTTCCCCATAATCCACTGCCTTTATCTCAACTGCCCTTCTTTTACTATTCAACTCTTGCAGTGCCCCAAAAACTATCTCATTTGTATTCTCAAAGCTCTGCTCATAGTAAGTTTGAGGACCCAAAGACTGCTGCCTGTGCTGCTGCAAATACTGCTGTTTTAAATATGGTCTTCCCTGTTTTAAATAATGATTTTTCTCCAAATCCTTCGACATAAAAGCATAACTCTTTTTAGAAGCAGGATTTCGAGTTTCCATTTGAGGAGGCAGCTCATCTTCATGTGGGATTTCATAGCTCTCTTGCACAGGCCATGATTGTACTCGCCCTTGATGATGATAATATGCTTGGTGTTGATTTTGTTTTGGTTTCTTTCTGAAAAGTGAGAATGTGGAGTTAAAGATACCACCGATGAGCTTGCTAATGGAAAACCCTTCTTCTTGATTCTCTTGGTCGTTTTCGGTTGGGATTAGTGGTGGCCTGACTGATAATTTCTTTGGTTTTTGGTAGTATGGAGGTATGTTAGCTTTCGATGAAGGGGTTAAACTTTCCTGCATGATAAATTTATTTAGGCTTAGTGTAGATAAATTGAAGGTAAAATTTTAGGGTTTTTTGGCTACGTATCCTTCAAATATCTGATATTTATTAAATTACCCTCCAAATCTTAAAATTTTGATTTTTCTACCCTAAAACCAAACAATGTTAAGTATTAAACAGTTGAAGGCGAGAGTTACTATTCTAACCCTCCCACTGTTAGACTTACCTGATCAAAATCCCTGTTGTAGATATCGTGGAGTTTAAGATTTGGGGTAGAAATATCAAACTTGTAGGATTTTGGGGGCAGTAAATAAACATATCAAGATTTGAGGGGTAGTTTAATAAATATTGATGATTTGGGAGTATGTAACGAAAAAAACTCAAAATTTAAAGCCAGAGATAAGTGTGACTGTCATGTCTAAACAATAGGAAACCGAAGAGAAAGATAAAACGTGAACAACTTTTGTTGGGTATCAACGAATCAAGACAGCTCAGGGATCCCATCTTCGCTTCTTCACTCAAGTACGGAAGTAAAAGGAGAAAGGCAACATCTCAAAACAAGTGAAATTAAAATCTGAAATTAAAAAGGTGGGTGTTGAGAGAAAGTTTAAACATGATTCCTGTGGTTTAGTAGTTGCATTTGAGATAATAGAAGCCGGCTAGAGTGAAGGTATTACTAAGTCCAGTTGATAACTTCTCAACATTTGTAACACGAAAAAAAACTAAACTAATATAATAAGCTTACATCTTCTGTAGAGACCATTCCTCCAACTCTATGTTGCAGCAAAGCAAGCATGTATCCGCAGAAAACAGCAGCAAGGAGCACAGAGATTCCTGCAACCATAATTTAGGAACAAAATTTACTGTAATTCCAGAAAACAATCAAAGGCACTATCCATAGATACAATTAATTTAGCAAATGTAATAGTTTATAGGAGAGTACTAATTAGATATCAAATTACCTACTGGAAAGCCAGACCCATATTGGTAAGCACAGTCATCAAAGTGGAGCTGGATCTCTCGGATGGCCTGATTCCCTCGATCTACCACCAAAAGAGAACAGCTGCTCGCAATATAAACCACTTCAAAATCATTAGAAAATTTCGCCTCTTCACTTGGCCCATCAATATGCGCTCCTCTATTCCACTTCCCTCCAGCAATTGTTGAAACTCCTACATAAGAAAGGCAATTATAGGTCGAACTTTGATTTCAAATATATCTGCATTTGTTGCTAGAAGTGTTATTACTTTGTTCTCTCCCCATTCATCAATGTTTCTGCTAATAAATTACTTATATACTCACTGGAGTTTTGAGCTCTAGGGACATACTAGTGCAATATATTACTCGAGTAATATCTTAAATATCAATATCAACTCCCCACCAATGGTTATAAACTGATTGCATATGAGTTATATATCTAGGATGTGGCACAAAACTTTCATATTCAGAAATTGCACATTTTATATGTCTGTTACAAGTAAGCTATTAGGACCCCCCAAAACCAAGATCTGCTAATTTATTTTGTGCAGAAAATCAATCCAAAAAAGTTCTTTTTCAATATTAAATACTCGAATTACCTGTGTCACTGATTTTCCTAATGGCCATGTTAGAGGTGTCAGCAATATATATGTTTCCACTGTCATCAACGGTAAATCCCTTTGGATGGTTCATCCTTGCTTCTCGTGGTCTCCCATCAACATGGCCAGTGTATCCTGCTGCTGAACCAGCGATTAGCTTAGGTCTGCTATCTGCATTGTTTTTCAGAAGACACCAACCAATTGTCAATACAGAAATTAGAAAAATGAAACGGAAATTTTCAAACATTACAATCTTTAACATGAGGTCAATACTAACAAAAAGTTAAATGCGATGAAGTTAAATGGAGGCGGCAAGTTAAACTTGATGTTTTGAACCCCATTTAAGTCGTAGCTCAGTTCTCTTTGTTGAAATGCCTTCTGCATTGTATGTGATTAACAAACAGTAAAGAAATTCCTATGACAGGCCACAAAATTACAAAGCAAATCCAGAATTACAGACTGCTGAATAAACCAATTCAAAAAATAATCTTTTATAAAATAAAATCCCAAACACTTGTAAAAGAAGAGACATAAGTACAATCTATAATAGAGTCTCACATGTTAGAGCTAAATGCCAAAACTTTGCTGGCTCAGTAGTTATATTGGAGGGAAAAGAAAGTTAAAAAGAACAAGATTTAGATTTATATAAGTTTTATCACAAACTGTCCAAGTTGGGTAATCAGTATACTGACACATCTTCAAATACTTCAGGAGCATTATTGCATCTAGTGAGAAATAAAACAAACAAAAAGAAATATAACAAAAAACCAACTCACATCTTGACAATGGCATTGAAATCCTATACATGTTGCTATTCACTGAATCAAGAACAAGCAGCTCCCCACTCGGCGCCACCTCGACAGAGAATGGCTCAATTCCAAGCTTACTCCCATCAAAAACAGTCTCTACACTGTAACCACTTTCAAATTTCATCTTCGGCCGGCCACTAATTACTGAAAATTTGGGGAGGTCAAGAACAAATCCAACAAAATCAAATCATAACCCTCTAATAAAATTAGACCCAGCAATGAAAAAAAAAAAGGGAGCTTTTACCTGTCTTTGGAGTTGGAGTGATGGACCAAATTCTCTTCAGGAGATGAGATAGTGCACTTGAAAATAACCGACTTACAATTTCTACAGAAATTAATGAGAATAAGATGCAAATGTTAGCCTAAAGCTAGAAAATCAAGAAAAAATCAGAAAATTTAGAAACCCACTTGCTGGAGAAGCAGCTGAAGCTGAACAAAACCCATTAAGAAAAATCAACAGCAAGAAAAGAGCAGCAACCCCTTTTCTCTCCACCATTGTTAGCTAACCTCAAAACTCAAAAGACCTTGAGACTGAAAATTTGAGAAATGAGGAAATGAGAGAGGTTTATAATGAAGAGTGAAGAAAACCCATTTGAGCTTGGTCCCAAAGATGAAATCTTTTGAAGAGAAAAGGGGAGATGAAAGAGACAAGATAAATATTGTGCTGTGCTAAAGATACAGTCCCTATGAGAATGGAGTAAATGTAATGTAATGGAGATTATTTCGCTAATTTAACGCAAAGCATTTCCTTTTAAAAATATAAGCAATGGACACAAGACAAGGGTTCGGATCCTTTGGTGGGAAAAAAGTTGATGCATTTGCACTTTCCTAATTCTCCTCTTTTTCTTTCTTTTATTTTTGTCCCATATTTTTCCCTTCACAAGTTTCGAGGTTGTGGTCTCTATCCTCTTTGTTCTTTATTTTGTTTATATTTTTCTTTTCTTATTGTATTTTATCCAATGATATAAAGTATAAAATGTGGGGTTATTTTGATAGTAGTCTCCCAAATCTTTAATAATTTGATATTAGTCTTCCACGTTATTGCAACTTGAAGTAGTCCCCAATCTTATAATTAGTTAAAATTAGTCCCTCTAATTACTAGCTGTTTGATTCAGGGAGAATACTCCTTAAACTTTAACTAATTTGAGGGAATGATTTCGAAACATTAACAAGGTTTGAGGGACTAATTCCAAAATGTGAAGATTTGGGAGATTACTTTCAAAACACTTAATATATTTGAGGGACTAATTTCAAAATATGAAGATTTGGGATTAATTTATAATATGAAGATTTGGGGACTAAATTTCAAAATATGAAAGATTTGGTGGACTAATATCAAAGAAAACAAAAATGTTAAAATGTAGTATAGAAATATGTATTATATTGAAAATTATAAAATGATTTCAAATATCAACTTTCTTGCGAATGATGTCAGTAGAATAAGCAAATTAATATCATTTCTCTTTTACTTAAAAGTATGACACACATAAATCATTCCCTTATTTTGAATTTCTACACATTTTTCTAGAGAAATTTAAGTTCTTTTCTCTAGATAAACTTGAGTCATGTTGTACCAAAGAAATACCAGATTCAGTACAATTACTATTCCATTTCCTTACTCATGTCAAATATAACATTAACAAATTAAGGAGACAGACTATAGTAAGAATGAACAAGAAAGACTTTTCAATAATTCATTCTAAAACATCAAAAAGAATAATATCACTTTTGCTAAAATATTACCTTTTTTTTTTTTTTTGATATCATGTGATCCAAGAGCAATATGTCTCATCTCTTTTCTTTTTCTGAGAGCTGCTATCCTATGAATATATTCCTCTCCACTGCTTTTTGCCCTTTTCCTATCATTTCACACTTGAGCATGTGTGAAGTTTTGTTCTGGTGTGAAGACTGAGGGATCTTTTTCCCCTACTTGCATGCTCTATTTTGTATATAGCAAATGTCATCACTTGGAACTTCAATAAGTTATGTTGAACTTATTATTAGATCAGAGGGAATTAAGACTGGAACCTTGCAAATTCTTATAAATTTTAAACTGTTGCAGTGTAGCTAGGATTGTCTTGCTGGAGAGAAGCTATTGCTCAAAATAAATACACAAGGGGGTCTTTCTTCTTCTCTAGTATTAGTCACTTAAATCTTCAACATCTTGATTTAGTCCCTCAAGTCATTGAAATTGCTATTTGGCCCCAATTCTTAAGTTATTCTGAAACTAGTCCCTCAAATCATTGAAATTGCTATTAGGTCCCCTAAATCAGTCCCCATAGGTACTGTAACTGTCAGTAATTGTTCTTGTAAGCCCAGACATACCCACTTATCTTCATATATGGCTATTATACAACAACCAACACTGAGCATCTATGAACCTGTAAAATGGGTAAAATTTCATTGATTTCTGAATGTTTTCACATACATATACCACCTCATCCACTGTAAAAACATGACGATTACATCAGCAGCTTCAACTAGACCCAAAACACGATCAATGGTACTCAGTTCAGTCAAAAAATACACTACACTGTCCCACCAAATTATGAGAACAACTAGAATTGATGCAAGTGCAACACTAATTAAGAGGTTCAGCAGCAAATCGTTCCAACAAATCTATAACGTCGCTAGTTTCTTCAACAAAATACTTCGCCTTGCTTGGTTTCTGGCCGATTGTGCAAGCAAATACCTCAGGAGTTGCAGTGAATATGTCGGCAGAGGTTGTACATTCATTAATGCTTTCAAACATATCTTCATCCGATTTGTCATCACCAATGCACATAACAAAATCAGGTGTCTTTTGATCAGTGACCAAACGCCGAAGAAGCATTTCCACAACCATTCCTTTGCTGACTCCCTGTATGTTTAGCATTTCAGATTAATTTCAACAAGTTTGATTTGCAGACCAATTTTTTTTTCTTTACTTTAAATCTAGGGGTCAATTGCGGATAGACCCCTGCAGTATCGCCGTTTTGAACTTACTACCCCTCTAGTTTTATTTTTATAGAAAGACTCCCTAAATGAAAATTTGCCACTCTTTTGTCCTCAGGGTGTCTATTTGCAAAAGACAGTTTTCTCTCTCAGGGTAAAAGAGTAAAATAATAATAATAATAATAATAATAACTCAGGGGTCTTTCTGCAAGAATAAAATTAGAAGGGTAGTAAGTTCAAAAAATGATAGTACAGAGGGTCAATCTGCAATTAACCCTTACAAAATTATGCAACTGTATTCCATTTAGTTTCTGATAAATAAAACCAGACTATCAGCGTCAAGTCATTTTCGCAACATAAATCAGAATGCGGAGAAATTACATACCTGAGGTTTAACCTCCACAATGTGCTCACCCTTTTTAACAGACACCGGCTCATTGGCGAGGACACTTTCAAGGTGATCCAATAATTCATTGGCTTGAAAAGAACCAAAATATGAATCGGCGTACTGATGATGCCATACTATTGCACTCTCTTTTGATTCAATATAAGAACCATCTGTTGCTTCAGTATACAATTTCATTACAGGTTCAGCAATTTCCTTCCATTCAAAATCGACAGAAACTGAACTTGACTCCCACTCAGATGCTTTGTTCCACCTAAAGAAGAAGAAAATAAGAGAGATAAAGAACTAGTAAATTCATTTGAAATGAAAAGGGTAACCTCCACAAAACCCCCAATAAAATTTGGGTGTTTTACACTTAACCCCCAATAAAATTTGTCAGAAAACCCCCCAAAACTAACACCGTTAGGCCTCGTTTGGTACGCGGGAATGGGGTGGAATGGAATGGTCATTCCCACTTCTCATTCCTCCATACCAAACATAACCATTTTTTAAAAGTTAGAATGATCATTCCTAGGGAATGCTCATTCTCATTTTTTGTGGGAATGTGCATTCCAAGTGAATTGATAAGGAATAATCATTCCCATTCAAGTGAGAATCAAATTAGTTACGTAATTTCCATTTATACCCCCATTGATAATAAAACTAAATCTAAAAATCCCATCTCATTGACTACGTATTAGCGTATCTCAACCAATCACATTTTTTTTCTCTCTTTTTTTTGCGCTGCGCTGAAATAAATTAGGTCGGCCTCTCCTTTCTATTCATTAATATAACACATAGCTAGATAATCTGTGCATTAATATAACACATAGCTAGATTAATATAACCTATGCATAAATAAAATTGTTTAGTTATTATCATCAGTGTTTATTTTTATCTTATTAAAAATCTATGTTGTTGTAATAAGGGCATTATTAGAAAATAATATTTCATTCTCACTTGTGAACTAATGATACCAAACATGGAAATGGGAATGAGATTTTCATTCTAGCTTCATTCTACAAACGCACCCAAACAAGAGAATGGGAATGGCCATTCCATTCCCACATACATTCCATTCTATTCCTTCTTCCATTCCATTCTCATTTGAGTCCATTCCCGCGTACCAAACGAGGCGTTAGTTCTATCTGACGTATCACATGCAAATCATGTACTCTCAAAAAAGCCAGAATACCCCTACTTTCTTAAACAGCCCTTCATGTCCTCTTCATATATTTTGTTTTTTATACAAAACCACCACAAAATATAGTGGTTTTTCGAGGAACCACCACAAAATTTTAAATTTTCATTAAACCACAATGATAATATGCACTTTTAACAAAGTCCCACCAAGTAATAATTTCCATCCATATTCTATTAAATAACATGTTAAATTCCTAAAATATCCTCACGGTGGGACCCACCTAATCCTTATATTATATTTTCTCATACCAACAAAACACCTTAATTCCTTCCAAAAGTAAGTTAACTCCCTCAAAAAAATTTAATTCTCTCCAAATTACCCCCATTCATCTCCTCCAAAAGTTAATCATAGTGGGCATTTACATCATTTTATATTATAATTTAACAAAGTTCGAATGAAAATGTGATTTGGTGGCACTTTGTTAATGACGCATAATATCATGGTGGTTTTTCAAAAACTGAAATTTTCGTGGTGGTTTTCTGAATAACCACTATATTTTGTGGTGGTTTGGTAAAAAAACCCAAATATTTTTCACCCTACTTTATGAAACGCCATCATGGGTTTTCTGGATTTTCTAAAGTTAATGGGGTTAACTGAAATTTCAAACTTTTTGGGGGTTAAGTGAATGACTCTTATTGTGGGGTTTTCTGAAATTTACCCAAACGAAAACTTATCACAGTCAAAGTTTGCCATTAGAGTACCTGATAAAAAATCCATGCTCTGCAGCAATTCCAATTGCTTCACACGAAGAAAACCACTCACCAAGAGAACTTCGGTCTCTTCCACTGACAATAAACACAGTATTCTTTGAATCAGAACACAACCTATTGAGAATGGATATGAGGTTTGTACTTGGATCTTTACTAGTCGAGTTGTTAGGCACAAGAGTACCATCATAGTCCAAAAATATCGCCCTCCTATTTGCTCGTTGATAGGATAATAGAACATGCTCAATGCACAAACTTTGAAAACTATGATCAAGGGCAAGAATTCTGAAATTTAGTCCGAGTCCAAGTGGCCAGCAAGTTCGAGCTTTGTGATCTTTGCAAGCTCTCTCAAGATCCTGTATAAAGCTATTCGACCAGTAAGCTATATCATGAGAACTTACATAATTATAATGCTTCTGATGTCGCAGTTGCTTCTGAGATTTGGCCATGAAGATTGAACGATGTAAAGCTTCTTGAATTTCTTCAACATTCCAAGGATTGACCCTGAGAGCTCCACTAAGAGATGGTGAACAACCTATAAACTCTGAAACAATGAGTGGACTGCTTCGACGAGATCCTAGCTTAATTCCCCGACCTCTATCCATTGTTTCAGTTCCCTGACGGCAAACAACATACTCATATGGGACTAAATTCATGCCATCCCTAAAAGCATTCACAATGCAACAATCTGCCGCTACATAGTAAGCAAATTTTTCAAAGGACTGAAGAGCCTTTTCAACAAGAATTAGAGGTTTGTAGTCTTCATTTCCATAAGTGATATTGATCCTTTCAGCAATTTTCATAGCTTCTGTTCTTGCTTCTGTAATATTTTTCCCCGTGCTCCTAGCGGGATTTATAATTTGAACTAGGACTATTTGTCCTCTTAGAGCAGGATTTCTCTCTAGGAAAAGCTCAAATCCTTCTAATTTAAGACTAATACCTTTAAATATGTCCAGGTCATCTACGCCTAAGATCAACTTCTTCCCCTTGAACTTCTGCTCAATCTCTTGAACCTTGGATATAGTTATAGGAAGATTCAACACCGACTGTATCCTGCCAATATGAACACCGATAGAAAGAACCTTGATGCTCACCGTTCTACCAAAATACTCGAGCTCAAGATAACCCCGATTGCATTCGTAGTTGAAACCTAGCATCCTGCTACAACAAGAAAGGAAATGCCGAGCATACTCAAAAGTATGGAAACCAATCAGATCAGCGTTAAGCAAACCCTTGAGAATTTCTTCCCTCTGAGGTAAAGTTTTGTAAATCTCGGAGGAGGGGAAAGAGCTATGGAGAAAAAACCCAAGCTTCACATTCTTCGCCTTCTTTCTTAAGAAAGTGGGAAGAAGCATGAGATGATAATCATGAACCCAGACACAGTCATTTTCAGATCTTATGGCTTCGACTACTTTGTCTGCAAAAATATTATTTGTGGAAATATACGCACTGAAAAGAGACGGGTCGATAAGTTCATATTGGTTGTGGAACACAGGAAGCATGGAGTGAAAAAGAGGCCATAATTGTTGCTTACAGAAGCCATGATAGAATTTCCTTTGGAGATCAGAAGGAAGAAAAGTTGGAATGCACTTAAAAACATTGAATAGATTTCGAGCAATTTCGTCCTGCTCGTTGTGATCTATATCGACTTTTAGTCTACCTACATATATGACTTCAGCATCGGTAGAAAATCCATCTTTCATCTGCAATAGAAGAGAATCTTCATCCCATTTGAAATCCCATTTCCCGGTTTCTTCATGTTTTCTCTGAAGAAGTGGAAGAAAATTTGCTACTATTATTTTACGATACTGAATTTTGCCAGAATTTGAATCATCATTATCATCAGTGCTCCAACCAAAGCCAGCAATGGTCCTGGGAAAAGTCATTGATCCCTCAGAAATCCCAGCCTGTGAAGAATCCTACATTAATTAGAACTCAAATTGCCAATAATCTCATTAACAGTTTTTTTTAGCATAATCAAATTAAAGATGTAGATATATAAAAGGAAAAAAGGCCCGAGCTCAAGATAGGAAATATTACTATAGGGGGTTTCTGAAATTTACTGAATAGGAAATATAATAATTATTAATATTTGTGGGGAACTCAATGTCGTGGATTCAATTAAATTTTATAAAACAACCTGACTAACTTGGCTAATTTAAATTTTTGATGCTCTATAATCAATCCTATCAAAATTGAGATGATTAATACCCTGTTAGGGTTTAGATCGGATTGGAATTTGGAGTGCACCATCCTGTTTCCTGTCGCGACAAATTATATACATAATTAACCACGAAAAAGTAATAAATCTCTTCAGATTACTATATGTCTGAAATAAATTAAATAAGCATAAAAAATAAAGATATTGAACTTAGAAACATGACTTGATCTATTTGTGTAACTGGTTTCATATATAGATTGTTGCATTCATAATAACAGACTAAATTGCAACTACCTAGCTATGTTTAGCTTCTAATAACAGAGAAAGATTGGACTGTAAAGAAACTTCCCATCGATTTGAATCCTTAAAACTATAACAATAAATGCTGGAATATGAATTGACTATTTTCGGCATTAAATAGAAGGAACCAAACAGAATGTCGATCAAGTTGAAGGAAGTTAAGACTCATATACTTTTCACATGGATTGTTTATAATGTAATGGGGCTTTTAACAGTGGTGATATTTGCCAAACTTCTAATTGGAACAAGAACAAATAAAGCTTTCAGGTTTCAACTACTATGAGGTTTCATCGTATGTATGATTAGAATAGCAAGATACAAATTACTTTGACCCAGAAACAACTAGATGAAACTAGACCAACCTGATTTGAATATTGGATACAGATTTGACCATCACATAGATATAGGAGCAACTATCATCTTAAGACCCACATATATTGAAACTAAATATTCACTGACTTCCTAGTGGACCTCATGATTCATATATTTCTCTCTATTCTCACTCGATAAGAGAATTTCAGAGCAGAAATTCAATTCATTACAGTTAGGATCATAAAAATCTAAAAATCAGAGGCAACTACACACATTAAGATTAGTAGATCACATAGACTGGAAATCCTTATGATAACTAACAGTAACTAAAAGTAGATAGTCAAGCTTACGCAATCACAGAATAAAGATGATTGAAGAAAAAAAAAGACTAGAAAAGTGGGAAAAAAAATTGTTGACAGCACTTACCATTTACTTTTGTCTGATCAAAGAAAACTATTTTGGACATTTTGTTACTCGATATTTACTTCTTTATATAGGATAAGCTGCATAATACAGATAATGATTCATTGAATTAAAGGGAGAAAGTAAAACATACTACTTACTGGAGAACATTATTCATAAGCTGGACGCCTTATTTGTTTCCATAACCCGTATTATAACATCCAGTAGAAAACTGACACGTATATATTGTTTTAGTTAGGTAATTGTGCCCTTCCTGTAAGTTACTTCCATCTATTACATACAAATAATTATATGAGTCCCCCCAGTAAGACTTTTTAGGATGTCAAACACTTTTCTCTTTCTCCCCTCTGGTAAAAGAAAAGGCATTTGAAATTTTCCAAAGAAAGGTGTTGAGTAAAATACACCTCTGCTATTTTCTATAATTTGCACATGCAACCCGTGTTATATATATCTGATACACATACGAAATGTAACTTCATCTCATACTTTTCAAGACTTCAGTGAATTGGCCTATTATATTCTCCTGTATCCATGTGCCATTGCACATATATACTACACACAAAAGGTTTTATTTTCCTTCGGAAACAAAATTGAGAGTTTGTTAGCACACATAAAAGTATACGTATATGGTAAGCTTCCCGAAACCTTCACCTCTGGTATTTATATAGTTTTAATAGATAAGCATGCAATTCAAAATTATCAACACAAGGTGACATAAAAACTTAAAACTTAATAGAGCTTAATATGATTGGCTCCATGTACGCTGTTAGCATAGAACACATCAAATCAAGCTTTTGGATTAAGTAATTATCTATCATGCCACAAGGGATTGAGATTATAAGGAGTCTTGGATTCAGACCTCATCCTTGAGGATTCTAAATAATGCTACAACCACTACGATTAATTTTCCTTTCAAAGCCTTTAGCACACGCATTAATTTTCTCTTCCACGCGGCTCCCAAATGGCTAACATCTATTAGCTTAATTATGAGAACCCAGTAACTTATGTTTTTGGCTAAGTTGTTATCTAACATAATCGATGTCAAACAAGAAGATGGGTATGATTGAATTCCTTAATTAATAAATAGATTCACTTCTCATGACTTCTTCAAGTAATTTCTATTGCATTATCGTTTTCAGTGGGTATATAACATTCGCTATGGCATAGACATGAAGATGCTTATAGGCTATAATCAACTGTATAATTCCATCCAACTCTATAATTCAGAAGGAAAAAAAAACACATCTTTCTAAATTTACGCGAAGTAAAAAGCTACAAATCCAACAAAGATAGCTCGCATAATCAAAAAGATGATGTACTTCACACTCAAACAGCATAAATGAATATTTTAGAACAAAAATTGGAATACTCAGATGCAAACAAAGGATTAGCACAGCAAAGCAAAGGCATGCAACAAATAATTAATAAACATTAAAAAAAAAATGAAAGTAGGTTTGTTACTCTGAACAAGATTCCCATTAGTCCTTTGCTCTAATCTGCTTGTGAAATTCCAAAACTTGTTTCATCCCCTAAACCTAAATGCATGCTAAAAGCTAGGATATTGGATTCAATCAATCTTAAGATAACCAAAATCTTCAGATGAATGTATCTGTTTTACTCTCCAAAGCACCTTTTTTCTACATAAGGCAACATAATCTTTCTAAAAATAGAAACATCCAAAAAGGACAATTTTAGCTGATTTGAGGAAATAAGTATAAAATGATACCCATTAGAAATCCATTCACAGCTTTTAAACTCATTAATCCAAATGGGTACATTATATGTAGCAAAAAACAAACAAATTTTGTGAACAAAAGCCCAAAACTTAAGAAATGACATCAAGAGAGAGAGAATGAGAGAGAACATACCCACAGAATTGCAGAGAGAATTTGGGGTTGTTTTGAAGAGATTTCTTTGCTGAAACAAACCCAAGTTTATGTCTTTCTCTGTCTTCTCTTTATTTTCCCTGAGATATTTTTTGTCTTTCTTCAGAAAAGTTCTTTGCTTTGAGAAGGGGAAAATTATTTTTAAAAGAAAATTGTTTTCTTTTTGTCTTGTGTATCTCATTGCATTTCCTTGTACAAAGAGAAGGCGATGTGTCGAATGCCAGAGAGAGGGAGACGAAAGAAGAAGAAACGTCAACAAGATATGTTGTTGGACTTTTCAATTATCTTAAAAGTTTATGGGGTCATTGTGTTGCGCTTTAGAAATGCCCTTGAATTTCAAGCTATCCACAAAATTAGCATGTTATTATTGATCAATGGAAAGGGTTTTTATATCAAAATCGTATCTACTTATACCCAAATTGATACTTACCACCTTTAAAGTTTTTGTTTATTTATCTGTTGGGCGCGCGGACCGCGGAACCGTCGAGAGAAACCACCACAAACGATAGCAAAAAACAATAAAAGAGTAAAGACACGAGATTTACGGTTCTAAGAATTTGCCTACGCCCACGGGTAAGGAGGGGATTTTCACTAATAGAAAGAGAAAATACAAATTAGGATTACAAGTTCTCACAAAGAAACCCTAAAACAAACCTCTCAATCTCTCAAAAGATCTCCTCTCCAAAGTGCACCAAACTCTCTCAAAGGTCGCCCAAAACGTGCTTGAAACTTACCCTAACAATCGTTAGGGTTATTAATAGTCTCTAAACGAATTGGGTTTAAAACCAATTCCTAATTAGACCCGCTGACCGCCTGCATTAGTCGACTACAACTCATATTAGTCGACTACAATGCCCATTAGTCGACTACAATGCCTATTAGTCGACTAATGCATCAGATTAGTCGACTACAATGCCCATTAGTCGACTACAATGCCTATTAGTCGACTAATGCATCAGATTAGTCGACTACAATGCCCATTAGTCGACTACAACTCATATTAGTCGACTAATGCATCAGATTAGTCGACTACAATGCCTATTAGTCGACTAATGCATCAGATTAGTCGACTACAATGCCTATTAGTCGACTACGAACACGAAAACTGTTTGTGCATGTTTTGTGCATGTTCTACAATTCTCCACCTCGCACATCATTTGATTCACCTCAAATTTTGGACCTAACACCAAGAACACCAAGAACATCTAGAGATCACCATCACCAATCCAGCTAATCCACACTACACCGCGACGCCACGCATCTCCACCGATCAAGCTCACCGTAGTTCACCTCAAATCATTTCCACCTTACCCATTACCAAGGGCCATGCCCTCTTGGGCAAATCAACAAGAGTCGATATGAAGCAAGTCTAAGCAATGCTTAAACTTACTACCTGCGGACCACCTTGGTTAACATGTCCGCGGATTCTCATTCGTGTGCACCTTCATGAGAGAAATATCACCTCCTCTATGACATCCCGCACAAAATGATACCGACATCAATATGCTTGGTACGAGCATGATGAACTGATTCTTCGCCAAGTGAATTGCACTCGACCGCCACACCACAAGTTCACGCTTCCGCCAATCCCCAAATCTTCTAGAAGACCCCACAACCACAATGCTTCCTTCACTCCCTCGCCATGGCCATGTACTCTCAGAGTAGAAAGTGCCATCAGAGTCTGTAACATCGACGCCAACTAACCGGAGCTCCATGTATCTTAAATACATAACCGAGTAGATCGCCATCTATCTAGATCGCCTCGATAATCGAGTCCACAAACCCGCTAATCGACATGTTTCTCCACCAAAACACGCACTGATCAACTGTACCCTTTAAGTACCGAGGACCCACTTCACTTTGCTTCCCGGTCGCCTTTCCTGATTCGCCATGAATCTACCGACCACACTAACCGCCAGGAAATATCCGGGCGGTACACACCATTGCATACATTAAACCGCCAACCGCACTAGCATAGGAACACGCTCCATGTCGCCTTCTCTTCATTTGTAGTGGGAGATTGATTACCGTAAAGCCTAAAGTGTGGAGCCAATGGAGTCACCACCGACTTAGCACTTTGCATCCCAAACATCGCGATCACCCGCTCTATGTAGCCCTTCGACTAAGAACAATCGCCGATTCGGCTCTCTTCTAATCTCCATACCCAGATTTTCCTAGCAAAGACCCATGTCCTTCATCTCGAACTCTTCACCAAGTTGAGATTTCAACCTATCTATCTCCACCCCGCTCTTAGAAGCAATAAGCATGTCATCCACATACAAAAGAAGATAGATAAAATTACCTCCGCAAGCTTCAATGTAAACACAACAATCATGATCGCCGGAAAACCCATGCTTCAAAGATGAAGGAGTCAAATCGCTTGTACCATCACGGGAGATTGCTTTAATCCATACAAAGGACTTCCTCAAACGACACACATGATTCTCCTTTTCCTCAACCTTGTAGCCCTCGGGTTGATGCATGTAGATCTCTTCATCCAAGTCTCCGCAAGAAGGTCGCTTTTAACATCGAAGTTGATTCAAATTTCAAAATCACCATGAGCAACAATACTCAATAGCACCGAATAGAAGTGTGTTTCACCACCGTAGAAAATATCTCATTGTAATCCACACCCTCTTTCTCAGGCAAAACCCTTAGCCACTAGCCTCGCCTTGTATCTTACACCACCGAGCTCAAAGATCTTCCTTTCTTTTATACACCCACTTACAACCAATAGCTTTTCTTCCTACCGCAATGGGACCACCTCCCATGTATGATTCTTCCAAGAGATTCCATCTCTTCCACCATCAATGCCTCTCAGAGGTAGTAAACCACTTCCTATTTGGACACATATGGTAAGAGCAACCGTAATCAAGTATCCACTTCCCGGAGATCTCCTCGCCACCGCCGCATTCGAGAGTATATAGATTACCGTGACTAACACCCTTCATCACTACTAAGGAACCACGAACAACCTTCTTCACTCCGCTTTCCGCCACAATCCCGCAACCACCGGAGTCCAAAGCACCAACCGAGATAAGATTCTTCCGCAAGTCGGGAACATGCCTCACATCCGCCAAGGTTCAACCACTCCATCATGCATCTTGATTTTGATATTACCTAGCCCCACCGCTTTACAAGCATGGTTATTCCCCATCAATACAGCTTCCACCATCAATGCCTCTCAGAGGTAGTAAACCACTTCCTATTTGGACACATATGGTAAGAGCAACCGTAATCAAGTATCCACTTCCGGAGATCTCCTCGCCACCGCCGCATTCGAGAGTATATAGATTACCGCGGACGAACACCCTTCATCACTACTAAGGAACCACGAACAACCTTCTTCACTCCGCTTTCCGCCACAATCCCGCAACCACCGGAGTCCAAAGCACCAACCGAGATAAGATTCTTCCGCAAGTCGGGAACATGCCTCACATCCGCCAAGGTTCGAACCACTCCATCATGCATCTTGATTTTGATATTACCTAGCCCCACCGCTTTACAAGCATGGTTATTCCCCATCAATACAGCTTCCACCATCAATGCCTCTCAGAGGTAGTAAACCACTTCCTATTTGGACACATATGGTAAGAGCAACCGTAATCAAGTATCCACTTCCGGAGATCTCCTCGCCACCGCCGCATTCGAGAGTATATAGATTACCGCGGATTTAACACCCTTCATCACTACTAAGGAACCACGAACAACCTTCTTCACTCCGCTTTCCGCCACAATCCCGCAACCACCGGAGTCCAAAGCACCAACCGAGATAAGATTCTTCCGCAAGTCGGGAACATGCCTCACATCCGTCAAGGTTCGAACCACTCCATCATGCATCTTGATTTTGATATTACCTAGCCCCACCGCTTTACAAGCATGGTTATTCCCCATCAATACAGCTTCCACCATCAATGCCTCTCAGAGGTAGTAAACCACTTCCTATTTGGACACATATGGTAAGAGCAACCGTAATCAAGTATCCACTTCCGGAGATCTCCTCGCCACCGCCGCATTCGAGAGTATATAGATTACCGTGTGAACACCCTTCATCACTACTAAGGAACCACGAACAACCTTCTTCACTCCGCTTTCCGCCACAATCCCGCAACCACCGGAGTCCAAAGCACCAACCGAGATAAGATTCTTCCGCAAGTCGGGAACATGCCTCACATCCGCCAAGGTTCGAACCACTCCATCATGCATCTTGATTTTGATATTACCTAGCCCCACCGCTTTACAAGCATGGTTATTCCCCATCAATACAGCTTCCACCATCAATGCCTCTCAGAGGTAGTAAACCACTTCCTATTTGGACACATATGGTAAGAGCAACCGTAATCAAGTATCCACTTCCGGAGATCTCCTCGCCACCGCCGCATTCGAGAGTATATAGATTACCGCGGACGAACACCCTTCATCACTACTAAGGAACCACGAACAACCTTCTTCACTCCGCTTTCCGCCACAATCCCGCAACCACCGGAGTCCAAAGCACCAACCGAGATAAGATTCTTCCGCAAGTCGGGAACATGCCTCACATCCGTCAAGGTTCGAACCACTCCATCATGCATCTTGATTTTGATATTACCTAGCCCCACCGCTTTACAAGCATGGTTATTCCCCATCAATACAGCTTCCACCATCAATGCCTCTCAGAGGTAGTAAACCACTTCCTATTTGGACACATATGGTAAGAGCAACCGTAATCAAGTATCCACTTCCGGAGATCTCCTCGCCACGCGGACGACATAGCATTCCTTATCGCCCCTTCCTCCTCAAACGTAGCTCGCTTCTTCCTTGCCCTCTCTCCTCTCGGTCTTGTTGTTGTTCTTCTTTCCACCTACTCTCTTATTTGGACGGTCGACTTTGAAATGCCCAGCCTTCACCGCGACTTGAAACATCCTTTTCCGCAAGAGGTCTTGATTTAGATCTAGACTTTCCTCCCTTGCCTTTTCCTCGCTCATTGCTCCTTCCTCTTGCAAAGTCCCTGCGCTTGTTCCTGTTACGCGATTAGCCATGTCACTAGTTGCGATCTTAGAAGATCGTCCGCTAGAAGTGCCGTTCTAGTCTCATCCATCTTCGATTTTCTCCCACAAGCCTCGGTGTTTGCACTGTGTTCTCATAAGACTTCGAGAGACAGTAGTAGAAGCGCTGAACCTCGTCTCCTACTTTAACATCTATGTCTTTCAAATCGATATGATCCTATCAAACTTGTTGATGTGTTCCCTGATTGATGAGCCCTCCTCCATCTTGCAAGTATACAATTTGGATTTTAAGTAGATCCGTTAGTTAGACTCTTCGCCATGAAGGTACCCTCTAACTTCTTCCACACTGCACCGCTTCCTCTCCATCTACCAAGAAAGCTACATCCCTCTCGAGGCATAGGATAATCGACGCCTGCTTCCGTGATCCAACTCCTCCCAATCCTCATCGGACATATCCTTGTTCTTCTTCTCCTTTCCATCCAAAGTCTTGTGCAATTTTTGCGAAATTAGAAAGTTTTTCATCGCATCCTCCAATAAGAAAAATCGTTCTTCCCATTGAACTTTTCAATCTCAATTTTCCCACTTTGATCGATTTATCGTTGACGCCATCCTCTGCTTGTCTTCGTGAATCCGCTTCTCTCAGAATCACCAACACCCCTCAAATTAGAAATTACACCACTTCCAATCTGAACAATAGCTTGTAGGCATCAAAATTGTCAAGAACCTCAAATATGACTAAATCATGAGAAGATCAAAGGACAACGTCGTCAAAATCTCAAAGAACAGGGAAGATTGTGTCTGCATCTGATCGCGAGACACTTATGTGTGCCTCGCCACTAGCGAGACACTTATGTGTGCCTCGCCACTAGCGAGACACTTGTTTGTGCCTCGCCACTAGCGAGACACTTGTTTGTGCCTCGCCACTAGCGAGACACTTGTTTGTGCCTCGCCATGGCGAGACACCTTGATGTGTCTCGCAACTAGCGAGACACCTTGATGTGTCTCGCAACTAGCGAGACACCTTGATGTGTCTCGCAACTAGCGAGACACCTTGATGTGTCTCGCAACTAGCGAGACACTTGTTTGTGCCTCGCCACTAGCGAGACACCTTGATGTGTCTCGCAACTAGCGAGACACTTGTTTGTGCCTCGCCACTAGCGAGACACTTGTTTGTGCCTCGCAACTAGCGAGACACCTTGATGTGTCTCGCAACTAGCGAGACACTTGTTTGTGCCTCGCCACTAGCGAGACACCTTGATGTGTCTCGCAACTAGCGAGACACTTGTTTGTGCCTCGCCACTAGCGAGACACCTTGATGTGTCTCGCAACTAGCGAGACACTTGTTTGTGCCTCGCCACTAGCGAGACACTTGTTTGTGCCTCGCCACTAGCGAGACACTTGTTTGTGCCTCGCCACTAGCGAGACACCTTGATGTGTCTCGCAACTAGCGAGACACTTGTTTGTGCCTCGCCACTAGCGAGACACCTTGATGTGTCTCGCAACTAGCGAGACACCTTGATGTGTCTCGCAACTAGCGAGACACCTTGATGTGTCTCGCAACTAGCGAGACACTTGTTTGTGCCTCGCCACTAGCGAGACACTTGTTTGTGCCTCGCCACTAGCGAGACACTTGTTTGTGCCTCGCCACTAGCGAGACACTTGTTTGTGCCTCGCCACTAGCGAGACACTTGTTTGTGCCTCGCCACTAGCGAGACACCTTGATGTGTCTCGCAACTAGCGAGACACCTTGATGTGTCTCGCAACTAGCGAGACACCTTGATGTGTCTCGCAACTAGCGAGACACCTTGATGTGTCTCGCAACTAGCGAGACACTTGTTTGTGCCTCGCCACTAGCGAGACACTTGTTTGTGCCTCGCCACTAGCGAGACACCTTGATGTGTCTCGCAACTAGCGAGACACTTGTTTGTGCCTCGCCACTAGCGAGACACTTGTTTGTGCCTCGCCACTAGCGAGACACTTGTTTGTGCCTCGCCACTAGCGAGACACCTTGATGTGTCTCGCAACTAGCGAGACACCTTGATGTGTCTCGCAACTAGCGAGACACTTGTTTGTGCCTCGCCACTAGCGAGACACTTGTTTGTGCCTCGCCACTAGCGAGACACCTTGATGTGTCTCGCAACTAGCGAGACACCTTGATGTGTCTCGCAACTAGCGAGACACTTGTTTGTGCCTCGCCACTAGCGAGACACCTTGATGTGTCTCGCAACTAGCGAGACACTTGTTTGTGCCTCGCCACTAGCGAGACACCTTGATGTGTCTCGCAACTAGCGAGACACCTTGATGTGTCTCGCAACTAGCGAGACACTTGTTTGTGCCTCGCCACTAGCGAGACACCTTGATGTGTCTCGCAACTAGCGAGACACCTTGATGTGTCTCGCAACTAGCGAGACACCTTGATGTGTCTCGCAACTAGCGAGACACCTTGATGTGTCTCGCAACTAGCGAGACACTTGTTTGTGCCTCGCCACTAGCGAGACACTTGTTTGTGCCTCGCCACTAGCGAGACACTTGTTTGTGCCTCGCCACTAGCGAGACACTTGTTTGTGCCTCGCCACTAGCGAGACACCTTGATGTGTCTCGCAACTAGCGAGACACCTTGATGTGTCTCGCAACTAGCGAGACACTTGTTTGTGCCTCGCCACTAGCGAGACACTTGTTTGTGCCTCGCCACTAGCGAGACACTTGTTTGTGCCTCGCCACTAGCGAGACACCTTGATGTGTCTCGCAACTAGCGAGACACCTTGATGTGTCTCGCAACTAGCGAGACACCTTGATGTGTCTCGCAACTAGCGAGACACCTTGATGTGTCTCGCAACTAGCGAGACACCTTGATGTGTCTCGCAACTAGCGAGACACCTTGATGTGTCTCGCAACTAGCGAGACACCTTGATGTGTCTCGCAACTAGCGAGACACCTTGATGTGTCTCGCAACTAGCGAGACACCTTGATGTGTCTCGCAACTAGCGAGACACCTTGATGTGTCTCGCAACTAGCGAGACACTTGTTTGTGCCTCGCCACTAGCGAGACACTTGTTTGTGCCTCGCCACTAGCGAGACACTTGTTTGTGCCTCGCCACTAGCGAGACACCTTGATGTGTCTCGCAACTAGCGAGACACCTTGATGTGTCTCGCAACTAGCGAGACACTTGTTTGTGCCTCGCCACTAGCGAGACACCTTGATGTGTCTCGCAACTAGCGAGACACTTGTTTGTGCCTCGCCACTAGCGAGACACCTTGATGTGTCTCGCAACTAGCGAGACACCTTGATGTGTCTCGCAACTAGCGAGACACTTGTTTGTGCCTCGCCACTAGCGAGACACTTGTTTGTGCCTCGCCACTAGCGAGACACCTTGATGTGTCTCGCAACTAGCGAGACACTTGTTTGTGCCTCGCCACTAGCGAGACACTTGTTTGTGCCTCGCCACTAGCGAGACACTTGTTTGTGCCTCGCCAGCAAGGCGGTGTACTTATCTCGGCGTGTGAGCAGCCGAAGCTACCGGCGAGCGGTGACCTTCTATGGCGAAAATTTGACATTTCCGCCTTTCTTCCGCCACGGCTAAGATAACGACAATTAAGCACGGAAACTTGGCGCGGTGTTTAGTCGTCTTGGTCCACACCGGAAATAAAGACAAAGTATCGGTGAAGAAACATTTGGATTACCCGTAAGAGTCCCGAGCAAGTCGAAACATCTCGTGCTTCTAAAATTTCAATTGCATCTCGCTTGAGCATCCCGCAAGGGGTCCACGAAGTCTACTAAAGGGAAGAACTTGAGGCATGTGATTCGTGAAGTCACGAGAGATGATAAAACACTTATGATCCATGCCAAGACAATTTCAGCGGATGAAGTTAAAACATCAAAGGTGCCTCCCAAGTCGAATGATCGACGCCCAAAAGAAGACGGTCCTCCGCTTAAGGGCAACGCTATACTTGGGGTGAAAGTACAACCGCTGACAAGCCACATCAACCGGTCATCAGTCGGGGTAGTAACACCTAAAGAGAACGATTGATGAAATAAATTGTTCTTGCTCATGTGCACAACTAATCAAGACGTTGTTGTCGATGTGCCCGTTCGAAGTCAAACGCCAACCACAAAGAGCTTCAAGATTCGAGAGGCTTTTCTTGCCGACGAAGATTTGAAGACGGAGTCAAGGCGACCCGAAGAAAAGAAGATCCGCCATTCATCGGGATGAATTCTCAAGTCACCATTAATATGGTGAACAAAGGAAAAGACCCAGAATGATGAAGATCCGATTTCACTCGGAGGAAAAGTTGGGTCTCGATTTCTCGAGAATGTCTCGTTGCAATTGAGAGCTACGCGACGCATTGACTATAGAAGAATGCATGAAGGAGATTCATCCGAAGATGAAATTTCCGACCGCCAAAGAATAGCTTCGTGACGATATCGCTTCAAGTATGAGTCGTCACCATAGGGAGGCTTTTACCATTACTCCCGATGTCCCGCTCAAATGTTACAAGAAGCCTTAGCCAAGCAAAGAGAAGAGCTTAAGGTCAAATGAGAACAGAGATGGAGCTAGCCATGCAACGATGAGGGAGTTGCAAACCCATGCAGTATGCGGCTGGGTCTAGTCAACACCGGATCTAGTCAACACCGGATCTAGTCAACAAGGTGGAGCTATCAATCTTGATACCCATAATGTCGAAGACGTTGATTCGAGATAGATGAACACATTTATGCCGATATACCTCCTAAGAAAAGGTGTTCGCTACCCAAAGCGGAAGTGTTCCAATTCCTCTTAGGAATCATCCAAAACAAGCCGAGGATGAAAATGAAAAGATGAAGGAGCTTGAAGGCAAAATTAATGCTTTAATGATCGCCACGAGGTTAAGAAGACCGAATTCGTGTCCATATCCGAGATTGGGATTCAATCCCTTACCCACCAAATTCAGCTTGATTAATTTCACACCTTTGACGGAGGGGTTCGCCACAAAGACTTGATCTATTTCAAATCTCACTTGGGGTGATTTCGAAATGAGCCTTTGATGATTCGGTCATTCGTCGGTACCCTTGAGGCTGCCTTCGATTGGTATCAAGACTCAAAGCCGGAGCATTAACTGCTGGAATGACATGGAAAGCTCTTTTCTCAAGAACTTCTTTGATGATGACACGGTTTCCATTGGAACTCTCCTAGATGAGAAGCAAAAAGTGGAGAGACAATTGACACCTTCGCTGCCGCTAATAAAGCTATGAATTGCGAGATCCACCATCGAAGAGTTCATATTGAAGACTTGCCACAACAATCTTTCTATAGAATTGTTGGAAGTCATGGGGTTACACCACCAATCACTTGGAAGGAATTGAAACTCAATGGTGAAGAAGCAGAACGGTTCATCAGGAGAAAGAAGAATGAGAGAGGTGAACCCACAACGTTCCCTCCAAGCCAATTTTGTGCCTCGTGGCAAAGGAAAGGCGAAGCCAATGCTGTTGAAGCAAATCAGGCATTCCAACAGCAACAACAAGCTTCACAACAGCAGCAACCGCAATTGAGGTTTCAACAAAAACCTCAAGAATTGCAGAAGGCTCCGGATACTAGGTTCCAAAAGAGCTATACTTTCAAAGAGGAAGAAGTCCCAGTTATCTTCAAATATCTCTTGGATAACAACAAGATCAAATTGCCTCCAATTACAAATCAAGAGGAGGCTAACAAGACCTCAGATCCCAAGTATTGTGCGTACCACAGAAGGGTCCATCATCCGACTAAGAGTTGTTTTGTTCTTAAAGACAAAATTCAAGCTCTAATTGATGCAGGAATCATAACGGCGAAGAAGGAGAAGAAAGTTGGTTCAAATATGGTGGCTATCAACTTTGGATCTCTACCATGTCATATTTACGTAAGATTGTCCCCGAGGTTGAAGTTAAACCGCTAATGATGATCCGCATGGGCAACGCCGAAAGGGTTGGTATCATACACGCCTTCTAACGGGCGGCATCGTGGATTCATCCGCATCTTCTTCAAGATAAGCAATGGACGGTTCTTCACGGAAGTCCAAGCGTAAAGGCAAGCTCAGGCTCATATTTCGCAATTCCTAAGAGGGTGATGAAAAGCTCCAACTCTTTCGTCATCCGAAAATGAACATGAAGTTCTCGTGACGTAAGGTAACCCACCTTATGCTACCGTATGGGCATAAATTCAGTTATCAATACCCCGAGAATTCCGATTCGAATGCCAAAACTCTAACGGAACTGGGGGTAGCAATGACTCCACCTACACAATCTGAAAAGCAGCAGGAAGTAGCCAAGGAGGATACAACCAAGCGGAAAGATAAACAACCTCAAGAGGTGCAAGTCCCGAGGCAGTCCCGATTTAATCATCCGATTAGGAGGGACAAACCGGGAAGTTCTGGCTCATCATATCGTTTCGACGTTATGACCCAGTTGGCCAACATACCAGCGAGGATAACTCTTTATGAGTTACTACGTCTTTCTAAAGAGACTAGAGAAGCCTTACAGGAAGCTTTAGCTGATTCAGAAGCTTTTATTACTCAAGTCAAGCAGGTTCCGGAGAAGACCGAACACTGCAACTTGGCAGCAACACAATTCCCTTGCATAACCTTTACCCGAGAGGATATGCAGGTGAAAAATTCGAAGCATGACAGGCCATTATATTTCACTGGGTACATTGGCTCGATTGCTGTCAACAGGATTCAAGTTGATCACGGATGCGATCGGCATTATGCCACTCCGCTGATGTATCATCTTGGAATTCGCCAGCAAGTTGGCTTCTACAGCACGGTGATTTATGGATTTAATACCGGTCCGCACTGGGTAAAATCCGGATAAAGTGCCGCCTTGGAGATCTCAAATCTGAGGTTACATGTTATGTAATCGATGCGAGACTTCAGATAACCTACTATTGGGTCGACCTTGGATTCACGGTAGCCTTATAGTCCCATCCACATTACATCGCTTGAAGTACGCCGACACCGATAATGTGGTCAAGACGGTGGTCGCGATAAGCAACCATTCAAGGGTTAGAAAATTATTTTATCGACTCTCTTTGTATGGTGTCAATCCGACATCAACCATCGCCCGTGGTACGGACAGCGGTAATGAAGCCGATATCGATGCCGGGCTCGACACGATGGAAGCTTTGTATTTAATGACATCGAACCTCTTGTGTCGATCTTAATTTGAATGCGTCGGGGAGAAAGTTATGTGGCGGCTGGCGATGAATATATAATAAATGATGATTTAGAGTATGTACATAGTGTTGATACTGTAATGCAGGTATTGTACAGGGATCATGATGTACCGCTCTCGTCATTGAACCAGGTGAAGAAATGCCTTCAAAGTTCGATGGGATCAACATTCCTCCTTCCTTTGAAAGATGCAAAGCAAACAATCTTTGGAAAAGGAAGAAAATCTCCACCACAAGATTATTGTGAGGAATCTGAAGATAGCAATGATGATCCGTGCAAACATTTTTCTAAATATAGCTCACAAGCGCACCATTACATGAAAAAATGGGGATATAACTTTGTACACGGACCTGGTCTTGGCTTCGGACGCGGTGTTCGGATTCCGCCTCGACCCTCTCATGTTCAAGGAAAAGCCCGATCGCTATTATGAATATAAAAGGGTCTGGCTATGTTTCTTCATCCTCGGCGAATCTTTGTTGGCAAATTAATGATCATGACACCGCCGATTCTTCACCGATTCGATTTTAGTCTTGGCGAAATGTTCAAGGGCTAATGTCCAATATGACCACAATAAGTCCCGCATGCCTTGAAGAAGATGATTATTTACCGTAATGGGAAGACCCTTGACTTTCCATCCAATGTTCATTCGGCGATAAGTTTGAACAAAGAGAGCCGCTAAGAAGATCAGTTGTTCAAGTTAATATGGGTGACGAAGATAATCCAAACCCATATTCATGAGTGGTAGTCTTCTTCCGTAAGAAAAGAGGAATTGATTTCTCTTGTTCGGGAATATATTGATGTATTCACCGAATTATGAAGACATGCCCGGCTTGATCCAAAAGTAGCAAGCACCGACTTAATATCGCCGTAATCTAAACCCGTGAAACAACAACAAATAAGATTTCGCCCACAAATCATGGAGGCAATTGTAGCCGAGGTTAAGAAGCTCATAAAATCGGGCTTTATCGTGGAAGAGCAACATCCAGATTGGGTCGCAAATATTGTTCCCGCTCTAAAAAGAATGGGACAATTAGAATTTGCATCGATTTGAGATCTAAACTTGGCATGCCCTAAAGATGACTTTCCACTCCCCATCACGATGTCATCATAGATAATACGCGGGTTTGAAAGAATGTCATTTATGGACGGTTCTCTCGATATAATCAAATCAAGATGCACCCCGACGATGAGAAACATACCTCATTTTGGACGCTCTCGGCATCTTTTGTTATACCGCTATGCCCTTTGGTCCGAAGAACGCAGGAGCTACTTATCAACGGGCAATGACAAATATTTTTGAGGATCATCTAAGAAAGACCGTCGAATGCTATGTTGACGATTTAGTAGTGAAAAGCCGGGATAAGCGCGATCATATTAAAGATCTCAAGACGGTATTTGAACTTATGCGGGGTCATCAATTGAAGATGAATCCAACTAAATCTTTCTTAGGAATGGCCAGCGGTAAGTTCCTTGGTTTCGCTGCCACGCCAAAGGGAATTCATATTGATCCGCATAAGGTGAAGGCGACACGAGTTACAACCCCTCAAGAATCTCAAAGAACTCGAGGGTTGTAAGGGAGATTGGCTTACATAAGACGGTTTATTTCAACCTGCGGGCAAGTGTCAACCGCTCTCCAAGCTAGCCAAGAAGGGTGTTTCATTCGCTTGGGATGATGCTTGTCGAAGGCTTTGAAGATATTAAAATATATCATCAAATCCTCTGTTCTCGTTACTGCAGAAATGGTTCTTGATTTCGTCGGCGACCAACCATTCATTAAGTGCTTTATTAGCACAAGATGATGATAACGGTCACTAACAAGCAAGATATTATTTAAGTCGGACAATGGTGGTGAATCTCGATATCCCGATATCGAAAGAATGCCTAGCTTTGGTATTTGCACTCCGTAAAATGCGCCATTACCGGTCGACGACGATACATGTCATCTCGATGTTAACCCAATTCGAGTATTCATGACACAACCAGCCTTCTTTGAATTGGCGATTAGCTAGATGGGCATTACTCCTTTCGCAATACGACATCCACTTCAAACAGCCAAGTCGCTGAAGGGACAAGCGATTTGTGATCTTCTAGCCAGAGCGTCGGTCGTGATAAAGCTATACTTTATGAAGATTTACCCGATGAAACCTACGAGGTCAATCACACTTCTCATGAATATGTGTGGCAATTATACTGACGGAGCGCCCCGCAAGAACCAATGTGGCAAGTGCTCCCGGATGTTCTAAGATTTCACCGAGTCGGAGTTGTCTTAATTTCCTGAGAAACACGTGATGCCTCGAGCTTATTGATTGAGCCGTGCTCTAATAATGTAGCTGAATACAATGCTACTTATTGGGCTCGCTTTGCTAAAGAGTCGGGGTCAATATCTCAAGCATTTGGAGATTCTCAACTCATAGTTAAGCAAATTCGTGGAGACTATGAAGTTAGAACCGGATTTGATCCCATATCATGAAGCGCAATAGAGATGGCGTAATCATTCAAAAGTTTCTTCATCGAATATATACCACGGCCGTAACGCTTTATGCCGATGCATTAGCAAAGATCGTCGCTTCATTGGCGCAACCCCTCAAGCGAGCAATTCATCACCGTGGAGGACACACCAACTTTTCATACCGTAATATATTTTGGGTGTCAAAGAAGCACATGCTACTTCAGCGGGACCCGAACCGAGATTGGCTTTAGATTATAGATTATGTCTTACACGGTATTTTACCGTAAGATGTAAAAGAAAGGGAATCTATCCGAAGAAGAGCCGAGATTCTACTACAACGCAAAGATCTCAACGCTTTATCGCCGCGACGCACGATGGATTGTTACTCCGATGTCTTCAACAAAGAAGCGTAAGAAGCACTTAAAGAAGCACATGGCGGTACTTGCGGTGCGCATCAACCCGGTCCTAAACCGAGATAGACTAAGAAGGTTAGGCTATTATTGGCCGACCATGATTAGAGATGCATCAATACGCCAGACGATGTCACGCTGTCAAATACATGCAAATTACATGCATCGGCCTTGAGAGAGATCACACGTCGGCTACTTCTTGGCGTTTGAAACATGGGGAATGGATGTGGTAGGACCCATATTCCCCGCCGCAAAAGGTGATCGCTTTATTTTGGCAATTACCGACTACTTCTCTAAATGGGTCAAGCAATTCCGCCAAAGAAGTCAAAACGAAGCATCGCCATCAAATTCATTAAACACCATATTATCTATCGATATGGTGTTAGAACAATTGTACATGACAATGGTCCTCGATTCATCGGCAAACCGGTCTGCGGCAAGTTGAGAATACAAGGCGTTTAGTCCAACATATAATCCACTGCAAATGGTTTAGTCAAGCTTTTAATAAAACTATCATCAAAATCTTAGCAAAGCTAGTCAAAACCAATAAGCGATTGGGATGATAAGCTTGGTGAAGCTCTTTGGGCATACCGCTTCTGATTCGAACAGAAGCGGATTCACACCATATTCCTTAGTATACGGATGTGAAGTCGCTTTTGCCTCGAGATACAAATTCCGTCGCCGTGTAGCCCTTGCGATAGGGATGACAAATGACGAACAACATCAAAAACGTCTTGAAGAGCTTGAGATGTTAGATGAGAAACGCTTGGGAGCTCAGCAACAGATTGAGCTATACCAAGCCAGAATTTCCAAAGCCTTTAACAAGAAAGTCCGGCATCGGAGTTTCAAGGAGGGAGACTTGGTACTCGCCGTCCGGCGACCGATGATTCTCAATTCCAAGAAGAAAGGCAAATTCCAACCCAAATGGGAAGGACCGTTTATAATTGATACGGTCTACTCAAATGGAGCATATCGCTTGATCACTCAAGATGGTGACAAGTTAATGATGCCAATTAACGGAAAGTTCCTGAAGATATATTATCCCTAATATATTCAGATAACTGCTGCAGATTGAATGATTAGACTTGTAAACAAATACATTCACTAAGTTCCCATTAAATGAAAATCTTAAATGATTGAAGCCACCAAAACAATTAACACCTATTATTAATTTCTTTCATGAAACATGGTTCGCTACCAAGAGAAGACACAACGGGTTCGCTACCAAGAGAAGACACAACAAGGTTCGCTACCAAGAGAAGACACAACGGGTTCGCTACCAAGAGAAGACACAACGGGTTCGCTACCAAGAGAAGACACAACGGGTTCGCTACCAAGAGAAGACACAACGGGTTCGCTACCAAGAGAAGACACAATTCCAAAAGTTTATGTATTCATTACATAGCTGATTATATTAAATCTACGCCAATTTATGTAGTAGGTGTTATTCTGTCCTTAAATCGGGAATAAGTCGATCTAACACTGCCTGTAGGGTAGTCAATTCAGTAATAATTAATAAAGCCTCGTATTCAATATCGTGAGTACAAAGTCCGAGAGAATTTATTCTTTTAGCACAACGTTATATGTAGAACGGACTTAGATAATCTACATGCTAGCCCAACTCAAACGGTAGTTGGTAAAGGCATATCAAACTGCTGATGGTCGAGGGTTTACCAAAATCCTATTGAAATTATGTTTATTTGTTCAAAAGCGGAATAGATGAAAACATGATAAAAGAAATTTTATTTCATGTAAAAGTGAATTACAAAGTGTTGGCAAAAGCTAACAAAAGTGTTCTATGAATATATTTGACGGCAACGGATCTGTTCTTCAAGCTCCGAAAGCTCAGTCTGGTATTCTTGTTCCAATTCTTTCTCGAGAAGGACTCTAGAAGCATCATTAATAGTTAGAAGTTGAATAATCTTCTGATCCAGTTCAGCAGACCTTTCATCAGATGCTTTCAATTGTTCTGCCAGTTTGGAGCGAGTCTTCTCTGAACTAGCAAGATCAATTTTCAGGAGAGCACGCGCTTCTTCAACATCTTCGAGAGCTTTCTTCAGGCGAGCGATCTCAAGGTCGTGCGTCTCCGGAAGCGGACCAAGTCAAGATTGGCCTCATCCCGTATTCAAGCTTGCCCTTAGACGCTGGATTGAGCTTGCACTTGCTGTAGTTCTTCTTCAACAGCTTCGCTTGGCTTCTAGCTTGTATAATAGACTCAACTCGAGAAGAGATATAAGAAGAAGTACCCCGGACGAAGTCTCGAAGTTTACTCAGTTCTGTTCTAGGCTGGATCGGATCTTAGCGATGGAGTTAGCCAAGTCGAAAACCCTCCTCTCTTATGAAACTTACATGCGTCGAGGAGCAGCTTATTTGGTGAAGGAAGAACCTTTATTCACGACCTTTTCAATCAATTTATTGAGAAGGAATGTGAAACCCTCAAGCTCGCAGACCGATGACCATCTTCTCGATCCTCATCCGCCATTAAAGCTTTAATTGTGTCATACAAGATGGAAGGAGCCAGGAAAGAGAAAGTGTAAGCTTCTGAGGATTCCGAACTCAAATTTAAAAAAATCAAGATTGGAAGATATACCGATACGGCTAGAAGATCCTCCAGCAGGAGTTGTTTCCACACTCATCGATCCAGTTTGGAGAACCACCGAAGTTGATTCAATTTCAGGTTGGATAGCCGGTGGTCCTGGGTGAATAATAGGGCCTTCAATTTGAGTTGTTTGCTCCATAGTTGGTTGTTCGGCCTCGCGGAACCACCAAACCGATTCAGTTCGCTTGAGTAGTTGGTGGTCGAGGTTGAACAAAGCGGACTCTCGACAGTGGATACAATGATGGACTCAGAGGGAGAACAAGGGGTTGAATCTCCAAATACTAAACCGCAGGAGTTTGTTCTACAAGAGTAGTAATGAGTCCTACAGTGAGAATACCATCAAGTGTCAATTATCCGCTAAAAGACCGACAAGACTTGGACGATAAGACACGCATCACGTAAGAGCTAGCTTCTACAGAGATTCCTTCGAGTAGATTCCGATAGCATCTCGTAAATCGATGTGGATCAAATTGAGAAAGAGATCATTTGGCGAAGCTTTGTTCAAATGACCCTCAAACTCTCTTCATGTAATGGGGCTCCGTTGGCCTCGGCTTTCATTTGTGACATCAACAATACGCCTGGTGTTAGTATACACATATCTACATATATGAGAATCATAATAACATATATGTACATACCAAGAGCCGGTTCCGTGGGTTCGATAGATTTATCAAGCTCTCACGAAGGCACTTCTCCCTCAATCTGCTCTTCCATCACTGCTGATTCTGATGTATTAGTGCTTCAATTCAATGAAGGAGAACAAAAGTAAAGTTCAAATCTCATACCGTGAGTTGGCTCAGTCGGCTAACACTTGCGCCATTTCTTGGAATTTTTCTAAAAGAATATGAAGCGTTAGCAATAAGTGGAGGAACCAATTCGACTCTTTCATGATTCTAAGTCGCCATCGGATGAAATGAGTGGTACTGCAGCGGCACCTTCAGAAACCGAAGGGACGTCAATGTCAGCGCCGGTAGTGGTATCTTGAATATCCTGATCCATAGCTTCAGGTGTTGGATCATCATAAGTGAACGCTCTTGGAGGAGAAGGTTCAGCTGGAACCTCGCCTTCTTCAGATAAGAAAAAATGGAATAATTAATAATCATAGATGAAATGGTAAAGTCCGAGATGATGAATACGAGTCATACCTTCTCTTCCGAGCGGAAAATCAGTGTCTATCGCCTTAGGAGTTGTTGATTTCGGGGATCTCGCACGATGAGGCCTATGTACGACCTTCTTCGTACGCATTATTGCCCGGGCGATAGAAGCGGAAGTATGAACGGTCGGTGATGGACGAGCCCTCTTTCGGAGTATAAGCTCGGTCGCTGCTTCTTCTTCTTTTTCTTCTTCTTCTTCCCCTGTCTCGACCGTCATCCGGTGGGGATAAGTAAGAACGACCTTGAGAGCCGTTTCAAGGGCAGCTTGAAGGAGGTGGAACACGAAGAGGGTTTGACTGGAACATCTCGCCGAACCGAGAGCGGCGAGGCGATGGCACTACAACCGCTCGAATTGGACCTCTGGCGAGCGAGCGGTCGTTTCTTCTTCTTCAGAAGTGTGGACTGTATAATCAAATTCCTCTTCTTCACTCTCTTCTTGGGCGACCTTCTTCTTGCCTTTCGATTTCTTTGAAGGGCGAGCTCGTTTGGGGGAAGCATGAGTTGGTGTAGGCTCTTTGTCATGTCCTACTTCAGTGGGAGCATTAGCCACAATGAGCCATTTGCGATAGAAAAGTCATCTCAAGCTTTGGCTCGGCGGGGAGAGACTTGGCATTGGTGCAACCGCTTATGTTCCAATACCAGGCGCGGGCACCGTCAATAAGACCTCCATGAGTCTTCATTCCCCGATTTGGATTCCGATGTAGATTTGATCGTAGCGATTGGGGGAAGCGGCATGGGAGATAAGGCTCTATGTCGCAGGAATTCTTCACCCGGAAGATCAGGTAACCGATGCGAATGTTCATTAGCCATCGGAAACAACCAAGATCCAGAATAGTTCGACTTCCGCTAGGCCCAGCAGCATCTACAAGCATGTCATCATATCGGCCTGAAAAGTTCGGGAAACATTTAAAGAATTCCCAACTCTTGGCAATTCTGAGTTGGCGAGACGCTTCAGACCACTGTCTCGCTTTCCATTTACATTCTTCCAATATCTGTAAATAAGGCAGTTGATAATCTACTATGTCGGGGCCGCCATCGATCCGACGATGGAGTACGAGCCAGGCCATCAAATAAGTATACGGTAGTTCTACTTTGACAGCTGGGATGTCGCTAGAAGACCCTTTGCCCTTATGTAGAAAACCAGAGACTATCCGTCGGAGTCCACCATGAATATCTGCCACCATTGCCGGAAGAAGAGAAAGGCGACGACCGGTGACCAGTTCAACGGCTGGGAAGAGCACTTCTAAAGGCGTGGCATCCAAGATTGGTGCGGACTACACATTTCTTCAACCGATAGCCAAGTAGCCCGCCAAGAGAGTTTGTGGCTTGATCTCGCTTTTGTAGTTGCCACAAGAAAGTCTCAAACTTCGCCCCTTAGGAATTTTGCCCTCAAAGATATGGGGTAGTGAAGGATTGGGCATTGATCTTTGCAATCGCCTTGTTGATGGCGTAAGGAGTGGCGGTTTTCGCTCACTTACATCCTCGTTACTCTCTAAGTTACGGAATAGATAATGTGGCTGTTTATGACTAATCTGCGGAAGCCTCCTAGCCTTCACGCCCACCGCCGCTATTGCGCTTTGATAGTGGCAAGTTAGCTCCCACGCATTTCATAAACAGTGATCTCTTCTCTTTCATTTACTTCAATCGCCGATTGCCGGAAAATATTCTTGATATGGTGCTTCACCCATTGGAAGACCGGAAACCTTCATCATCTCATGGAGTGGTAGACCCAATTCCCCATTCTTCGTCAGGAAAGTGTTGCTATCTGGGTTGTAGATTTCCAGCAATGCGAGGAAATGATACGAGCTGGGAGGAATTCCATACATGCTAGCACGGATGGGAACATATAATCCAATTTCTTTGAGTTCCCGACTCCATCGGTCGAGCGTAAAACGTCATCGTGTCCACCATCGATTCGTGATAGAATGTACCCAACCGAAGCACCGATGAGATTTCTTAGGAGGCAACTCCCTTCCTATTTTGGCTAAGCGATTCTTCAAGGTGTCAGCTTTGACCATCAGTTCATTATGAGGTGTGCTGTCATGACCTACAAGGCCCGGGTAAAGCACCCGAACGTAATTTTTGTCACTAGAACCTGGAACGGCATCTTTACCAATATATCCGCAGTGTATGCGTTCCATATCCTCAGTCAACCTCCAAGACATATTCCTCTTAACTGATAAATTGCGCAGCCGCAAGAGTGAATGATGCCGGGCAAATGGAGGTAAATAAAGATTAGAGCCATCACCTTCATACAGCCATGGTTCACCAACAGATAAGGCTTCTGGATCCGCAATAGAATCCCCAAATAAATAGCTGGACTTCCTCATTATCTCTGTGGATCCGGCATTTTTTGTCAGTGGGGCGTCGGTGATCATTCTTCATAAATCACGACGATCACCATGTTCTAACGCCCAATAATTCGAGGCGATTTGGACCGAAAGCAGGAGCATCACCACTAGTGGCATCTCTTGAGAAGAGGAAAACAGTATTGCAATCCACTTGGCTCATGAACATTGAATGCCGTAGGGGAAACTCAACCGCAAAGCACACATACACTTATAAGTGCCGGGTCAAAATTAACATAAAAATGGCTAAGTGTTGGGACAGCGACTTCGCCCGGCCGAGGCAGTTCAAGGCACCTCGCCAACGGCGATACAATCCTCGCTGTCACCAAGCGGCGAGGCGATCTCAACTGACTTCGCCAAAGCGAGGCGGTTTCAACTACTCGCCGGCAGCGAGAGCAGTCTATCTCGCTAGAAGCGAGAACGACCTCGGCCGCAAACCGCAGAGACAATGAAGCTTTGTTCGTTGATTTGACAGATGTTCGCTATGCAAAACACTTGTTTTAGCCTGCATCCACACAAAGGAGGACCTCGACTCTTCTCAAATGCCTCGCAAAGGAGAACAAATGAGGATTTTATACGATTCTATACAAAAATGCAAACTTTTCAACCCAAAATAAATGCATATATTGAGAAGAACTCACCCCAAAAGACGAGGCGTCGGTTCTTCACATCGAGGTTTGGGGAACGGATTTGGCTTTGGGGACACGAGATCTTTGGGAGACATGATAAAATCGATTTTTTGGCTTGAACAAGAGAAAAGCTAGGGTTTTGATGAAAATCCAAAGCAAGAAGCTTGAAAAGGCCTAGGGTTCAATGAAAAGGGCTCGGATCTGATATAAGATCAAGAAAAGCTCGGTTTTGTGGAGGAAAATCGATCTAAATCGATGGGATCCTAAGAACCAAGAAACCCTAGATCTAAAGAGGGTTTTCGAGCAAACTTGGAAACTTGAGAGATTAAAGGGGATTCTTGGCTTAGTAGAAGATCAAAATAAGGTTTGAGAAGATTTTGAAGTACAGGAGGCGGGATATCGTATGGGGTTAAAACCCTAGGTATCGGGTTTATAAAGGCTGGACACCGCTTCACTTTCTTTGAGCGAGACACCTTAGGCTGCCTCGCTTAAACTCTTTGAGCGAGACATCTCATGCTGCCTCGCTCAAGTTCTTTGGCGAGACATCTCATCTTGCCTCGCTCAAGTTCTTTGGCGAGACATCTCATCTTTGCTTCGCTCAAACCCCTTTAGCGAGACACTTCGATTGCCTCGCCGCTTTCTTCAAGTGGGACAATTCGGATATTGATAATTATTCTCTCAGACGGATTCAAGGCAGATATTCAAGACAAATTGGTTCCATATTCCATATAGAAGCTTTCCGAAATCATGTTCAAAACCAGATGACGCTTTTCTCAATGACTCTCAAGGCATTCAAATACAACCCAAGTGATGACTTTCAAGATGAAGATGATTAGTCCAAAATCGACTTCGACATTTCAATTCATTCAAATACAAATGCAACAGTTATTGATCCCAAAATGGTGGCAATAGCGTAGCAGGGTTCGGCGAAGCAAAACACGCCTCTTCTACAAAGTTCAACGATGAACGTAAGCAAGATCTTATCCAGTATTCCGCACTTCGATAAAATACGAGGAGTCCAAAACTTTGGAGGGGTATCTCAGAGGCATCAAAATTGTCAAGAACCTCAAATATGACTAAATCATGAGAAGATCAAAGGACAAGCGTCGTCAAAATCTCAAGAAGCCCAACACGGAAGATTGTGTCTGCTTCTGATCGCGAGACACTTATGTGTGCCTCGCCACTAGCGAGACACTTGTTTGTGCCTCGCCACTAGCGAGACACTTGTTTGTGCCTCGCCACTAGCGAGACACTTGTTTGTGCCTCGCCACTAGCGAGACACTTGTTTGTGCCTCGCCATGGCGGGAACACCTTGATGTCTAACTAGCGAGAACGCACTTGTGTCGCCGAAAGCGAACACCGAACTGAAACAAGCTCTTGAAGGGTCTAAATCAATGCCGATGGGGCCCACTTGACTTGATCAACGCAAAGAGACGCTCAGATACTTTAATGGGCGGTTACATCGCCGAAAATACCACTAGGCGTGATTTTAGGGCATTTAATCGTGCCTTAAAGCGTGAAACCGTTACAACGGTGAAGGGGCGACCTTTGCCTGCATGTAATCGGCGAGGCGTATCTGCTACCATGGCGGCGGCGGCCATTCGCCCGCCAGCGGCGGCGGCATATGAGCGGCTCGGCTTGCGGCATGCTTGCAAATATGGAGCACTTATGACTTGTTTCTTCAGAGGGCACGTTTCCCAAGGACTATAAATACCCCCCTACATCCACTTGGGCAGGGGATCGGCATTTGGCAATCAGAGATCAAACAAAAATCAGAGCTTTTGCAAGGAGAGAGAGAGAATCCAAGCTTCCAAAGTTCAAGAACACGGTCCAAACGGAGATTCCTCGAGATTAAGCTTTGCCTTAATTCTTGAGAAGAGTAGATATCTTACTTTGCTAAGATATTTGCTTAAGTTCTTGTTTCCTTTGCGAAGCATCAACTAAACCCCGTCGATTCGACGATCGCTGCTCGGTGGTCCACGGATTACGCGTCCCCGGCACAGGCAAAGTCCCACAAAAACAAGAGATCTACACTTGTAGTGTCTTTTGTTCGAGTTTGTAAGAGAGTTATCTAAATTCTTTGTAACTGAGAATAAAAAGTGTAATTTTCTCAAGTTTTACAATTGAAATGACTTTCGCCCCAAACATAGCTCTGATACCAATAGTTGGGCGCGCGGACCGCGGAACCGTCGAGAGAAACCACCACAAACGATAGCAAAAAACAATAAAAGAGTAAAGACACGAGATTTACGTGGTTCGCAATTTGCCTACGCCCACGGGTAAGGAGGGGGATTTTCACTAATAGAAAGAGAGAATACAAATTAGGATTACAAGTTCTCACAAAGAAACCCTAAAACAAACCTCTCAATCTCTCAAAAGATCTCCTCTCCAAAGATGCACCAAACTCTCTCAAAGGCTCCAAAGCGTGCTTGAAACTTACCCTAACAATCGGGTTAGGGGTTATTAATAGCCTCTAAACGAATTGGGTTTAAAACCAATTCCTAATTAGACCCGTTTGAATGCTTGATTAGTCGACTACAACTCATATTAGTCGACTACAATGCCCATTAGTCGACTACAATGCCCATTAGTCGACTACAATGCCCATTAGTCGACTACAATGCCCATTAGTCGACTACAATGCCCATTAGTCGACTACAATGCCCATTAGTCGACTACAATGCCCATTAGTCGACTACAATGCCCATTAGTCGACTACAATGCCCATTAGTCGACTACAATGCCCATTAGTCGACTACAATGCCCATTAGTCGACTACAATGCCTATTAGTCGACTACTGAACCTGAAAAACTGTTTGTGCATGTTTTTGTGCATGTTCTACATTATCAAAACCACATTTACTTGCATGCATATTCACAATTGACACTTTTTTGCTGTTCAACCCTGAAATGTCCATATTGCCTTCAACATCTTCTTGTTTCTCCATCTTCTTCCTCCTCAAACCCTAATCCTAATCTTAACCCTAGCCTCATCATCCTCCTCTTCTCCTTCCCTCCTCAATCCTCTCTAGAACACCACCTCAAAAATCACCGTCGTTCTATGACCACCACCTCCCCCCAAAACCCTAACTCTAAACCTAATCCTAGTTCCCACTTGGGAAGGAATGGAAGAGTGGGAGCTAGGGAGGAAAAGGGAGAAGGAGCGGGAGGGGGAGGGGAGTTGGGGGAGGAGGGAGAGGGAAGACGAGGAGAAGAGGAGGATGAGGAGGCTAGGGTAAGGGTTTGTGAAAGAAGAAGATGAAGGAGAGAATAGGATTAGGGGTTAAATGAGAATTTATAGTTTTTTTAATAGTAAAAAAAGTGTCAATTGTGAAAATGAATGCAGTAAATGTGGTTTTGATAATTAAAAAATATTAAAGGTGGTAAGTATCAATTTGTATATAAGTAAAGATGTTTTTGATATAAAACCCTAATGGAATAGTATTAAATTGAAAGGAAAAAAGAAAAACATAGAACACTTATAATTTTTGAAATAGTTTCTCAATTTCATTAATTCATCTTGTCAAGATATTTGTTAAAATGTAACTTGGATCAGATTAACTATCTAGCAAAACTTTTGCTATGATATAGCGAAAGTCTTTTTCCTTAATAGATAAAATACTCGGAAAGCTAAATAAGATTCTGTTAGATAACATCTGGAATGTTGTGTTTGTAAAAATACATTCATAACCACCTACATGGCCTCGGTAAGAAAAAGATTCTACATCTGCCGCTGATTGTAACTACTCCACACTGCAATTCAGGATGAAACATCAAAGTTTAGGGATTATATTACAGCTAGTAATACATTTTATTTTAATTTTTTAATTTTTATTTTTTAAGGAAAGTTCTATAATATGGATGAGCAGGTTCAGGGTAATTTGGTAAATATCTTCATAGGTCAGGAGTACAGCTGGAAACACTGCATTTTTTCCCCTTTTGTTTGACGAGCTAACCCTACGCTCTCCCTCGATCCTGGGGAGCGTGAGTCGTGACGAAAAGCGAACGCCGCTACCCGACCACGCGAGCGCCTAGCTGGCGTTCATACGGATAAGGTTCACTCAAAATGACAAATTATTTCATGTATTACAGTGTTACCATATTTAGCAACTAAATTATCACTTCAATTATCTCTAGCTCTCATCATATTCGTCCTTTCAATTCAACCGTAAAGCTTGATAGAGATGAGTCTAATAATTGACTATGGAGGGGGGAAAACATTCATAGAAAGCGCTTATAGAAAAATATGCAGAGAACAAAGAGGTTAAAATATATGTTACTATTAATTTTAAATCAGTACAAATATATATGAAATCATTACAAATAGAAAAATTCAATATAAATCATTAAAATATCAATACAACCTGAATATTAAATTATTACAAATAGTACAGATATCAGTACGATCACCAAGATGTCAAAACGCATATAAACTTTCTTTTCCCTGTATGTGTTTGAATATAAGATCTTCGTACGATTTTATTTTCGCAATGTCATGATGTTTTCAAGGCATTTGATACGTTTTGCATCTATTCTTCGAAAAAGTATTCAAAGATTCGAATTATTGTATGAATGATGCACCAAATGAATTTCTATCTATTGGAATTGGGCATTTATATGTGATCTAAAGAACAAAAATCATTTATATCTGATCTAAAGAACAAAAGCTCCTTGTAAAATTTTCTTCAATGACAATTACAAATTTCTAGAGCACCATACATGAAGGGACTGTTTGAAGACTTCAAACGACCCCTTACATTTCAAAATATTCATGTATATCAGTATATGAGGTATTCTAGTAATTGTTTTTTTTTAAACAGCGCTGAACTGAGAATTGTAATTTTGTAAATGCACAACTTCAAAGTTGGTGCGGGCGTGTCTCGTCTCATCCGTCAATGTGGGCCCGACGCTTGACATTAAAGGCGGAACAAGGTGGACCTAGTCCTGTTTCTGTGCACGTTTCCATATTTAGCATTGCATTGAACTTTTTGGCATTACGCCTACTTATATTATATGTATAAACCTTAGACATAGTATTGGACTAATTCCAAGTTTTGGGAACTTGTCTACCCATTATTAATTGGATTAATTGGACAATGGGTGATTGTATTGTATTTGTCACGTAATTGGACGATCATACCTATGTTTTAATTGTTTGAATAGCTAGTCATGTAATTAAATATGAATTTAATTGTTAATCACTTCTAATGCGTTCCGTCGATTAAAATGGCGGATCCAATGATGTGACATAAAAAAGTCTTGATCATTTGCCATGACAGGTTCCTGTGTTTAATATCTTGAGCACTTAGAGAAATGAAAATTTACATACCAGGCAACTTGTATTGGATAACTATATGACATTTGACATTTTATTCTTGAAAATATTAACTTGTGACATATTGAGTAGGTTGTATTGCTTAAAAATGAAAGAAAATATACAACTTAAATTGACAAAAAAATGTTCGAAGTGACTAATTAATCCAATTAGTATTTAATTACATGACCGGTCATTTAACCAATTAAAACATAAGTATGAATTCGGCCAATTAGAAGATAAATACAAAGGACCAATGATCCAATTAAGCCATCTTTATTTATGAAAACATAGGATTAGCATGAAAATCTTATTAATTAGACAGGTTTGTTCTAATCTCTTTTGTTAAATGTCAACATCTTGTCCTAACAAGTTTAGTTAGGATAAGACATTAACTTCTAGATGTCTATGAGGGATGCTTATCTACTTAGCCTAAACATATATCCTAATACCAAATCATGATTTGTATTCTTGAATCACAGTCTTTCCCAATCAATCATGTTCAAAGAGAGCGGGTATTAAAGGAAGACAGTTATATGGTACTGATAGTTTTGATTTTAATCCATAATTTACTTATGTCTTTGCATAAAACGGAGAAAAGTACATTTATTTTCATTAAAATAAAACACATATATAGGTAAAATGTAATTTTCGATTCATTTAGATAGTTGATACAAAATCTTTCTATTGGATTTGTTCTATCTTAAAAGTTTTGGTGCGTCTCCTACAACTAACCAGCCCACCAACTAAAGCATTCAAACGCAACCTTAAATTGACGTATACTATGCTACACCATCATTCTTTATCCTAACACCTAACTATCTCCCTCGCTTTAATGTAGAATAAATTGGTAGATATAGATTATTTCCAACAAGTCAAGACATCGTGACATGTTTGGATACCAAGTAACCAAAACAAACATTTTCTATTTATGGTTTGGGTTACTTTGTCTGCTTTGTTTCACCTCCGTATGTACAATCTCTACCCCACTTTGTCTAATGACAATAAATAAATAATGTAGCATATAGTGATATTTTTCCATCTCACAAAAACAATCATGTTCTTTTGGATTGCGATAAACCTTAATGCCATGAAAGGGGGAAAAAGGACTGAACTATTATATAGATATGTCTAGTGTTATATTTTAGGAATACGTTTTGCAACATTTTTTTAAAAAAAACTTTGGTTATGTTTTATGTACAAAATGAGACCAACTTATACTTATAGTATCAAATAAGTCATGTCTTAATCTTTTTTTCATCAATGACCGGATGTTGGGGAGTAATCGGGCCCTATCTAGGAGTTGATGGGTCTTAAATGTTGATGGTTCTTAAATAAAATCTAGGAACCAATTTTAACCCAAAAGCTATATCTTATAGATATTGATCCCAACTTCTATTTAAACTCATCATTTTTTCTTATCCTATCCAATAGGAGACTATACTCACATATTAATGACCTCAATACTAAGAGCATGTTTGGCAACTTGGCTTATAATCCATAAATAAATTATAAGCCAAGTAGATATAAGCCAAAATGTTTGGTAAAAAAATGAATTATAAGCCGCTTTTAATAGGAGAGTGTTTGACAAATGGGTAGATTATAATCCATAATTATTGTCAAACCGATCAAATTGGACATGACTCTAAATTTAATATTGAATGGAATATGAAGGGATGCTTAGCTAATGAGCTACCAAGAGATACGCCATGGTGAGGCCCACTTTGTTAATCACATCAAAGGTGTGGACCTCACCACTCTATCTCTCAGAAATTATTTAAAGAAAATGGTTCGCCACCTCATATACATCATTCCCATATTGAATAGACTTTAGAATTATCTTAAACATTGAGGGGGTAAACTTAACATTTATTTGGTCAAACTATAAGCTTATAAGCCACTAAAAAATAAGCTGAGTTAGGAGAGCTTTTTTTGGGCTTATAAACTAAAATAAGTCGGTTGCCAAACATATTGCAGTGACTTATAAGTCACAACCCGCCAGTTGTCAAACATGCTATGAATAAGTTAATTTGAATGAAACAAGGCTCATGTTCACGCTCTACTATTTGAGGGAGACCAAGGGTGTGTTTGGCTATTTTGTAAAATTGGGCCAGGACTAAACCTGGCCCAATTTTGTGTTGTTTTTTGCTTATCAAAATTTTAGGTTAGACCTGACCCCATTTTTAAGCCAAATAGTGATACTAAACTAGTTTTTATTTGGACTAAGAGGGGCTGATCCAAATGAAAATCAGTTTAGCACAAAACTAGGGCCCAATTTGTCCAATTTGCCAAACAGCGTGTACAAGTATGGAAGCAAAAGAAGAGCGCATGCAAGACTTTCATTTTGTACTACCTTCTAGAAAAACATATACATATCTAGATATATATGACCAAGGTCAAATTTCTGGATGATGAAGTAATCTTTGTAGGCTCCACAAAATCTACGATTTCAAAGATATGGGACAATCATGGACCCACCAAGTTACTCCTATTTGAACAAGCTTCTTACAAACTAAAAAGACCAGTCCACATCACGCTATTCAAGTCCTATCTCTGCTTTTGAGGGGACTACGACCTGAGAATTTCTACACGTTGTCTCTTTCGAAATTTGAATGGATAAGGGAAAGAACATGTTATGATCCTAATTTCTACATGTCGTGTCTTTGAAATTTGAATGGGTAAGGAGAACATGTTATGATTCTGCATACAGTACTAAAGAAAATTATTCTCATATTAGGTAGCGAGTTGAAAGATGGAGCTAGAAATCTATCTCCTTTGAGTAGGCGGGGAAAAAAAATCAAGGAAGAGCTAATTTTCTATGCCATTTGTATACAAACTAGTTCTTTTTTTCCTTCTTTTTTTTCTTTTTTTAAGGAATCAATAAGATTCTATTGCGAAACTTCAAGGATAGCTTGAGTACATATATTGTTTGAATCATCCCTAAAGTCAAAGAAAAAGGTATATTTATATCTGCAAGCAAAATGTGATAATTTGTGAGAGCAAATATTTCTCGAGCAGCGAACATGATTGGCATAGGAATAGAAGAATAACTTGAAGAATACCAAACGATCACTAAGAGTGCATGTGCAATGACGGAGCCAGGATTTTTTTTCGCGGGCTAAGATTCAACTGTCGTATCATACATCAATTAAAGAAAGGTAAAATATGGCATCGTATAACAAATTTCAATATGTAAGTAGGTAAATGAAGAACCTGTAATAGAAGCTACCAAACTACAATTGTAGACCTGACATATTGATAATATTCTATAAATTATGCTATTGAAATTTATTTCAAACAATAATCAAGATAAAGAAAATAATTAATATTAACTATGGAAATTTATTTCAAGAGTAGTAGTTACAAGATATAAGACTCGGGGGAGCTTATTAGCAGATTCAGTGATTTGAGGACTATCTTCAAAATATTAAAGGATAAATTACCAAATTGGTATTTAAAGTGGGACTACTTAACCAATAAGATATTTAAAAGCTCCGTCTTTATGGTATTTAAAGTAGACCCACTTATCCAACTAGGTCCTTTTACGCCGGAGAATTCTGATGTGAAAATTTATTTTAACACCCTTACCTCCCAAAATTATTAAATTTATGCCCAAAATTATCAAAAATACCTCTCTTCCTCTCCCTCTCCTCCTTCTCCTCCTCTCCCATTCACCTCTCCTCCCTCCCTCTCCCTCTCCTCCTCCTCTCCCATTCACCTCTCCTCCTCCTCCATGTCCGCTTCTACCCTCCTCCTCTATCATTCAAATTTCATATCCGATGATACCCTCCGGCAAGATCCCCGAACAGACCATCCCAATTTTCGCCAATGGCAGTTATTCGCAACAATACCAATCACCCACAAAGAGTCATGGATTAGACCTCAACTCTCTAAAGCTCACTGTTCAATATCACCCACCATATCAATCTCATGCTCACATGGGAGAGGAGGAGGAGGAGAGGTGAATGGGAGAGGAGGAGGAGGAGAGGTGAATGGGAGAGGAGGAGGAGGAGGAGGAGGAGGAGGAGGAGGAGGAGGAGGAGGAGGAGGAGGAGGAGAGGTGAATGGGAGAGGAGGAGGAGGAGGAGGAGGAGAGGTGAATGGGAGAGGAGGAGGAGGAGGAGAGGTGAATGGGAGAGGAGGAGGAGGAGGAGGAGGAGGAGGAGGAGGAGAGGTGAATGGGAGAGGAGGAGGAGGAGGAGGAGGAGGAGAGGTGAATGGGAGAGGAGGAGGAGGAGGAGGAGGAGGAGGAGAGGTGAATGGGAGAGGAGGAGGAGGAGAGGTGAATGGGAGAGGAGGAGGAGGAGAGGTGAATGGGAGAGGAGGAGGAGGAGGAGAGGTGAATGGGAGAGGAGGAGGAGGAGGAGAGGTGAATGGGAGAGGAGGAGGAGGAGAGGTGAATGGGAGAGGAGGAGGAGGAGGAGGAGAGGTGAATGGGAGAGGAGGAGGAGGAGGAGAGGTGAATGGGAGAGGAGGAGGAGGAGAGGTGAATGGGAGAGGAGGAGGAGGAGAGGTGAATGGGAGAGGAGGAGGAGGAGGAGGAGGAGGAGAGGTGAATGGGAGAGGAGGAGGAGGAGGAGGAGGAGAGGTGAATGGGAGAGGAGGAGGAGGAGGAGAGGTGAATGGGAGAGGAGGAGGAGGAGGAGAGGTGAATGGGAGAGGAGGAGGAGGAGGAGGAGGAGGAGGAGGAGGAGGAGGAGGAGGAGGAGGAGGAGGAGGAGGAGGAGGAGAGGTGAATGGGAGAGGAGGAGGAGGAGAGGTGAATGGGAGAGGAGGAGGAGGAGGAGGAGGAGGAGGAGGAGAGGTGAATGGGAGAGGAGGAGGAGGAGAGGTGAATGGGAGAGGAGGAGGAGGAGGAGAGGTGAATGGGAGAGGAGGAGGAGGAGAGGTGAATGGGAGAGGAGGAGGAGGAGAGGTGAATGGGAGAGGAGGAGGAGGAGGAGGAGGAGGAGGAGAGGTGAATGGGAGAGGAGGAGGAGGAGGAGGAGAGGTGAATGGGAGAGGAGGAGGAGGAGGAGGAGGAGAGGTGAATGGGAGAGGAGGAGGAGGAGAGGTGAATGGGAGAGGAGGAGGAGGAGGAGAGGTGAATGGGAGAGGAGGAGGAGGAGGAGGAGGAGGAGGAGGAGGAGGAGGAGGAGAGGTGAATGGGAGAGGAGGAGGAGGAGGAGGAGGAGGAGGAGGAGGAGGAGGAGGAGGAGGAGGAGGAGGAGAGGTGAATGGGAGAGGAGGAGGAGGAGGAGAGGTGAATGGGAGAGGAGGAGGAGGAGGAGGAGGAGGAGGAGGAGGAGGAGGAGGAGGAGAGGTGAATGGGAGAGGAGGAGGAGGAGGAGAGGTGAATGGGAGAGGAGGAGGAGGAGGAGGAGGAGGAGGAGAGGTGAATGGGAGAGGAGGAGGAGGAGGAGGAGAGGTGAATGGGAGAGGAGGAGGAGGAGGAGAGGTGAATGGGAGAGGAGGAGGAGGAGGAGGAGAGGTGAATGGGAGAGGAGGAGGAGGAGGAGGAGGAGGAGGAGAGGTGAATGGGAGAGGAGGAGGAGGAGAGGTGAATGGGAGAGGAGGAGGAGGAGGAGAGGTGAATGGGAGAGGAGGAGGAGGAGAGGTGAATGGGAGAGGAGGAGGAGGAGGAGGAGAGGTGAATGGGAGAGGAGGAGGAGGAGGAGAGGTGAATGGGAGAGGAGGAGGAGGAGGAGGAGGAGAGGTGAATGGGAGAGGAGGAGGAGGAGGAGGAGGAGGAGGAGGAGGAGGAGGAGGAGGAGGAGGAGGAGGAGGAGGAGGAGGAGGAGGAGGAGGAGGAGGAGGAGGAGGAGGAGAGGTGAATGGGAGAGGAGGAGGAGGAGGAGAGGTGAATGGGAGAGGAGGAGGAGGAGGAGAGGAGAGGAAGAGAAGGTATTTTTGATAAATTTGGGCATAAATTTAATAATTTTGGGAGGTAAGGGTGTTAAAATAAATTTTCCTGCCGGAATTTGATCTCCAGCGTAAAAAAGGACCTAGTTGGATAAGTGAGTCTACTTTAAATACCATAAAGACGCCGGAGCTTTTTTAAATACCTTATTGGTTAAGTAATCCCACTTTAAATACCAATTTGGTAATTTAGCCAAATATTAAAGATTTAAGGGACAAATAACGAAAAGCCCTTACTTTCTGCCATCCATCAAAGATTCAAATTCCTAATCCAATGAATCAGCAGTATGAAAAAATCATTATAAAAAAATCTAATATTTTTGTTAGGCCACATGTCATTTGTTGTCAAATTACTCCAACGGCTCAAATACATCTAAAATTTACGAATGCAAGAGATTATAAGCTGTAGATAAAGGCTGTCACTTGCCAAGTTGAATAAGATTTGTGTTGGGCTGTGTTGTTTTTGAGTTTGAATAGGGCTTATTGAAGTATTGTACAAGTTTTGGCCTTGGACCTGATAGTAGACCCATAAGTTATATGCACTCCTATCAGCTAGCCTACAATTGCACACCTACTAACTATCCCACAATTAATATATGCACTCTCTAACTATACATATATAATTATAAAGAAAAATTTCTAAAAGCCAGGCGGCCCATGGCTACTCTCAGCCCCCTGGCTCCGCCATTGTGCATGTACATGAGAGGATATGCGGGTGAGCAATGACTCCGTGAAGCAAGAGCATAAGATCAAAGCAGTTAGATTCCATGATGATGTGAGTCCAAACGTTAGCGAGGGCAAGGCGAAGGTCAGTGAGGATGCCATAGGTTTCGGCTTCGAGGGGTTTTCTTTTCTTTTTTTTTTTTCTTTTTTTTTGGGGGTGGGGGGGACCAAAATTGTTTTGATGTAATGTTGAATAGGGACCCCAAGAATGTCATGCCAGAGGATTGCAGTCGAGAGTATACTTCAGCGAGAGTGGGTGTGGTTTGAGGGTTTTGGTGTTTGTTTTTGAAGATGGCGTCGCGCCTTTCTTTCCAAATGAAAAACAAGATGATGGATGCAAAAATCACGGCTGGAAGGTTGTAAATGGGAAAGTTAAAGGGTGGCTGCAACCATTGTTCCAACCTATTAATGGTTTCTCTAGAAAAGAACATATTCTTACGTAACAATGCTACAATACTATTATTTATCAAATTGTTAACGTAAGCTGGAGTAGCTCAGTTGGTTAGAGCGTGTGGCTGTTAACCACAAGGTCGAAGGTTCAAGCCCTTCCTCTAGCGTTTTAACTTTAACTCAACTTTAACTCTTTTTCCGTACAAGTAACATCCGACCCGTCCTCTCCATTCATTTTACCGTTTTAATTAACTAGTACCTCATATCGAATATTTGCTTATTTTGGTGGTTAAAATTTTCTTCTATTTTTTATATTCTTTTTTAAAGTGTTGATTAATCCAAAGAGAATAGTATAGAGCAGGGGTTTGTAATTTTTTTTCCTCTCTCTGAATTTTCTACAAAATGATATAAAGACATATTGCATTATCATTACTCTCTTCTTTCTATATGATTGGACCCCATAAATTATATTATAATTTCACGGTCCCAATGCACTATAGAGAGAGATGCATTGATGTACATGTAGTCTCCTAGACTTCTCTTCTACAATTATTGTTAATTTACTTTATGTAACATTGATATATAGTCATGATTGTCATGGATACAAAATTATTACCTCTGATATCTTTCTGTTCAAATTTCTTCTTATTTTGAGTAACATTTTAAACTGCAACTTTCATCATGCCATTTGCACATAGTGTTATTTGTTAATCTTCATAGTAGTTAAGTTGTTGCTTGCTCTCTTGTTTTCTGAAGTCAGGCTCTTGAGAATGATGAGATCTCTCTGTAATGTAAAATCCCGCTGGAGCTTTAGCTTGTTAGAGCCCATCAACTGAACTTTGAGATGTTACAATAAAACCCGTAGCCAAAACCCGTAGCCTTCGCCGAAGTAGGGGGGTGTTTGTTTTCATGCAAGTGAAGGATGAAAGTGAGAAAGTGACTTTCTTTTATCATTTTAGGTGTTTGTTTGCATGCAAGTGATTATGAAAGTGAAATGCAAAAAAGTTGCCACATAGGATTTAATGTAATTTTAACTTCCCCTAAAAAAGTGGTGAAGTCACATGAAAGTGACAAAATAGTAATTAATTTTAATTAAATTATTTTAACTATATTTTATTAATTAATCATGTTTTGCCACATCATCTTCACATTGCACTTTCAACAATTATTTTATTTTTCAAACAAGCGATTATTTCACTTGCATGCTGACGTGGATGTAAAAGTGATTTGCAAAAAAAAGTAACTTACACCATTTCATTTAACTTTCAAATTGCCAAACACCCCCTAGAGCGAGTCTGAATGCACAGTGAGGTTATTTTAGCATATATTTTGTGAACGTGGGGGCCACGTTCCTGTGCGAAGGAACGTGGGCGTGTGGGGGCCACCCACACGCGGTTTCCCTCCGCGTTCGTGGGCGTGTGGGGCCACCCACACGCGGTTCCCCAGTGGTTCTGCAGCGCCAAAAAAAAAAAACGGAGGTGTTTCCCTATAAATAGGGAATTAAACATGCGGTTTTTTTTGTGAAAAAGGGGAGAAAAAGAAAAAAAAACTAAGGTTTTCTTGGCGGCGGCTAAAGAGAACTTGGAGAGATTTTACAAGAGAGAATTCAATTTCTTTTGGGTAAAAATCAAATCTTTATCTTTGGGACGAGCTTGTGGATTGTACAAGTCGTCGGTGTTCTTCTTCATAGTTGAATCTCCCCTCACCCCTCCCGTGGGACGTAGCAAGTTTGTCGAACCACGAAATCTCGTGGTCTTTACCGCTTACCGTGTGTTGGCTATTGTTTGTAGGTTCCCTTGATTCAGTCCTATTACTGTTGAGAGGAAGAGTAGATATCTCACTTTATTGAGATATTTGCTTTCTATTCTTATTTCCTTCGTGAAACGGGAATATAATCAGGGCTTTCTCTCAGGTGATAACGCTTCCGCAGCATGTGCGCGACTCTGTGCCCAACAATTGGTATCAAAACTGTTATTCAGATTGGAAGTGGTGTAGCTTCTGGTTTGAGGTGGTGCTCAGTAATTTCTGAGAGAAGAGGATTTATTAATACAAACGGAAAATGACGTCTACCAGTAAATCAGTCAAAGTGAAAAAATTCGAGATTGAAAAGTTCAATGGGAAGAATGATTTTTCCTATTGGAGGATGCAGATGAAAAACACATTGATTTCGCAAAAATTGCACAAGACTTTGGTTGGAAAAGAGATGGGAGGAGTTGGATCTGGAAGCACGGGTGTCGATTATCCTATGCCTTGAAAGGGATGTGACTTTCTTGGTAGATGGAGAGGAAACCGCTGCGGGTGTGTGGAAGAAGTTAGAAAGTACATTCATGACGAAGAGTCTAACAAACCGGATCTATTTAAAATTCAAGTTGTATACTTGTAAGATGGAGGAGGGCTCATCAATCCGGGAATACATCAATAAGTTTAATAGGATCATATCAGACTTAAAAGACATAGATGTGAAAGTTGAAGATGAGGATCAGACGCTTCTACTACTTCTGTCTCTGCCGAAGTCTTATGAGAACCTGGTGCAAACACTGATGCTTGTAGAAGACGATTTGACGATGGATGAGACTAGAACGGCGCTTCTAGCGGATGATCTTCGAAAGATCGCAACCAGTGACATGACTACTGGTGGTAACAAAGAACAAGCAAAGGGATTATTTGCTAGAGGAAGGAGCAATGAGGGAGGAAAAGGTAAGGGAGGAAAGTCTAGATCTAAATCGAGACCTATTGCGGGAAAATCGTGTTTCAAATGCGGTAAAGTTGGGCATTTCAAGGTGGACTGTCCAAATAAGAGAGTAGGTGGAAAGAAGAACAACAACAAGACTGAGAGAAGAGAGGGCAAGGAATATGCGAGCTACGTTTCAGAGGAAGGGAGCGATAAGGAGTGCTATGTCGTCACGGGTGGCGAGGATATCTCAGGAAAGTGGATACTTGATTCTAGTTGCTCTTACCATATGTGTCCAAATAGAAAGTGGTTTAGTGGATACTTGATTCTGGTTGCTCTTACCATGTGTGTCCAAATAGAAAATGGTTTACTACCTACAGAGGCATTGATGGTGAAACCGTATTGATGGGGAACAACCATGCTTGTAAAACGGTGGGGCTAGGTAATATCAAAATCAAGATGCATGATGGAGTGGTCCGAACCTTGACAGATGTGAGGCATGTTCCCGACTTACGGAAGAATCTTATCTCAGTCTGTGCATTGGACTCCGGCGGTTGCAGAATTGTTACGGAGAACAGAGTGAAGAAGGTTGTTCGGGGTTCCCTTGTAGTGATGAAGGGTGTTCGTCACGGTAATTTATATACTCTCTCAGGTACGACGGTGACGGGAGATACAGCGGTTGGAACTGAAGAAAGTGGTGGAGACCCATGTGAGCACACACGGTTATGACATAGGCGGCTTGGGTAAATGTCAGAGAAGGGACTAGTTTTGCTCGGTAAAGAGGGTCTGCTGAAGAATCTGAAGAAACCTTGCATGAATTTTTGTGAGGATTGTGTGTATGAAAAGGCAAACAGGGTCCAGTTTCTGAGAAGCAAATCTAAGAGCAGAGGGATACTAGATTATGTGCACACGGATGTTTGGGGTCCGGCTCAGACAACTTCTAAGGGTGGTTCCAGATATTTTATCTCGTTCATAGATGACTATTCGAGGTATGCTTGGATTTACTTTCTGAAGCATAAGAATGAGGTGTTCGAGATATTCAAGAAGTGGAAAGCAATGGTTGAGAATAGGACGGGAAAGAAATTGAAGACACTGAGATCTGATAACGGTACAGAGTATACAGATGGTGCTTTCAAGGAGTTCTGTGATCAGGAGGGAATTATTCGACACTGGACAGTCAGGTCAACACCACAATAGAATGGGGTCGCAGAGAGACTGAACCGAACATTGCGGGAAAAAATAATGAGTATGCGATCATACGCTGGATTGGACAACAAATGATGGGCAGAAGCGGTGGCTATAACTTGTTATATTGTGAACCGTTCACCACATTCGATATTGGATGGTGATACACCCTATAGGGTGTGGTCAGGAGAGCATGCAGATTATGATAGGCTAAGAATTTTCGGATATACCGCCTACTATCACGTCAACTAGGGAAAGCTTGACGCGAGGGCCAAGAAGGCAATATTCTTGGGATATGCGAAAGGCGTAAAAGGCTATCGATTTTGGTGTACGGAAGATTCGAAGTTCGTGATCAGCAGGGATGTTACCTTTAATGAGAAATTCATGATTGCTAGGACGTCCAAGGGTGATGGTGTTAGGACTGTTGAGATTTCTAAGTTTCAGGTTATTGAAATAGAACCTAAAGACCAACCAGGTTCTAGTCGTATTCAAGTGGAAAGTCAGGTAGATGATGAGCTTGAGCGGGAGGAGGTTCAGCAGGAAAATACATAAGCACTACAATAACAACAGCTCGAGTATAGCTTGGCTTCCACTAGGCCAAGACGAGCATACAAATAGGTACAGAAGCTGGGGGATGATCAACCCTTGAAGCACTATGGGCAGGTTAATTTGGTTGAATACGCACTCTCGGTGGAGGAGGACGAGCCGGTCTCCTTCAAGAAATCTATTCGGGACAAGGATAGTGAGAGTTGGTTGGCTGTGATGGAGGAAGAGATGAAATCTCTTTGGAAGAACCAAACATGAGAGGTGGTCCCATTGCCCGTAGAAAGAAAAGCTATTGGTTGTAAGTGGGTGTATAAAAGAAAGAAAGATTTTTCAGAGCTAGGTGGTACAAGGTACAAGGCGAGGTTAGTAGCTAAGGATTTTGCACAGAAAGAGGGTGTGGATTACAATGAGATCTTTTCTCCGGTGGTGAAACACACTTCTATTCGGGTGCTATTGAGTATTGTTGCTCATGGTGATCTTGAGCTGGAATAACTCGATGTTAAAACGGTCTTCTTGTACGGAGACTTGGATGAAGAGATCTACATGCATCAACCTGAGGGCTACAAGGTTGAGGACAAGGAGCATCATGTGTGTCGTTTGAAGAAGTCACTGTATGGATTGAAGCAATCTCTCCGATAGTGGTACAAGCGATTTGACTCCTTCATGCTGAAGTATGGGTTTTCCCGAAGCGACTATGATTGTTGCGTTTACATTCAGAAGCTTCGTGGAGGTAATTATATCTATCTCCTTTTGTATGTGGATGACATGCTTATTGCTTCTAAGAGCAGGGTGGAGATAGATAGGCTGAAATCTCAATTTGGTGAAGAGTTCGAGATGAATGACATGGACGCTGTTAGAAAAATACTGGGTATGGAGATTAAAAGAGAGCGGGCGAACCGGCGATTGTTCTTGAGTCAGAAGGGCTACATAGAGCGGGTGATCGCGAGGTTCGGGATGCAAAGTGCTAAGTCGGTGGTGACGCCATTGGCTTCACACTTTAGGCTTTCTGGTAAACAATCTCCCACTATAGCGAAAGAGAAGACGCACATGGAGCGTGTTCCCTATGCTAGTGCAGTTGGCAGCTTAATGTACGCAATGATGTGTACACGCCCAGATATTTTACAGGCGATCAGTGTGGTCAGTAGATTCATGGCGAATCCGAAAAAAATGCACTGGGAAGCAGTGAAGTGGGTCCTGAGGTACTTAAAGGGTACCGTTGATACGGGTCTATATTTTGATGGAGAAACATGTCAGATTGATGGGTTTGTGGACTCTGATTATGCGGGCGATCTAGATAGACGGCGATCGACTACTGGTTATGTATTCAGGATACATGGGGCTCCGGTTAGTTGGCGATCGATGTTACAGGCTACAGTGGCACTTTCTACTACAGAGGCTGAGTACATGGCCATGACAGAGGGAGTGAAGGAAGCATTGTGGTTGTGGGGTCTTCTAGATGGTTTGGGGATTGAGCAGGAGAACGTGAACTTGTGGTGCGATAGTCAGAGTGCAATTCACTTGGCGAAGAATCAAGTTTATCATGCTTGTACCAAGCATATCGATGTCAGGTTTCATTTCGTGCGAGATGTCATAGAGGAAGGCGATGTTTCTCTCATGAAGGTGCACACGAATGAGAATCCCGCAGACATGTTAATCAAGATGGTCACAGGTAGCAAGTTTAAGCATTGCTTGGACTTGCTTCATATCAGCCCGTGTTGATCTGCCCAAGAGGGCATGGCCCTTTGGGACGGTGATGAGGTGAGGTGGAGATTATATGGAGAATTATAGAACTACGATTAGTTTGATCCCGGTTAGAGGGTACTTAGGCAACCATGGTATAATGGTGCAGCTGGATTGGCCTGGTTTGGCTGATGGAGATCTCTCTAGTAATGTTCACGGTGTTCTTCTGGTGTTCGTCTAAAATTTGAGGTTTATCAAATGATGTACGAGGTGGAGAATTGTGAATGGGGCCACGCTCCTGCGGTGAAGGAACGCTGGGCCACCCACACCATCTGTTCGGGCGCATGGGGCCACCCACACGCCGTTCCCCGTGGTTCTCAAGAATACGACAAAAAACAGAGGTGTTTCCCTATAAATAGGGAATTAAACCTATGATTTTTTTGGTGAAAAAGGGGGAGAAAAAGAAGAAAAAGCTAGGGTTTTCTTGGCGGCGGCTAAAGAGAGAGCTTGGAGAGATTTTACAAGAGAGAGGTCAATTTCTTTTGGGTAAAAATCAAAGCTTTATCTTTGAGACGAGCTTGTGGATTGTACAAGTCGTCGGTGTTCTTCTTCATAGTTGAATCTCTCCTCACCCCTCCCGTGGACGTAGGCAAGTTTGCCGAACCACGTAAGTCTCGTGTCTTTACTGTTTACTGTGTGTTACCCAACATATTAATATACACACAAGTATATATTATATACTTGTGTGTTGATATAATTGGAACACATTATAGAAATCTATGGTATGATGTTTTCTTTTTGTTGAGGCATGCTCCGGCCAGAAGGCCTGGTAAGTGTCGGCTTCTTTTGGTTTCTTTATCTGCTTCAAAACTGAGTGAACGGATTTTCTGCACGCGTGCCCTTAGTTCTTGTATCCATCTTCGATCTCTTGGTCTGTTAGTTGCATCTACTAGATTTGCTGAAAATTCTCAACAAAATGTTAGACTACCAATTTGCGACAACCTTCTGCACTCATATTAGGTAGGTTTTAGATTCTTCTCCAGCTATCGACGTTCTTTATAGTAAAGAGTTGCCTCAAGCTCGCCATGTGTCATGATCCGGTCATCTCATGTTCTTGATTGCAGCATGACAGCATCATCTTATTTTAGTTTTCTTTTCCCATTGAGTCTACTGGCTGCCTCTTCATATTCTCCTTCGAATTACCTTCTGATATTGAATCTACTGGTTTCCCGATGCTAGTTTTGCCGCAATAGGTACATAACAAGTTGAGTAAAGTCTAAAGAAGTAAGAGGTCTGTTTTTCTTGGAATCCTGGTTAGTGTCAACCTGATAAATTCCATTATGCCGAATAGAATTATAAACTTTCTGTTGCAAAGATGTCAGCATTAGCTGTGTTCTGTGATGCTGAAGAAGCATTTCTAAAAACATGAGATTGATGTTCCATGAATATTGTGTGTATCAGATGACGGTGTTTGTTTCTAACATATATTAATTTCATCAGGTAAGGTTCTGACTATCAATGTTTTATAGTACTATTGCTGGGTTTGGAAAAGGGGGAATATGGTTCCTTGACGAATTTGGGTTATAGTAAAAGGCCGATAATTCTAAATAATTCTGCATTATAGAGTTTCAGTTTAATCTTCAAGCCCTTCATTAGAAATGCGGAATGTTTTCATTGGCTTGAGCTACTACTTCTAAGAATGATACTGGATTTACTTGGTTGGAATTGCGGACAAATCTTGATATTTTAAAATTAGTCCCCCAAATCTGGATACTTCGATATTAGTCCCCCAAGTCTTCTGTTTCTACACAACATTAAAGGATATTTGAGGCTTACAGTAATTTGAATGAAGGTCTGACAAGGGGCATTGAGCCTCAAGATTAATCTCCCATATCTAAGTTAGACTTCAAGTCCCATACAAAAACCATATACTATGAATCAATTACCTAAACTGTCATTTTTTTTGTTTACATATCTAAAATGTTATATTAAAGTCTCAAATTTCCATGAATTCTACCATGCGGAACTTCATGCAAAGATTATAACTCGAATTTAACTTGCATTTAAATTTGAAATTATCACGTGTAGTTATGGAGGAAGTTACCAAACATTCGGAAAATAATAAAAGCAATAACCTTGATTATCCTTTGCATTAATGATGCTGGACTAACCTATGTAAACTTAATTTGAGAAGAAAGTAGGTTTACAATCCTCTTCTCCTCTTTATTTGACTGTTAAAAGTGAACAAGTGATACAAATGATACATACGGAAAAACATTTTCGGGATTTAGATATTTCTCTTTGCTAGTATTACAGTATGTGAAATTTTACAGCAAAATAAATAATAAATAGAATTTACAGACTGTGGTCTTTTCCTTTCTTTGTATAGACAAGGCAAATAACATTTTATCTGTAATTATCAAAGAAATACCATCTCCATAGAGGGCATACACGAGTTTCAACTTTCAAGTCCATATTTCATAGTTTGTTATTGTTATAGTTTGTTAATTATTTCTGTAATGAATAGATAAAATATATGTTTGTGCCACTAGGATCGACTAAGGGCCATTAAAAGAAGTCTGTCTTGTTTTTACGGGCAAGACATTTCACTATTTCAGTTACATGCTTTGCTTTTCAATAAAAGTTCATTTAGTATTAATAAGAAATCATAGAACTTAATGAATTTTTTAAAAAATATAGGAAAATGGCGGTTTGAAGAATTTATTTGCTCACAGACACATAAATCTCAATTCCTTAAGGAGATGTTAAAATGGTATTTAATGTGCTTCTTAATAACCTTAAATTTAAACAATACAATTGAGTTTAACAGGACCAACTAACTCCTGCACCCTTAATTGGATCTTGTGCAAGAAATTCCCATTTAATCTCAGTGTTCAGTAAGAGGAGAAGCTTAAAAGCCACAATAAGTGAGCTATTTAAACCATTGATTAAGCTCTAAATCAATGGTCATTAATTCACTAAAGTTAAATGTTAATTATTTCTCTCTTCTCTCCTTCCTGCTTAAGTATAACAAAACCTCCCATTTCGCTACTAGATTGTCCCCATATTCCCCACCCATCTCTATAAAAATATAGAAAACTATGGATTTTGATTGCCTCAAAAACCAGCTGTCATTTGAATCTTCTGCCAATTCAAATGAATTTCAAGATCTTCAGCGCTATTTTAATGATTCGAAAGATGATGACTTAGCAAATAGCTCGTACGAGTTTCCTAGCCTTGATGATATTTGTTTCAAGCCTGATATGATGAGCAACAACAGAGAAATATTACCATTGGATGATTTTACGGATCTGGAGAGCACCAACATGATGCTCATTAGAAGCTTTCAACATAGCAACATGGATTTGTCGATCTATGATGACGATGATCAACATAGGAGTCCGTATGCTATGGAATCTCAACCACATCTTTCGAGAAATTCTTCTTCGTCTTCCTCTTCCTCTGTTGTAGTCCATGATATCCAGCCCTTATCAGCTTTTCCACCCTCTGATGGCTTCACATTTCAAATTTCTAATTTCAGTAGCTTATTATATCATCAAGAAGCTAACATGAATATCAAGTTTCCGACAAAGAAAAGAACTCAGAAGAAATCGAATGTGGTGAGAGGGCAATGGACACTTGAAGAAGATAGGTAAAGATTTTTTTTTTTTACATCATGTTTCATCTATTTCATGTTTATAATGAGTCTATTTTATCGAGCTTCTAACCTGGAAAGCGTTTTATTGTTCAATACTTGATATTTCTTGCATTTTCTTGTAGATTGTTAGCAAGGCTAGTAGAGGAGTATGGGTTGGGCAAATGGTCTCACATAGCTCAATTTCTAAATGGAAGAATTGGAAAGCAATGCAGGGAGAGATGGCATAATCATTTGAGGCCAAACATCAAGGTAAAGCTCCTTTCCCTTTATACTTATTTCTTTTCTTGTTAATATTGCTCACATGTTCAAAAATTCTAATTAAATGATGCTAGAATAAGGACTAAAGTTATTTCCAGCAAATATATCATAGGCTTCTGAATATTTCATGAAAATATAAATACCTAGCTCTTTTAAAAAAATCTAGAGGGTTAGTTAAGCCTATTGAAATTTAAAAAGATTAGATATATTTCTATATTTTAAATTTTTTTGTAAGTTATAACTTGGCTTATGTGAAAAGAACTGTGCACGTGCATAGATTTAGGCTTATGTACATGAGTATATTTGTCTACCAAGCGATCAAACACTTTTTGAGTCTATGAAAACAGAAATCTAATTAGAAACTCGAGAAGGTTAAAAGGACCTAAGGTTGAAATTTATAGAAAATAGATATGTCCACATTTTAAGCTTCTGTAAGTTTTGGTTCTACATAAACAGATTCCTTTCCATATGCAGAGATTTATGCATACAGCAACGATTATTGATGAGTATGAGAGCATAAAAGTATATCATGTATCCACATTATGTTTATATATAATTCAGTATTCTTTAGTTTTCTCAGAAAATTTCAGTATTATTTAGAGAAAGTGATCTTGATGTTTTAATTCAATGAAAATTAATCTCATTAATTGTGTGTACATAAGGTGTGGCTAAAACGTTGCCCTTCTTTTAATTGTCAATACTATTACAACTATTGTGCGATATTATGTAGTAAACTTTATGTTCTTGACCAATTTCTTTAATTTCTTGTATTTCCAAAACCTTTATTTCAGCTGCTTCAGTACTGTTGCAATTTGGTAATTGATTGTTTTTCCCTACATCATTAGTTACCTAAGATGATTCTTTACAAACTATGCTTTTTTCACTTCAGTCTATTGGTATTTATTTATTAAATTATTTTCAGCTTTTAGTCATTACTGAGTATATATTTTTCTAAAGGGTTAATTGCGGATTGAACCCTTGTACTATCACCCAATTGCAAATAGGTCCCTGTAGTTCTATTGTTGCAGATAGCCCCCCCCCCTAAAGTAAATTTTTTTGGCTCTTTTACCTGCAGAGAAAGAGAAAATTGTTTTTTGGTAAATAGATTTCCTGTGGTGAAAAGTGTCAAAAAAATTTCGTCAGGGGTCTATTCACAATTAGGCGATAGTACTGTACAAGGGGTCTATCTGCATTATGCAGCAATAGAACCACACCCTTTTCAAAAAAATACAATCTTGTAATATTCTGAGTAGCCTGCAAGACTTAAACTTCACACTTAACTATGCATCTAAATATCTAAGCATATAGATTATTTAGTCCATCTACCATGAATTCAATCATCTACAATTTAACTATCTAAACAAATGTTGATTGTATATGTGATTATGGCTCTTTCATCCAATCAGAAGGACACATGGAGTGAAGAGGAGGATAAAATTCTCATCCAAGCCCACATTGAGCTGGGTAACAAGTGGGCAGAGATCGCCAAGAGACTTCCAGGTCGAACTGAGAACTCTATCAAGAATCACTGGAACGCAACAAAGCGAAGGCAGTTCTCAAGGAAGCGAACTCGCATATCAAAATACCCGAAATCAGGCACTCTTTTACAAAACTACATCAAGAGTTTGGGGATGAATCCAGTAACACAGCCATTACTTGGATCAATCGATCAAACCTCGTCATTTGAGGAGAATTTTATTCAGAATGATCGTCTTGTTCCCGCTTGCAGTTTTAATGATGTATCTGGTTATTTTCACGACGAAAGTATTACTGACCATTTTGGCGGGAATGAGAGATTTGAGATGGAAATGGATTGGAATTCAGGAGTTACAGCAAAAAAGGCGAAGGTGGAGATGGATCTAGTTGAGATGATGGCTCTAAAGAACAATGATAGTGGCAGTTCTTTTTGAATTTTGTAACATGGGTATAAGTGTTTTCTTTTATTGATTTGTAAATGTAGAGGTCGGTAGGTGTTTTCATTTTAGGTTTTTTTCCCCTTATTGTTTTCTATTTTCTATTTCGACCATTAAGTGTATAACCCTTACCTTCAGTTGTAGGGCAATGTGATTGAAAATTCAGTGATTATATCTGTGTGCAAGATTGTGATGTGCTTTTGAGATTGATAGTAGTAAATGGTAACTACCTTTTGTTATACACTGGAAATTACTAAGACCAATAAGAGCGGCTACATGATAACTAACTGGCCGATTCCCAAAGCGTTCGCAAGCGCAACCCGGGTCACTAGTAGAAAATCAACTTTTAGTGACGGGGTAATCCGTCACCAATGCTCATTGGCGACGACTATGTCTCCGCCGCCAATGATCATTGGCGACGACTATGTCTCCGCCGCCAATGATCATTGGCGACGACTATGTCTCCGCCGCCAATGATCATTGGCGACGACTATGTCTCCGCCGCCAATGATCATTGGCGACGACTATGTCTCCGCCGCCAATGATCATTGGCGACGACTATGTCTCCGCCGCCAATGATCATTGGCGACGACTATGTCTCCGCCGCCAATGATCATTGGCGACGACTATGTCTCCGCCGCCAATGATCATTGGCGACGACTATGTCTCCGCCGCCAATGATCATTGGCGACGACTATGTCTCCGCCGCCAATGATCATTGGCGACGACTATGTCTCCGCCGCCAATGATCATTGGCGACGACTATGTCTCCGCCGCCAATGATCATTGGCGACGACTATGTCTCCGCCGCCAATGATCATTGGCGACGACTATGTCTCCGCCGCCAATGATCATTGGCGACGACTATGTCTCCGCCGCCAATGATCATTGGCGACGACTATGTCTCCGCCGCCAATGATCATTGGCGACGACTATGTCTCCGCCGCCAATGATCATTGGCGACGACTATGTCTCCGCCGCCAATGATCATTGGCGACGACTATGTCTCCGCCGCCAATGATCATTGGCGACGACTATGTCTCCGCCGCCAATGATCATTGGCGACGACTATGTCTCCGCCGCCAATGATCATTGGCGACGACTATGTCTCCGCCGCCAATGATCATTGGCGACGACTATGTCTCCGCCGCCAATGATCATTGGCGACGACTATGTCTCCGCCGCCAATGATCATTGGCGACGACTATGTCTCCGCCGCCAATGATCATTGGCGACGACTATGTCTCCGCCGCCAATGATCATTGGCGACGACTATGTCTCCGCCGCCAATGATCATTGGCGACGACTATGTCTCCGCCGCCAATGATCATTGGCGACGACTATGTCTCCGCCGCCAATGATCATTGGCGACGACTATGTCTCCGCCGCCAATGATCATTGGCGACGACTATGTCTCCGCCGCCAATGATCATTGGCGACGACTATGTCTCCGCCGCCAATGATCATTGGCGACGACTATGTCTCCGCCGCCAATGATCATTGGCGACGACTATGTCTCCGCCGCCAATGATCATTGGCGACGACTATGTCTCCGCCGCCAATGATCATTGGCGACGACTATGTCTCCGCCGCCAATGATCATTGGCGACGACTATGTCTCCGCCGCCAATGATCATTGGCGACGACTATGTCTCCGCCGCCAATGATCATTGGCGACGACTATGTCTCCGCCGCCAATGATCATTGGCGACGACTATGTCTCCGCCGCCAATGATCATTGGCGACGACTATGTCTCCGCCGCCAATGATCATTGGCGACGACTATGTCTCCGCCGCCAATGATCATTGGCGACGACTATGTCTCCGCCGCCAATGATCATTGGCGACGACTATGTCTCCGCCGCCAATGATCATTGGCGACGACTATGTCTCCGCCGCCAATGATCATTGGCGACGACTATGTCTCCGCCGCCAATGATCATTGGCGACGACTATGTCTCCGCCGCCAATGATCATTGGCGACGACTATGTCTCCGCCGCCAATGATCATTGGCGACGACTATGTCTCCGCCGCCAATGATCATTGGCGACGACTATGTCTCCGCCGCCAATGATCATTGGCGACGACTATGTCTCCGCCGCCAATGATCATTGGCGACGACTATGTCTCCGCCGCCAATGATCATTGGCGACGACTATGTCTCCGCCGCCAATGATCATTGGCGACGACTATGTCTCCGCCGCCAATGATCATTGGCGACGACTATGTCTCCGCCGCCAATGATCATTGGCGACGACTATGTCTCCGCCGCCAATGATCATTGGCGACGACTATGTCTCCGCCGCCAATGATCATTGGCGACGACTATGTCTCCGCCGCCAATGATCATTGGCGACGACTATGTCTCCGCCGCCAATGATCATTGGCGACGACTATGTCTCCGCCGCCAATGATCATTGGCGACGACTATGTCTCCGCCGCCAATGATCATTGGCGACGACTATGTCTCCGCCGCCAATGATCATTGGCGACGACTATGTCTCCGCCGCCAATGATCATTGGCGACGACTATGTCTCCGCCGCCATGATCGATCATTCGGCCGACACCGCGCCAATGTTCATTGGCGACGGCGTACCGGCCGCCACGCGCATTGGCGACGGAGGCTCGGCTGTCGCCAATGCACATTGACGACGGTGTCGTTCGTTGCAAATATATGTACATTGGCAACGGATGGCCCCGTCACCAATGTTCATTAGCGACAGGGCAATCCGTCACCAATGATTGTAATTCAAAAAAAATTTTGCTGCTTTTTGAGCCCCCAGTTAGGAATATATACCTGTTTATACCAATATTCACATTTATCAATTCACATTCAACAATATTCACACTCATCGATTCATATTCATCCAGTAATCCAAATCAATTCAAACACAATACATGTCCATCCTCAAACAATATTTGTACATATTCATCCACAAATCAATAAGACTAGAAATCAGAAATATAAAACGTATATATAATCCAGAGGTCGTAATATGTTCAACACAATCCAGAAGTCCACAAAAGTAACAAAAAAGTCTAACTCACAACTCACTCGTTCTGGTCCCTATCATCATGATCCCTATCGTCGATGGTGGTCGATCGAATCGACGCATCGCATCGCCGCTTTCCTACGGAGTACCTCCTCTAGCCTGAAAAGAATGTAAATCAATATGAGAATATATTCTAAAATATTCATAATAAATACAAAAATAATATGACATATATACCTATCCACCACTTGAAGCTGAATGCTCATCAAATGCCAACTCCATGATATCCCCGTATATAGGCTGCAGAAGTAACTCCTTTAAGGGTTGAGAATCGATGAGTCGCTGAACGACATCCCAAGTCGTTTGTGTACTACCTAACTCTTGCTTGATAGTGGGAAGAAAACTTAAAGCCAAAGGAAGTTCAACATTCTTCATCAAGTATTTTCCAATCTTACCCACGACGTATGATGTGTCACATGGTCGCGTCGAGGTCACAGATGGGCTGCTAGGCTTACTGGTGGTGGTGAATGTCTTAACTCTAGCACTTGACAAAGGCACTCTTCCTTTCTTTCTTGGTTTTAAACCGTAAACTCCGTCAATGACTTCTATCCAATTGTCTCTCGTCATGCGGTTAGGCTCTACAAGAGTGTCCTCTGTACCCTGAGACTGCATGACCTGGGTCAAGACAACGTTTTGAGAAGCTTCTAGCGTCGCCTGTATATCACATATCAAAAAAATTAGGAACTCTGATGAGAAATCATTAAGTATATACAAATCTAAAATTCAAATACTACTTGGTTTGTAAAAATTCGAAGGCGGTCAATATCCGCAAACACTATCAATGAAGGTTACAAGTCGACGACTTTCACGACAACAAAGGAGAATCGAAGCTAATGTCTCCAGAGTACAAGGATTACAAGTTGACAATCTTGTGAAAAGAGATCATAAGTATTGATCTCTTCAAAGCAAAATGCGGGCTCACCCCGCTTCAATTCAAAACGCGGAGCACATGGCCCGCTTCAATTCAAAACGCTGAGCACATGGCCCGCTCAAGCCCAAACGCTGGAGCACATGGCCCGCTTTCAATTCAAAACGCTGAGCACATGGCCCGCTTTCAATTCAAAACGCGGAGCACATGGCCCGCTTTCAATTCAAAACGCGAGCACATGGCCCGCTTTCAATTCAAAACGCTGAGCACATGGCCCGCTTTCAATTCAAAACGCGGAGCACATGGCCCGCGCTCAAAGCTCAAAACGCAGGCTTCCAACCCCGCCCTAGTTAAAATGTAGACGCGAGGTCTATCCCCGCTCCTCGCACTAAATGCGACGCCAGGCTTGCTCTAGAACGCGAACTTCGCTTTGACTCATTCAAACATGAGTTGAACGGTTCCTCAACCGTTTGAGTAATTTAAGGGGGGTGGTTACACCCCACTAACCCCCCCATTATGGAGCATTTTAAGGGGGTGGTTACACCCCTTTAACCCCTATAAATGGGGGGTTTTCACAGCCAAATGGGGAGGTTGAAAGGTTTTTGGCCGGAGAACTAACAAAGGGGAGAGAACCAGTTTCCTCTGCGCAGCTGTGATCGGCGTGACGATCGGACCTTCATCCGTGGTCTGATCGGAGTGAAACTTGGAGGGAAGCCTCAACACTTATCGTTCCTAATTCGGAACGGTGGAGATTGATTTCTACCGGTTGGATCTGGAGATATCGAGGTTTTACCGAAGCTAATTGTGCAGAGAACGGTTTCTTCTGCGCAGCTGTGATCGACGTGATGATCGGACCTTCATCCGTGGTCTGATCGGAGTGAAACTTGGAGGGAAGCCTCAACACTCATCGTTCTTAATTATGAACGGTGGAGATTAATTTCTACCGGTTAGATTTGGAGATATTGAGGTTTTACCGAAGATCTCCTTTGCTGGCATCAACTCTCCTAGAGAGTTCAACTCGACATAGCTTTCAAACTTGCACGGCAAGTTCTTCTCCGCCATTCTTGGCTAAAAGGATTACTAATCCTTTTCTAAAATCAACTCTATCAAAGAGTTCTTAACTCGCCCGAGTTCTAAACTTGCTCCGCGAAGTTATTTTTCAACCTCGCCCCACGAGTCAAGACGGTCGGATCGTCAACGGATACAAGATTCAAGCTCCCACCGCTACCGTGAAGAACCCAGATTAAATAAAGGGAAGGGACTCCGTTGACCTTTCCTCTTTTGTAAATCGGCAACCGATCGAGGAATTTGTAATTTCTTTTATCTAAGTCGCTAGAGAGAGATTGCATTCGAGAGATTGTATTCATTATTCTTCAAATAGAATAGATTCAATTTTACATTTTCTAAAATTTTCCTCGCGAACAAAAGATGGCGACTCCGCTGGGGACAACTTCTTTCACCGATGAAGAGGTGGTGGCGCAATCCGACGTCAAGCTCATTGGGACGACTGTTGAAACTCTGACCGTAGAGTTCGATCAAGCCAAGTTCGAGGAGGCACTCTCCTCCGGATCCCTTAGCCCCAAGGCTATGCGCAAGATCCACAAAGCCTCTAAGGAGGCCAAAGCCCATTCGGTTGTCGTGGCTAACCCGACGTGAAGATGGTGATGTCGCCGCAAAGCCTCAAATCAGCGAAAAGGCTGCCGTCGAAGAACACGACCGAGATGGCTAATCGACCAACCAACGCTAACTGCTTAGGAGCCAAAACGCGATCCCGAAGCTTCGCTTTTTACGTAACGCAAGCCTCGCTTATGTGCCCAACACGAGCCCGCAAAATCCAGCCGAACGCAAGCCTCAATGGCGCGTTCTGATTACAGCAACGGGTCCCAACCCCGCTCAATTACTCAAACGCGGAACCTCGCTCGCGGGGGTTGCAAGCGACCCTCCGCCCTATCTGAAACGTGGTCTCAACCCCGCCCAAGCATTCAAACGCCTCTAGCGTTCAGTCTAAAGCTGGCAGACTGCACCGTGATCAGCGATCTTCGCGTTCCAAGTGCCAAATCATCGGCATATCGGTACTGCTCATATGCGGCCAAGCCGCCGGTGTTTGACCGATTGACAAATGTCATTTGGTCCATCGAACGACGGCATTCTCACAGGAAGGAGACTTCAGAGGTCGAATACCTTGGAGTCACTTCTAACATGATCGGAGTAGGCGGACCGTCAATCTCTAGCTCCAATGAGCCGCAAATCGGTCCCCGGCTTGAAAGAGGCTTTGAATGACTCCTATGGAGTTTACCGACATACTCGGACTCAACAGGGTCATATCCCCGCCAACTATCAAAAGTTGGCTAAAAGAATTGAGTCGATGATGAGCATTCACCATCGCAATCTCAATCCTCTAGTTCTTTCGTGAAGCACGGAGCCGCCTACATGACGGAGAATGCCAAGATTTCAAGAAGAGGCTCAAGAGTATCGTGCTATGATGCAAGAAGCCCGCGATCACAACAAGAGTCCATCGATCAACTTCGAGAAATGGTAGCCCAACTTGTTGCGATAGGGCTCAAGTTCACATGTTCGCTCAACACCTCAACCGTAATCATCACGAAGGAGGGTCGATCCTCAAAACAAAAGAAAAGTGAATGAAGCTCCCATCAAGAAGCTCATCACGAGAATCTTCATTTGAAGAAGAGAATAGGCCAAAATGAGCATAGTCCTCAATCGGCAAAAATACGAGAACCGAAGCCCGCCAATGCCATGGCTAATAGGTGCGAGCTCCAAGATAAGGGGTTGTCGACCGTATCCTGAGAATGGGATACGGTTCCTTATCCTCCAAAATTCAAAATCCCGACGCTACAAGCTGACAAGACGGGATCACCAACCAACACATCTACCATTTTAGGTCACAGATCGAATGTGATGGCAAACGATGCCATAGCAGCTCGTTTGTTCATCGCACCCTCAAGGGGTTGCCTTTGAATGGTTCATGAAACCGCCCGCAGGATGTATCCGAAATGGGCGATTTAGAGAGACTCTTCCGGCACGATTCTTTGAAGATGACACGTAAATCATCGCCACTTCTCCTTGCCGCTAAGCAAAAGGAGGGAGAGCCTATCAAAGTCTTCACGGCTCCAAGCATGGCTCTTCGATGCTCGCATGTATGACATACCGCTTCGATTGACACCTGCCTAAGACAATTTACAAACCAATCTCCTAGCTCGAATGGGGTTACAAAATATCGCTCCTCGAAACAACTAGTCTCCTGTATTAACAGTCAAGCAATTATTGCTAGGATTGAAGTCAAGAAGAGGAGACCGACCAAGACCGCTATTGATGACCCGCTCTAAATCGCGAGGTCAAGACTCTGTTAGTATCAACCTAGAATAATTACAGATCGGGGTTGATTATCCGTTATTTTCCAGTAGAATAATAAATTTCAAATATTGTCAAGATAACAAAATACTTTTGACAATGTAAGTACTTCAACGCGCAAAGACTAACCAAAATTAACTTATCAATCCTCTCCAATAGGATGATAAGTCCACAAAGTTGCTCCAATCGCAACGCATCCTTGTCATGTTAACCTAACACCTCGACAATCAACTTATCGACTCTCTTCAATAGAGCGATAAATCCTCAAAGTTGTTCGATCGCAATGTATCCTTGTCATGTTAACCTAACACCTCGGACAATCAACTTATCAATCCTCTCCAATAGGATGATAAGCCCACAAAGTTGCTCGATCGCAACGCAATCCCCACAAAGTTAAGATTAGCTCGCCTCGCTATTAGCAAGCGAATTCTTCTCGACAATCAACTTATCGACTCTCTTCAATAGAGCGATAAATCCTCAAAGTTGTTCGATCGCAATGTATCCTTGTCATGTTAACCTAACACCTCTGACAATCAACTTATCGACTCTTTTCAATAGAACGATAAATCCTCAAGGTTGTTATTAATAACACCACAATCCACACCTTACACGTGTGGGGAATTTTATCCCGAATTCTAAGTAGGGATAAGTCAACGCCTAACACGCATTGCCAGTTTAGTCTTTTTCCGATTAAAAGACACTGAATTCAAGTCCGGGATTTTATCCCAAACCTAAGTAGGATAAGCCCGCATCTAATACATGCGACCGGGTAGTCTATTCAGTAAGAAAGACGAAGCCCACGTATTCAACATCGTAGCATTAAGCCTAAAAGAGTTTTATTCTTTTAGCACAACGTCACATGCAGAACGGATTTAGATAATCTGCATGCTAGCCCGATTCAAACGGTAATCGGTAAAGGCTCATCAAGTCCGTTGATGGCTGGGGGTTGGCCAATAACCCTAAAGTCAACGCCTAACACGCGTTGCCGGTTAGTCTCTTACCCGTAAAAGACGACAAAGTCTACGTATTCAACATCGTAGCACAACGTCACGTGCGAGGCGAACTCCTCAAATTTGCTTAAATCGCAATCAACTTATCAATCCTCCTCAATAGGATGATAGGTCCTCAAAGTTGTTCGATCGCAACATCTTCATCAAGTCAACACTATACCTCTGATGATATAATCAACTTATCAATCCTCCCCGGCAGATAATTTCCTCAAAATTGTTCAAATCACAACTAAACCCCATCAATCAACTCATCATTCCTTTCCAATAGAATGATAGATCCACAAAGTTGTTCAAATTACAACACAATCCTATCAAAATCTGTACACATTCTCAGCAGAGTTTGATAACCAACTTATCAATCCTCCTCAATAGGATGATAAGTCCACAGAGTTGCTCCAATCGCAACATATCCTTGTCATGTTAACCTCACACCTCTGACAGTCAACTTATCAATCCTCCTCAATAGGATGATAAGCCCCAAAGCCTTATTTAAACCACAAGCCCAAAGCCTTGTTTAAACCACAAGCCCAAAGCCTGATTAACACCACAAGCCTGAAGCCTTGTTCAAACCACAAGCCCAAAACCTTGTTCAAACTACAAGCCCAAAGCCTTGTTCACACCACAAGCCATGCAAGCCTTATTCACATCACAGGCCTTAAACCTTGTTCAAATCACAGGTTTCATATTTTATCCCCCGACAAAACCTAAACTTATCGACTCTCATCAATAGAGCGATAGGTCCTCAAAATTTTGTTCACACCACAAGTACCCAATTTTATCAAGTTAACTCCATACTCGATAAAATCAACTTATCGACTCTTCAATAGAGCGATAGGTCCTCAAAATCTTGTTCAAATCACAAATACCCAACTTTATCAAGTTAACCCCACACCTCTGATAAAATTAACCTTATCGACTCTCTTCAATAGAGCGATAAGTCCTCAAAAATCATCATCAAGTTAAAATTCCACCTCTGATGATAAAACCAATTTATCAACTCTTTGCAATAGAGTGATAAGTCTCCAAAAGCTTGTTCAAACAACAAGTATGAAAGGCATGCCAAGTTAACACTATACTTTGGCACCTTAAAGAAAAGTCTAAAAGACTTAGTTGGAAATGTGGGTTCATTCCCGCTTTACTCATAAACGCGAAGGACCACCTCGCTTCAACACAAAACGGAGGGTCGCGCCCACGCTTTTAAACACGCACGACGCATCAGGTGTTTCAACCTCTCACGTAGCAAAGTTCAAGACGCTACGGTCACTCCTCGCATAAAAAAGGGCAAAACGCCGAGTTCACCCATGCAAGACTAATGACTAGCGTGGACAAAAGCGTAACGCAACTTTTTGAAGACGTAATGAGGAGCAATACCTTCTCAAAATCAAACAAAGAAGATATCCAAAGTATTTCAAAGCTCGCCCCACCAACCGCGAACTTTCAAAAACTTTGAGGGGTCTCAGAGTCGTAAAAATTATCAAGACACCAATATCCGCTAAACACTATCAATGAAGGTTACAAGTCGACGACTTTCACGACAACAAAGGAGAATCGGTTAATGTCTCCAGAGTACAAGGATTACAAGTTGACAATCTTGTGAAAAGAGATCATAAGTATTGATCTCTTCAAAGCAAAATGCGGGCTCACCCCCGCTTCAATTCAAAACGCGGAGCACATGGCCCGCGCTTCAATTCAAAACGCCGAGCACATGGCCCGCATTCAAGCCCAAAACGCTGAGCACATGGCCCGCTTCAATTCAAAACGCTGAGCACATGGCCCGCTTCAATTCAAAACGCGGAGCACATGGCCCGCGCTTCAATTCAAAACGCGGAGCACATGGCCCGCTCAAAGCTCAAAACGCGAGCACATGGCCCGCTTCAATTCAAAACGCCGAGCACATGGCCCGCTTCAATTCAAAACGCTGAGCACATGGCCCGCGCTTCAATTCAAAACGCCGAGCACATGGCCCGCTTCAATTCAAAACGCGAGCACATGGCCCGCTTCAATTCAAAACGCTGAGCACATGGCCCGCTTCAATTCAAAACGCTGAGCACATGGCCCGCTTCAATTCAAAACGCGGAGCACATGGCCCGCTTCAATTCAAAACGCCGAGCACATGGCCCGCTTCAATTCAAAACGCTGAGCACATGGCCCGCTTCAATTCAAAACGCCGAGCACATGGCCCGCTTCAATTCAAAACGCGAGCACATGGCCCGCTTCAATTCAAAACGCCGAGCACATGGCCCGCTTCAATTCAAAACGCGGAGCACATGGCCCGCTTCAATTCAAAACGCTGAGCACATGGCCCGCTTCAATTCAAAACGCGGAGCACATGGCCCGCTTCAATTCAAAACGCGAGCACATGGCCCGCTTCAATTCAAAACGCGAGCACATGGCCCGCTTCAATTCAAAACGCTGAGCACATGGCCCGCTTCAATTCAAAACGCTGAGCACATGGCCCGCTTCAATTCAAAACGCCGAGCACATGGCCCGCTTCAATTCAAAACGCGGAGCACATGGCCCGCTTCAATTCAAAACGCGAGCACATGGCCCGCTTCAATTCAAAACGCGGAGCACATGGCCCGCTTCAATTCAAAACGCTGAGCACATGGCCCGCTTCAATTCAAAACGCTGAGCACATGGCCCGCTTCAATTCAAAACGCGAGCACATGGCCCGCTTCAATTCAAAACGCGGAGCACATGGCCCGCTTCAATTCAAAACGCTGAGCACATGGCCCGCTTCAATTCAAAACGCGGAGCACATGGCCCGCTTCAATTCAAAACGCGGAGCACATGGCCCGCTTCAATTCAAAACGCGAGCACATGGCCCGCTTCAATTCAAAACGCTGAGCACATGGCCCGCTTCAATTCAAAACGCTGAGCACATGGCCCGCTTCAATTCAAAACGCCGAGCACATGGCCCGCTTCAATTCAAAACGCCGAGCACATGGCCCGCTTCAATTCAAAACGCTGAGCACATGGCCCGCTTCAATTCAAAACGCGAGCACATGGCCCGCTTCAATTCAAAACGCTGAGCACATGGCCCGCTTCAATTCAAAACGCGAGCACATGGCCCGCTTCAATTCAAAACGCGAGCACATGGCCCGCTTCAATTCAAAACGCTGAGCACATGGCCCGCTTCAATTCAAAACGCTGAGCACATGGCCCGCTTCAATTCAAAACGCTGAGCACATGGCCCGCTTCAATTCAAAACGCTGAGCACATGGCCCGCTTCAATTCAAAACGCTGAGCACATGGCCCGCTTCAATTCAAAACGCGGAGCACATGGCCCGCTTCAATTCAAAACGCGGAGCACATGGCCCGCTTCAATTCAAAACGCTGAGCACATGGCCCGCTTCAATTCAAAACGCGGAGCACATGGCCCGCTTCAATTCAAAACGCGAGCACATGGCCCGCTTCAATTCAAAACGCTGAGCACATGGCCCGCGCTTCAATTCAAAACGCGAGCACATGGCCCGCTTCAATTCAAAACGCCGGAGTTCACCCATGCAAGACGAATGACTAGCGTGGACAAAAGCAGAACGCAACTTTTTTGAAGACAGAATGAGGAGCAATACCTTCTCAAAATCAAACAAAAGAAGATATCCAAAGTATTTCGAAGCTCGTCCCACTCAACCGCGACCTTTCGAAAACTTTGAGGGGGTTCAGAGTCGTAAAAATTATCAAGACACCAATATCCGCTAAACACTATCAATGAAGGTTACAAGTCGACGACTTTCACGACAACAAAGGAGAATCGGTTAATGTCTCCAGAGTACAAGGATTACAAGTTGACAATCCTGTGAAAAGAGATCATAAGTATTGATCTCTTCAAAGCAAAATGCGGGCTCACCCCCGCGCTTCAATTCAAAACGCGGAGCACATGGCCCGCGCTTCAATTCAAAACGCGGAGCACATGGCCCGCTTCAATTCAAAACGCGGAGCACATGGCCCGCTTCAATTCAAAACGCGGAGCACATGGCCCGCGCTTCAATTCAAAACGCGGAGCACATGGCCCGCGCTTCAATTCAAAACGCGGAGCACATGGCCCGCTCAAAGCTCAAAACGCAGCTTCCAACCCCGCCCTAGTTAAAATGTAGACGCTGTCTATCCGCTCCTCGCACTAAACGCGAGGGTTTTCTGAACGCGAATCTCGCTTTGACTCATTCAAACATGAGTTGAACGGTTCCTCAACCGCTTGAGTAATTTAAGGGGTGGTTACACCCACTAACCCCCATTATGGAGCATTTTAAGGGGTGGTTACACCCCTTTAACCCCTATAAATGGGGGTTTTCAGCCAAATGGGGAGGTTGAAAGGTTTTGGCCGAGAACTAACAAAGGGGAGAGAACCGGCTTCTCTCAAGCACTGGTGGACGCGTGGACGATCGGACCTTCATCCGTGGTCTGATCGAGTGAAATTGAGGACAGCCTCAACACTCATCGTTCCTAATTCTGAACGGTGGAGATTGATTTCTACCGGTTGGATCGGGAGATATCGAGGTTTTACCGAAGCTAATTGTGCAGAACGGTTTCTTCAAGGCAGCTGTGATCGACGTGATGATCGGACCTTCATCCGTGGTCTGATCGAGTGAAACTGGAGGGCAGCCTCAACACTCATCGTTCTTAATTATGAACGGTGGAGATTGATTTCTACCGGTTAGATTTGGAGATATTGAGGTTTTACCAAAGATCTCCTTTCTGGCATCAACTCTCCTAGAGAGTTCAACTCGACATAGCTTTCAAACTTGCACGCAAGTTCTTCTCCGCCATTCTTGGCTAAAAGGATTACTAATCCTTTTCTAAAATCAACTCTATCAAAGAGTTCTTAACTCGCCCGAGTTCTAAACTTGCTCGCGAAGTTATTTTTCAACCTCGCCCCACGAGTCAAGACGGTCGGATCGCCAACGGGATACAAGATTCAAGCTCCCACCGCTACCGTGAAGAACCCGATTAAATAAAGGGAAGGGACTCGTTGACCTTTCCTCTTTTGTAAATCGGCAACCGACGAGGAATTTGTAATTTCTTTTTATCTAAGTCAGTTAGAGAGAGAGATTGCATTCGAGAGATTGTATTCATTATTCTTCAAATAGAATAGATTCAATTTTACATTTTCTAAAATTTTCCTCGCGAACACTTACGTGCAATTCATTAATTTTCTCCACCTTTTTGGCATTCTCATCTACATCTTTATAGCCCTGGGGCGGTGTATAAGCTCTTCTAGCAAGAAGAGTCGGGGGCATAGTCAAAGCTGTTACAAATCTAACAAAGTCAGAAATGCTATAATAAAAAGAATTACAAAACAGAAGAAAACTAACAACAACAACAATTTTATGAATGCAAAGAGGATGCAGAGGAAGAAGCTCGAGGTCAGTGGAACACTATTTCCTTAAAACAGATTCGCCCTCTTCGGAGTGCGCGCAGTCTAGTACGGACGTCTGCTTCCCAGGATACAACGAGCTTGCAGGCGACCAAAGACTGGCCTCGCCAGGCGAACCGAACTCGAGGAGAACTGGAGCAGTAGAGAAAGAGCGAGGAGGAGAGATTGCTTTTCGGTGTGTTTTGAAGGTTGAAGGACCGCGGTATTTATAGCGTGGTGAAGAGCGCCTCAAAGAATTTTGGCGAGATGGAGAGGTAACCGCCCACGACTCACGCAGTGGTAACGCATGATTCGGGCGGAGAAAAATCAGAATCGCCCACAACTCACGCAGAGAAAATCTGTAACCGCCCCCACATTTGGCGTGATCGCCTCCCATTCGCGAAATTTTCTCATGGATCAAGTCTGAGTATGGCTGAACCCGAACCCTACCCGATTGAATACCAAAAAAAATATTTCTGTAGGCAAAAGGTAGCTTGTTCGAAGCCCCTGAGATTTGGTGCGACATTCGTGTCCGCAGGTCGCGCGCCTACACACGAGTTCAGGCTAATCGGACTAGTTCAGATTCTGGGATTTGCACCCCTCCTGCGCGGGCGCGCGAGACACTATGTCCCCAATAAGAGCTTACCTCCTATTGTTGGGCTTTCACTTATAAATCCATCCTCATTCTTTGCTCTATCCAATGTGGGACTAAACTTCCCACTTGTTCTTGGCCCCCTTTGGGAACTATTTTTTCCCATTCACCAAATGCTATTTTTCAACAAAAGCGTCCTGTAATATATTAAATTCCAAATTAAATGCATGAAACTAATCACATGATATCAATTTTAATAATATGATCATACCAGGTTTTCACTCAAATACTTATGCTCGATCCGAGCATAAGGAGTAGATCCTAAAAAGTGATCATATAACTTCGATCTGCGATTCGCCGATGCCGTCTCACATATTTTCTACAAAATAAAGTACTTTATTAGTATGCGCGATGATAGTATATAAATGCAAAATAATTCCAAGATAATATTATAAATTAAAAATAATCCACCTTCTTCTCGCCCTCCCACTCGATAATGAGAGTCATCTAATTAAATGGAGGAACTCTCTTATCAAGCTCATAGATCCTCTTCCAATCAGCAGATATTTTTGTAAAATATCTTTTCTTGAGATCACTTTTCCAACACCGAATAAGCTTGGCCATTCTGGGGATAACATAATCCCAAGACTCGGGTTGTCCTCAAGACAATAATGATCCTGCAAGTTACATGGCCAAAAAATTACACTATAAGAACAATCATTGTGAATTGTAAACAAAATAAGTAGTATAATAAATAATTACCATGAGCTTATCCTTCAAATCTAACTATTATTACCAATTTTCCTTTTATATCCTTGAGTTCAAGGTTAATTTTTGGGTTATTTCAATCTTAGTCTCTCAAATCTTCAATATTTCCAAATTGGTCCCTCAAATCATCACATTGTTTACAATCAGGTCCCCCTAATTAACAACAGTTAGATTTAAAGGAATATTCACTCTAACTCAATTTTCAAAATTGGTCCATTAAAAATGCAACCCGTTTAAACCTGGTTGCCTTATTAAAACATGAAAAAACAAATCCATTAAAAACTCCTTTTTTCTCCAATGGATCTCATCTACACTCTAACTCAATTTCGATAGCTCTTTTTCCTCTCAACCTTATAAACTCCAAGAGAACTTTATCCAAACTATTATCATACATTTCTTTAGTAATTAAATCTCATTTAGCTCCTCTCAACTTCATTAATGAATATAGTAGACTCAAGTTCATCTGTAAATGAAGCCGAGAGCAGTGGAGGTCATCGAATCTGCTAGCATAAAGAATTAACATAGAATTCCTAATTAATTGAAAAGGACTATTATAAGTTCTGGTATATCATTAGTAAAAATAATATATGGTTACATGTTAATAACACATATAACTAAAAAATGATATATCTTTTAAATATTAAAATCCAACCCGTTTAGACCCGGTTGACCCGTTAAACCATGAAAAACCAAATCCATTAAAAACTTCTTTTTTCTCCAACGACACTTTCTCCTATCAATCTTATAAAAAACTCCAAGAGAACTTTATCCAAACCATTTTCATCCATTTCATTAGTGATTGAATTTCATTTAGCTCCTTTCAAGTTCATTAATGATGCTTGCAAGCTCAAGTTCATTCGTAAATTGAAACCGAGAGTAGTGGAGGTCATCGAATATTCTATTTTTGCATTTTAATATTAATATAAAATTCATAATTAATTGAAAAGGATTATGATAATTTCTGGAATATCATTAGTAAGAACAATATGGTCACATGTTAATAACACATATAACTAAAACATCTCTCTCAAAGTTTTAATAGAAGATAAACTGAGATCTTTTAAAAATTAAATCAAAAAGATATATTGTTCACAATTTATTCAGATCCAAGAGAATCCAGTTAACTATTTGTCCATATTTTTATCATGGATAAATATACTAAATTATTCATGTCTATCCAATGTCAAATTCAATGAAGCTAATATCTAAAAATCAAGCAATCCTTTACCTAGATAATAAATTGTTAGATTAAAACACATTAGGCCTCTCACCAATTAAATAGGAGTTAACTAATACAGAGGAACCCGATTGTAAACAATAGTATGGTGATTTGAGGGATGTGATAGCAATTTCCATGATTTGGGGGACTAATTTTGAATTATTGAATATTTGAGGGATTAATATTGAAAATGCATATTTTTATGTGGGGGCCACTCATTGGTGACGGGTAACAATCACTAATAAGAATTGGAGATGGTTGGTTGTAGACCCTTCACCAAAGAACATTGGTGACGGGGTAGCCATCCGTCACCAATGTTCATTGGCGACGAAACGATACCCGTCATCAATGGTCAATGTCGACGGGTAACACCCGTCGCCAATGGTTACCCGTCGCTAATAAGACTTGGCGATGGCTGTAGATCCATCGCCAAACAACATTGGTGACGGGGCATTGGTGACGGTTAGCCATCCGTCACCAATGTTCATTGGCGACGGAATGATACCCGTCATCAATGGTCAATGGCAACGGGTAACAACCATCGCCAATGGTTACCCGTCGCTAATACGAATTAGCGACGACTGCAGACCCGTCACCAAAAAACATTGGGGACGGGACATTGGCGAGTGGTAGCCATCCGTTGCCAATGTTCATTGACGACGGAACTATACCCATTGTCAATGGTCATTGACGACGGGGCAACACCCGTCGCCAATGCATACATTGGTGACGGTTAGCCATCCGTCACCAATGTTCATTGACGACGGAACTATACCCATTGTCAATGGTCATTGACGACGGGCAACACCCGCCGCCAATGCGAACATTAGTGATGGGGTATGGGCGACGGACCTTAACCCGTCGCCAATGCATACATTGGTGACGGATTCGGAATCCGTCACCAATACCCCGTCGCCAAAAGCTGATTTTCTACTAGTGGGTGATAAGCCGGTCGGCTCGCCTCGCGGCCTAGATCCGAGACGAAAGATGCTTCCGATCCAGATCCCGCTGGATGTCCAACTCCCAGACGAAAGGTGTTCTCCACTCGGACCCGACACAAGGCGTCTCAAATAGTGGAACGACTTGACAAGCGTCATCAAAAGTCACCCTGCATTTAATGAAAGTACAGTCAGCGCCCACACTTCACCACCCAGTCACCATCAAGCAATTAATGCGACGTCAATCATTATGACCTTTCGATCTAGAGCCTTCAAAGCTTCTCGGACACGCTATTACTCCAACAGTCCCGTCACTATGCAAAGACGACTCGGCCAATCAGTTGTCAGCATGTGTAAAGTAGGGTCTGAACCAAGGCTGCACACACTAGGCTGAAATTACCTACGTGCCCCCGTAAACCCTCTATAAATAATGGTGATTTCCACCAAGCCAAGGTACGCAATTTCACACATAAAAAGTTAACAAGACTATATTCTATTTTTCTCTTCAGATTAACTAGAAACAATCACTGACTTGAGCGTCGGAGGGCACGCCGAAGAATACAACCTTCGGTGCCTCTAACCTCGGTTATTTGTGTAGCGATGTACAGTTCAAAGACCCAAGACAAGAGAATCAACCATCAAAGGCGATTAAGCGACCCAAAAAATTAAGTTTAACCCTCCTAAATCACGTATTAGCTCACGTAAACAACTATGAAGAATTTTAAGGTGCAATTTAGGGTTGTGTTGATGTCAGATATTTAACAGTGGACTTTAGTGTGGATTATGGAGAGTTTATGGTCCCTCAATCTTCTTTGATGATTGATTATTGAGTAGAGGGTTCGATCCTGCACACAAATAATATGTAAGAGGATCAGAGTTGGGTTCTCCGGGGGTTCCTCCGACGGTCAAGTCAGTATTGATCTTAAGTGGGGGAGAAAAAGTATGATTATTGTGTGTTATATTGTGAAAAATTGCGTACCTTCATGTAGTAGACAATGCACCTATTTATAGCAGATCCAGAAGGGTAGTTGTGTAACTTTGGCCGAGTCTAAACAGTCAGCTTATTCGGCTGATATTTTATAGGTGTTGGCAGTGGGTGGTCTGAGTCACCTTTGTGATTAATGCGACGGTGACAGGGGGGAAGGTGCTTACGAGGTCCGATGAGTCATTAAGACTTTCGGCGGGGTGTAATAATGACTCCGACCGTGTATTTAATGCGATGGTGACTGGCTGTCGCCGATGGGTTCAAGAAAGACTGCCTTTCGTCTCGGCTTTTCGAGGGGGCCGAGAAATGATGCCTTTCGTCTCGGCTGCTCTAAATGGGGGTGCGTCTCGATTCGATCGACCAAGTGATAACGCAGTGAGTTTTAGCAGCATGGCCCGAGTGAGGACGCCTTTCGACTCAGCCCTCTTGGGAGGGTCTGAGTGAAGGCATCCTTTGACTTGGTCTTCATGATGTCGGTTTGAGTTAGCATACAGTTTATTTGAGGCACGTGTCCTCTCTTGGAATGGGATTAACACACAGTCATATCTATGGTACAACAGGTTGTAAAATGCACTTGGAAATAAATATATATTACCATAACCATGACATGGTAGAGTCAAATAAAATTCAATGTACGACATATAATTTCAAGTTTAACGTGCTCATGTGAGGATTCATGTAGGGGTGGGCACTGGGTCGGGTCGGCCCGCGAGCTCGGCTCGCTTTTGGGCTAGGCTCTACTCGCCCGACGCGGGACGGGCCCAACTCGGCCCGCTACAGTAGCGGGCCGGTGGGGCGGGCTGGGTTGGCCTTTGTGATAAGCGGACGGGTCTAACTCGGCACGCCAAATCCAGCGAGCGGGCTTGACCCGTCCCGCTGGCTCGCTTACCCTAAAAAATATTATCAATTAGGGTAAATTACACTACATTCCCATGAACTTTTAGTTGCATTTAAACCCCCATGTACTTCAAATTCACATTAATCCCCCAGTAACTTTTGTAGAAAACCCACAACATATTTTAAAGTTTGTTGTAATTTATTTCTATATTTTTAAAATAGTGGAACAATTAGTTGCCGCCCGTGGAGTAGGACTTGCTCCGAACCATGTAAAATCTATGTATTTGCGATGTTTGTCTCTGTCATTCTACACAAATATATAGTTTTACTTAATAAAATTATTTTTTATTTCTAGAATGGTTGCATTGTTAGTTAATTACATATAATTTTGAAGTGTTAAACAATGCTTAAAAACTATTTAAAAAACTAAAAACCATTTATAAAATTTTAAAAAATAAATAATAAAATATGGTGGATCGGCCGAGCGTGTGTCCGCGACCGATCCCGCCTAATGTTGTCCCTTGGCCCGGTAGTAGAGTCTAAACCGACCAAGCGATACAACCCGGCACGCTTGTCTCGATGCGGGTCGTGGACGCGTCTCGACGCCCTTAGAACGCATGGTGACTGGACGAGCGGCTTCGTCCGTTGCTCACCCCTAGATTCATGCAACATCTATCTGATATAGTATTTTTATGATGCTCTTGTGACAATCCAAGTAACGATTAGCTAATAACGGGATGGATAAACATGGAAATTGAATGCTAATTTTCATTCTCATATTTACGTGCCACTAGAAAATTATTTCAAAAAATCAAGAAAAATATAAAGCTCATTTTTCGCAAATGAGCGAAGTCTAATTTTCACTCCAGCTTTGTCAAAAGGACTAAGCTAGAGTGTGAACTAGTCTTGTGCTCAATTGAGAAAAAGTGAGCTTTATATTTTCCTTGGTTCTAACTAATCTAAATTACTGTAGGCTCCATTGCACTTAAATACCCTATAGATAGACATCATGACATATCTTCACATAGTCAGGAAACGAAAGATATTTTCTTGGTGTTTACCATTAAAAGGGTTTTTTTTATATTAGTCCCTCAAATCTTAGATTATTTAAGATTAGTTTATCAAATCATTGAAAGTGCTATCAGGTCCATCACACTTAAGTTATTTTCAAATTAGTCCCTCAAATCGTTGAAATTACTATTAGGTCCCCCAATTCTTAAATAATTTTGAAATTAGTCCTTCCAAATCAAGAGTAGAAGTAGCAATTGGAGGGATGACTTTGAAACACCTTATTGGAATTCGAGAACCAAATAGTGATTTTAACTATTTGGAAAACTAATTTCCCTTGAGGGGTGATAACTACATTATTCCATTTACACTATTTCTATACTACAAGAGACAAAGTGTAGGGTCCAATCTTTTAAATTTTTTTTCAATATTAATGACTCATCAAAGGAGCTCACACCTTCTCTCTTGTAGTGTAATAGTGTAGAAAAGTGTAGTGTAAATATCATTATTTTTTCCGTCAAATTGCTACCCCACGCTTGGTGTGAGGGACTAATTTCAAAATAGTATAAGAATTAAGGGATCTAATATTAATTTCAAGAGGGACTAAGTGCAACATAATCTAAGATTTCAAGGACAAGGGTAACAATTTCAATGACTTGAGGGGGCTATTTCCAAAATGTTAAAACATGTAAGGGACTAATATAGAAAAAAAACAAAACTCATCTTAAAATAAGTAGCCATAAAAACATGTACAGTAAAATCAGAGTTGCAGAGCTCTAGAAAAAATAAATAAAAAAATCCTGAGAGAGAGAGAGAGACAGATGCCAGGGCCAGGGCCTCACATAATCTACACACTGACCACAGGGATCGGCCTCCTCCGCTTAACCCACGGCCGCTTCAGCCCCCACCACTGCGTCGCCTACTCCCTCAACGCCTTCCTCGGCCCTGACCTCGGCTCCTTCGCCCAGTGGATCACTGAGTTCGTCCTCAACCTCGGTGGACGTTTCGGGGATCTCGCCATCAGAATTGTGCATGACCCATTTCTCTATGTCCTCGTTCTTGGCCTCCCCCTGTCGTTTGTCTACTCCTGGTTGTCCAATTGGGCTCTGCGCAGGCGATTTCTTGATTCTTGTTCTGGGGTGAGCTTAAATATTGTATTTTGTTAAGTTTTGGCACATGGGTTATGGGAATTTTGAGTTATTTTATCGGAAAAGATTGATTACATGTATCAAGTGGATTGAATTGTTCGATTTTGTTGTAAATTGTAAGGTTATTTGCGCTTTAATACCCTAAAGTTTCACCATTTTTGTAGTTTTGATTCCCTGGAGTTCTTTTTGATAATTTGATACCTCCAAAGTGCGAAAAACGGTTGACATATTAAGATGGGAAAGTGAATGGGAGACAATTTTCTGGGCAAGTTTTAGTTTTTTTGAGCATGGAGAAGGTTTGGAACAAAATTGGGGCTTTATGGTATCAAATTGTCAAATTAACGTCAATTTGAAAGTTTTGGGGTATTAATTATCAAAATAGGACTTCAAGATAGCAGAGTTGGGAAAAGGTTGAAACTTTGGGGTTTTAAAGTGCAAATAACCCTAAGCATTATAGTTTAGCAGGTGGATATGATTTCTTAGTTATGTTTTGGAGATTAAAACCTCAGACATTTTGTATTTGGTGGATTGGGTATGTAAACATTTGGATTGGTTATATATGGATGTTAGGCATGTTCGAGGTAAATTATAATTTGCTTTGTAAACTTTAGTTTCCTCTTTGAGGTATGAAATCTTCATAAGATGTACTGTTTAGTATCTGAAATTTCCGCAAAAAATTTATTGGCATTGAAGGCAAATTGAGCGTTTAGTTGGATTAAATATCCTGGTGTTTTGCTATATCATTTGGCCAGGCCTCCCTCTGAGTTATGGTATGAGGATGGCATGAGATGAGGCTGCCATCGACATTGAATTTTAGTAGTGATATTGGAGAAATCTGATCCTTGATGTTGATTTTTTTCATTACTGGCATACAGGAGCAACAGAATTGATATTTGATACAAAAGCTTCTTAGTAAACTAGTTGTTAATTGACGTGAATTAAATTTTGGATGTTTTCATGGATAACAATGAGAGTTTTGGGCCTTTCAAACCAATGGCTTTAAAATTCTTTTAGGACTGTTAAAATATTGTGTTTGATAATGGAATATGGGCGGCTTATGGAATAAGTCCACACAGGTAATCGTGTTCTGTACACCAAGAAAGAAATTAAGGTTCTGTTTGATGTATAAATCTTCATCAGATGATCCTTCTGCTAGAATTAATATAAAACTATAATCCTCGACCCTCACCATAACTTTGGAGTTTTGGTGTAATGGTTAGAGGGACTTTATTTAAGATGATATCAGAGCAACCCAGGTTCAAATGCCACCGACCATGAATTTTAAGCGGATTTTCTAAAAATTGGCACCGCTCCGTGAGTCTAGGTTTCAGCCCATAAAAAAGGGCGTTCAACTTGCGGGGGCATGTTAGAATTAATATAAAACTATAGAGGGACTTCATTTAAGAATTTCTTCTCTGAAATCTTAGTTTTTGCGCAAGGATTTAACTTTATGGATTTTAGATGCATGTTAGAATTAATATAAAACTATAATCCTCGACCCTCACCATTAGAATTAATATAAAACTATAATCCTCGACCCTCACCATTAGAATTAATATAAAACTATAATCCTCGACCCTCACCATAACTTCGAGTTTTGGTTTAATGGTTAGAGGACTTCATTTAAGAATTTCTTCTCTGAAATCTTAGTTTTTGCGCCAGGATTTAACAAAATGTATTAGTTTAATGGATTTTAGATGCTTAATCAAGATTAATTTATTTAAAATTTGATGGCCCACTTGTGTATTAGTACGTCTCATGGTCAGATTATAATAACAGTGCCTAGTAGAGATTTAACAAAATGTATTAGTTTTATGGATTTTAGATGCTTAATCAAGATTAATTTATTTAAAGTTTGATGGCCCACTTGTGTATTAGTACGTCTCATGGTCAGATTATAATAACAATGCCTAGTAGATTACCTTGGATGTCGTAATTTAACAGTATGTTTTGATATCGTAATTTAACAGTATGTTTTGATATGTTTAGGTTCCTCTAAACAGAAGACAATGCCTCTTGCTGCTGGCTGGAGGTTCCCTTTCACATTTTTTCCTCGATCATTTGTTTGAGGTGAGGGTTTAAAATTCTCTCCCAAGTTTTAGATACATGTACTCAATAATCAGTTGTCCACTAATTCATTCTTTGAAACAATCATAGCTGAGTACACAGTTTGGGATTTTATTCAAGATGTATTTGGGCAAGCCTTTTGATGCTTGGTCAACTTTCTAACTGAAGTATGTTTACTTGATTTTCATGGCCTCTGATTGATAAACATATGCCACTCCCATAGTTCTTTTATCATCTAACCTCCGTCTTGATTCTTTTACCTACTCTAGAAGAATTTATAGCTTTCTCATAGCTGGTAGAATTGCTTGTTCAGAGAATATATATATATATATATATATATATATATATATATATATATATATATATATATATATATATATATATATATATACAAGTTCCTATGAACTTAAGTTCATAATGAATAGTGATCCAACTTTTCTAACCACTCATCTTGCTTTGGGATCCGTGAAAGATATAAAGCCCACTTTGAGATTTGTGCATCACAAATCTCAAGATAAGATGAGTGGATAAAAAGTTGGTGCACCATTATTCATTATGAACTTAAGTTCATTTTCTGCTCTATATATATATATATATATATATATATATATATATATAGGGAGTAAGGAATATGAGGTGCTGCTCATTTAGTAAAATGAGCTCCCACTCACAAACATCATACCCCACACTCAATTGATGTGACCACTAAGTGGCCCTAAATACTATACACATTAGTGGGTAGCTCATTTTACTAAATGAGGTGGCGGCTCATATTCCTTTTTTCCATATATATATCTACCAAGTGCCAATTGGTCATCAAGGGCTTACAGCAGGCCTCGTCTTGTGATGCATAACTGGTCCTGTGAAGCTCGTATTTGCTTGGCTAAAATGCTACCTCCTAGTTAAAATCAGGTTGACAGCAGATTGTTGAAGAGCTTGATTAAAATTCTTTTATTTTCCATAATGTGAAAGACTAGAAAGATGATGATGAATTGGTATGCAAATCTTTTATGTTTCTTTGTCTGTTATTTAGGACATCTCCCTTCAGACATCTCATTGGCTTCTTCATGAACTATTAAGTGCACAGTGAGAGTCATTTTGATTTGCATTTGGTATGAGAAATTAACAAAATGACTTACCATCAACACCTTGCCATTTCTGTCTATGTTTTTCTATTCATCTTCCCTATATCTGTGGACTCCTCCAATGGAAAAACCCGGGAATTGTAAAGTTTCCGCCCTGTTTCTTTGTTAAAAAGGGTAAAATCCCAGTGGAGGGGAAACTAGTGCTTCGTAAAGTAGAACAAAGTTGGGTGAGGCCTATATAATGAGGGAATGATAAAACGCCTTTGACATCCTGATAAGTTTTCAAAACTGGCTATTTTTAGTTGTGATGTTTGAACTATGACCTAATTTTATTGAGGAACATGGTCTTGTGGTGTGAATAAGAACCTTAATGAGATGGAAGAGTGCCAAATGATGCAAAATACTATGATATACTAAGCATTCATATCGTAATAGGTATTCTAAATTTCGGTTTACTGCTTTCTGCTGTTGCTACTATTATTTTGTTTGTAGAGTCATTTATGTTCATCGTGCATGATTATCTTCCTATTCACTTTATAGGAAAATGGTCATTCTTCTACGTATACATGGATACTGAGCACAGGCTGGTGGGATGGTCGAGCTCCTATCAACCCAGATGCTGTTGTCGTAATCGGACTCCTCTGTACTTCTTTGCTTGGGGGATTTATTTACATTAACAGGTGATGTTCATGAAGTTTTGCATTTTGCATATATGCATATAGGATAACATGGAAATTTTGGAGGATGAGAGAAAATAAATATTGGTATCACCTGGAGAATAACCCACCTTTGCCCAATCTGTTTTATTTCTGAATTTCTTCATTTATATTGAGATTATTATAGCTCTGTACATTTGTGGCTGGCACAGACTTAAAAGAAATTTGATTGTTGCCTGGATATATAAATAGTTCACCAGATGGAATTAATTAAGAAAACGGCGTAACATACTCATCAAATACAGTGAGGATGTGGTCAGCTCAAGCTATAATTTTCAAATGCTTGTCTAACTATATGTACCAATTTGGTATCTTAATCATATTATAGAGATTTCGATGGTCAAATTTACACTTAAGTATGCTGTACTTTATACTTAATGCCAGTTTCAACGAAGATGCCATCAAAAGAGAATGAAGCGCATGAACCATAAACTCAATGGGAAAATGTCTTGTGCCAATAACAGCAAAATTTATTATTTTATTTTTTAAGGTTTATTAGTTCTTCTTTAACAAAATTTGTGATCTTTGTCTCTTATAGGTTCTTAATCATCATTGTGAAGCGATATTCATGTCCTTTTCTGCATTTCGTAATTATTCTATTGTATATCTTTTCATCTCGATAATTTCAACTTTTCTTCTGGTTATATTTTGCAGGGTGAAGCAAGGGGAATCTGTAATCACTAAATCAAACAGATCCTTGATGCTTATACTCTCAATAGCATGTTTATATTGCTTATGGTGTGTGATCCAGATATACTGGCAAGATCCTCCACAGCCTGCAATTGGTGAAGAGGCAGATCTCGGGGTTCTCTACTTCCTCTTTGTCTATTTTTTCCTCCCTCATAGCTTGTGCATTCTGTCATTAAACTCCAAGGATGAGTCTTTGGCTGAAATTTCTAACAAACAACTCCTCCCTTGGTAACAAAAGCTATGTATCATACTGTTATGTTTTATCCAAAGGGCTGAAACTTGGTACATTCAGCGGGAACCGAAGAGTTAACTGTATAAGGGAATAATTTAACTGTACTATTAGGGGCATACTCTTAGAGGGGCACGGTTTGCTCTTAACGACCATGCTTTCGCACGCTTGCATCACACCGAGAGAAGTTCCCATCAAAGTTCAATTTGAGATGAGTCATTTGGATAAAAGATGCATTTGTCTCGCCAAGCATTGTATTTGTATTCGCCCGTCTTGTTTTGGTGTAAATTTCTGTTGAAACATAGTTGTAACCATCAAAATTTGTGTTAATTGTAAGGATATGTGTTAGAAAATGCACCAACAAGTACTGTCTATGTTTGCAGTATTAACTATGAAAATTTTCAATTATATATTACTATGTCAATATTGCAATGTTTTGAACCAAAGATCTGCAATCCTAGTATCCTTCTGGGAAATGAAACAAATTTTGAAGCCAGTCATTGAGCTCTTAAATATTGGTTTATTTATTCGATTACATATTATATGAAAGACGTAAATAAAAACATACATATACATGGAAGCGAGCACGCACAAGTTTGAGATAAAACTAGTTTCAAACTAATTATGAAACCGCTTGTGCTACAGGTTAGAGATAGACTAGAAGGCCAATTTGGTCTTGTACTGGGGTTTCATAGTCAATTTGGTCTATGTACTTTATTTTTTCTCAACTTGGTATGTACACAGGAACTTTATACTCATATGGGTCCCCTATTTTATTTTTTCTCAACTTCGTTTCTATACTGGGCTTCATACTCAAATTGGCCACCGGACTTTATTTTAACTTTTAGCGTTTTGCAATAAACTCCCAATAACTTTCAACATTACACTAAATTTCCCGACAACTTTTAAAAATCACACTAAACCTCCAATAAATTTCAAATCATATTAAACTCCCAATAACTTTCAAAATAACATTTAACCGCCAATAACTTTTGAGAAAATCCCTAAAGTTAACAGTATGACATTTGACGTGGCACATGCAACCCACATGACTTAACAAGACTAGAATACTCCTTAAATTATTAAAAATTCATTTATGACCTTTTTATATTTTTAATCTGAAAAATAAAAATATCCCATTTTTTGTGATTCGTTTTTCTCTTGCTCGATCAGATTAGGGTCACGAATCCTTTTTTTTTTGGGTGCTGAAATTGTCCTTCAAAATGCCTTTTTATATATGTTCTTTCTTTTTGTTCTAATTTATGGTGGTTATCAGCAAAATGAGAAAACTTATTGGAGATTTTCTACAATTTGATTTTTTTTGGGGTTTAGTGTGATTTGGAAGTTATTGGGAGTTTATTGTGATTTTGAAAGTTATTGGGGGCGTGTAGGGTGATTTTTGAAAGTTCTTGGAGGATTTAGTGTGATGTTGAAAGTTATTGGGAGTTTACTGCAAAATGCTAAAAGTTAAAATAAAAGAGGGGACCAATTTGAGTATGAAGCCCTAGTACAAGGACCAAGTTGAGAAAAAATAAAATACGGGGACCAATTTGAATATGAAGCCCCAGTGCAAGGACCAAATTGGCCTTGTAGCCTCTTAGAGGTAAAACTAGTTTCAACTTGGATACAGGAGTAATTTTTTCCTCGTAAAGGATAATTAAGTATGAGATATTGAAAGATTTTGAAAAATCGTTAGAGATATCAATATCTATTAGATATGGTAAGTTACAGCAGATAAGGCCAAGTTTTCCATTTAAATGGTTTCATTATATAAGATAAGTTGGTATATATATTAAATTGGATTCTGCAGCTCACAAATTTTTTTACCAAATCGTGGGAGGTAAAATCATAAGTTCATTAAGAAGAGATCAAGAGAGGAAAAAGGTCAGCTTCTTTCTTAAGAATTTATTTAATATATGTGAACAACTCTCATAAATCCTAACTTTACCTACTTTTTTTTTTGACAAGATGCTGAGGAATGCAAGTAGGCGTTATGCCTTGGTGAAATCTAGCATGAAAAAGTTCAAATCACAGTTGAAGTTATTGGAAGGAATTCATGAAGAAAGCATTGAGAATAATCATGAAGAAGGAGAAAGAGGCTCATTCTATATACCTACTAGAGAACGTAGATATTATGGTAAAAGGCTTCTTTATGATGAGCAAAATGGCTGGATTGAGGAATTTAAGGAAGATATATTTTATGATTGTGAGCCGGAAAATATTGTAGAAAATTCTTCAAGTAGGAGTTTGGATGGAGCAAATGGGATCATCATTGAGAAACAAAGTTTTGAAAGCACCAGTTCTTATGAAGCAGATGAAGAGGTAAAACTTTGATCTACATATATACTAATGCTAGATTTCATAAGATTTTAATTATTTGTGGGAAAAGTTCTTGCTTTAACTATGAAAACTCACGTGAAATTTTTTATCAATAGGTAACTATTAAAAATAGAAGATTGAATTTTTTTATCATCTTTGGAATTTCTCTCTGAAAAGATAATGAAATTAATTTTTTATTTTAAAATTTACATAATGTATAAGTAAATAAAGTAAAATTATAGAAAACCCCTAAACTTTAGGGTTTGCGCAAAAATCCCAAGATTTCTCAATTAGGAAAACTATGTCAACAAGTTTCACTAGAATGCCATGACTGTTAGTTTTCACATGTTTCACATGTTATATGTCTTGGACAATTTATTTCTTACATAACTTAACTTTTACTGAAAGTGTTTTTCAATTTGTAGTTGATAGATATTGATAACGGTTGTTTAGTCGCTTGCCTTTCACAATAGTTCATGGTAGTTTTCTATAATTTCGAAGTTCTTATTAGTTTTCTCTAATTTTGAAAGTTTAGAGGTGTTTTATGCAAAAATTTCCAAACTTGTGGGGGTTTGTGTAATTTACTCATAAATTAATAACATCCTATATTACCCCATATAAGACTTTTGAAGCACTTTCAGCAACTCTAGTTTAGCCACGCCTTCCACATATTGGCAAGAGATACATTCACAATAAAAAATATAATGAAATTATTCATTTTATGGCAACAATATAAAAATTTTGAAGCATTTCAAACATGTCTAGTTTATAGTCATATCACCCAAGTTTAAATAAATAATAAACTAGTTTCTTCTAAATAACATATGGAGAAAATTTATGTTTTAACCTAAGGTTTTATTTTAATCTTTTTGCTGGCTGACCCTTAAATGCTAATGTAAAGTATATACTTTCTGATTCTGTAGAGAACCACAAGACGTCTTGAGGAGAATGAATTGGGGTTACTTGACCATAATAATTTTATAATGAAAATAGAACTTGAGAGGAAGAGGACTGATTTCTTAATCAGAATTTATCTACTCGGAGTCACTATTCTGGTTATTGGATTATGTAAGTTTTCTTTTCTTATATAAGTCTAAATAAATAACTAAAAAAAGTAAAGATCTGATCAAAGTCCAATTTTAATTTGATCTATGCTATATTTTTCTCCTAATTAAGCTTGTTATTCAATTCTTTTTAATGTTTTACCATATATTTACTTGAAAATTCTGCACATTTAACATTTTAACTAACACATTCTAAGATCCATATAACAATTTTTTACCCGTGTGAAGCACGGCTCACAGGCTCACATTGTTCTACTATAGTTCTTCGCATTCTCTTATGTACATATTAATTTTGTAATTTTCTTAGCTTGTAAGTATTATATAAGTTATACAAGTTAGTGAGATTATTGTTTTATTTCTTAATCCGTTGTACATATTAGTATGAACATGATATATAGGAGAACTATAATATGTCTATAGCAACACAAATTATATACACAGATATACAATATTGAAATTATTATTCTTTGTTGTAAGTTTATTACGAATTTCCTGCATATAACTTATAAGCATTATAAGATCCATATAATATCATGATTGCATTTTCTATGGTACTAAAAGTTTTTCCCCTTCTGAAAATACATGGTGAAATCAAACTTCCTAGTGTTCCACTAAAACGGTATTAGTAATAAAAACAAAAAGGAGGTATTTGTTCCCTACTAAAAGCATCTACAACAATCAGTTTACTGATATTCCTATTGTTAATAAGTATATCGAAATATTGATTGACAATTATTTTCTTTTATATATTTCAATTTCAATTTGATATCAAGAGGTGAGGGAGTAGTATCAAAGAAACAAATCTAACGTTCATCATCATATTTGCAATCTTTATTATATGATTTGTAATACCATTACAAAGAAATTTAACATATTGGATTAAAGAGTATATATATTTAATTAGTATTCTTGGGTAAATGAGATAATTGTTTTCTGTTGTATGATTAATTTATAGGTTATACATGCTACTTATAAATTATGACCATGATGCTATATCCTTAATTAATATTTTTATGTTGTTTTTTTCTTTTGCTCAGATGTTGGTCAGAAACTAAATATGTTGCCAATTGGAGGAAGACCATAAGGTGCTCGTTTCAACAATAAATAATTGTGGAGATGCCCAGAATTTTGTTTATTGAGGATTCTAAAACTGTTACCATGCTTTACAAGTTATCTCTAGTATCTTTAGCAACGAAAATGCATTCAGATTGGACATCTTTGTGCAATATATATTTACTAGGTCTTCCTTGTATTTGTTCAATACTTTTCTCTAGTAAAGTTCGTTCTATAATTATAAAATTATTCTCTTTTAGAGTTTGATAACCCACCACGGGTGACCCGGATGATTGGAAGGTTACATTGATCTTGATTTGAGACTTATGGATGGAATGAGTTGAGATTTTTGTTACATCGATATTGATTGTCCTTTTTGGGGTTCATGATCTTATTTATCTATCATTTTAATTTTTGTACTAATTAGTATGGCGAGAATATTGTCCTTTTAATTATTGAAAAGTGCTCCTTATAACAATATAGTTATGGGATATATTCAAATTTTATTATGGACGGTTCATTATTCGCAAACTATATTGTTAGCTTAATATGAACCGTTGTTTATATACTTGCAGTTACAGACATTTCCTTAATTAATGGTTGACTGAGCAAAACCATTTCCCATTTTAAGGGACACGACTTCAAGAGAAATATACTAATTGCGTACTGACTAATTAGCCCTTAAATACCATATAGTTTTCCATATATTTCAGTTATATACCATTCATGTTAAATTCACTGTTAAACATATCCTTATTATTTTTAAAATAGCATTATGATAGATTTAAATAGTGAATTTAGCAAACATTAAGAATTAAAAGCTCTAAAATTAGCTTGTGAGTGTCACATGAGGAAATTCATGTGAAATTCTCTCGCTTGCAAAATAAAGATATCAAAGTGCAAATTTTAAAATTTTAGAATATATAGGTGCTATAAAATACTATAAGTACAACCTATATGAAACTATAAGGTATTTAATTGCTAACTAGACTTGTGTATTTATGAAACTTTTCTAATTTAGTTTAGCTACAGTCTCCATGAATAGACTAATTCTCCGATTTTTTCCCTTAAAAAGGGAAGAAGAACACTCTGAATTAAGTTTTGAGGATGGATGCAAAGTGCAAACTTTTCCGGGATATATATACGATGTAGTTCTAATTCTTGATTATTATAATATGAACTAGAGATTTGCTCGATTTCAAGATATAACTCTAATTGATCACTCCGAAATGTAAATGTGAGATTGACTATCATACATTTTCTAGAAATGATATCACGTGCTTTAATTCTTAATTCTCTTTTCTAATATGAATAATAACAATTTCTACAACTTTTCTTTTAAAGAAAAAGAAAATTGGGGCAAATATCCAATTTTATCTCGTATCTAATACAAACGTAAGGGTATACTATTTAAGGAATGACTCAATAATGCATCCTCTTAAAACAATAGCTCAAAAATTATTTCTAGCGCAGGTTTTCCATGCTAATGTTTCTTAAAAGTGATAAATTTAATTACTTATTTTTATCACAAACTTTCAAAGTGTAACTAAGCATAGTAAATTTTTTTTTTTTTTTTGGTGTTATGAGTAAATGGGGGCATGAGATTCCCGAGCAATTTATCATTAGAAAACAGCTATGAAATATACGTGCATTGTGTCAGGAGAAGAGTAAGGAGAAGTATAAACATAGGAGATAAGAGAAAATATTAGAAGATGGTAACATTTGCTTTCTAAATCAATGGGTCATACAGATTCTACTCAATCGTAACAAGAAGACTGTATCCATAACTCACCATTTTTTGCCACATTTAGTTATTTCGAGTAGTTGGCAAATAGTTTTGTGGAGGCAAGCATTCATGACTTCATGAGCTATAACCCACAATTTTGACCATTTTAGTTGTTTAGACCCTTTGGCAAATAATTTTATGGAGGCCAAAATTAAAGATTTAATGAGTTATAACCCATAATGTTGGTCGTTTTTAATGGTTGGCAAATAATTTTGTGGAGGCAAAAATTTACGATTTTGTGAGGTATAACCCATAATATTTTGATCGTTTTTAGTGGTTTCAACCCGTTAGCAAATAATTTCATAGAGGCTAAGATTCACGATTTAATGAGCTATAACCCATGATTTTTGGTCATTTTTAGTGATTTTGACCCGTTGGCAAATAATTTTAGAAAGAAAAAAATTCACCATATCATGAGCTATTACCCACCCTTTTTGACCGTTTTTAATTGTTTTGACTAGTTGGCAAATAATTTCGTGGAGACAAACATTCATATTTTCATGAGCTATAACTCACGATTTTTGGCTATTTTTAGTTGTTTCAACCGATTGACAAAAATTTCACGATGGCTAAAATTCACAATTTAATGAGCTAAACCTAGATTTTATGCTATTTTTAGTGGTTTCGACCCGTTGGTAAATAATTTTATAGATGCTAAAATTCATTATTTAATGAGCCATAAACCATGATTTTTGGCTATTTTTAGTGGCTTTGAGCCATTGGCAAATAATTTCATAGAGGCTAAGATTCACGATTTAATGAGCTATAACCCATGATTTTTGGTCATTTTAGTGATTTTGACCCGTTGGCAAATAATTTTGTCAAATCCAAAAAATAATTAAAATGGTAAAACAATCATGGGGTATAGCTCATGAAATCATGAATTTTTACCTCCGTAAAATTATTTGCCAATAGGTCAAAACCACTAAATATAGCAAAAAATCGTGGGTTATAGCTCTTGAAATCGTGAAGTTCCTTTACAAAATATTTGACAATGGGTTGAAACTACTAAAAATGGCCGAAAATTACAAGTTATAGCTCATGAAATCGTGAATGTTTCCCTCCGCGAAATTATTTGCCAACTAGTCGAAGAAACTAAATATGGCCAAAAATAGTGGGTTATGGGTCATGAAATCGTGAATTTTTCTCTTTGCAAAATTGTTTGCCAACGGGTCAAAAGAACTAAAAGGGCTAAAAATTGTGAGATATATCTCATTAAATGGTGAATTTTGGCTTCCACAAAACTATTTGTCAACAGGTTGAATGTAATATCTTTACTAACCAAAGATAGAAAATTCAATTCGAAATTGTTGAGAGTTATTCTTAAAGAGTTGACGTAATCGATGTTTAATTGGGATTCAGATGAGAGATATTTTGTCTAATTACGTAAATTACCTTAAATTTCTAAGTGATGTTAAGTATAAAGAAGAAAGTGTGTGTATATACATATAGGGAGAGACTTAGAGCTGTAAAGTTGGGTAAATGAGACAACAACTTGAAAAGTTGGGTAAATGAGACAGCAACTTGAACTACGGAATAACATAAATAAGGTTATATAAATGATGTAAGATATCAATGTATAAAGAAGGTTGGAGTTCTATGTAAATTGTAAGTAAAATAAAAATAAACAAAAGAAGATGGAGCAGCAACCCACGCACCAAGGGCAAGGAGCAGCTATAATGGATAAATATCAATAACCATGGTAGAATGAATAAATGCCATCAAAGTAGGCGGGTGGTAGGGCCGTTCGAGCCGTGTCCGGCCCGTCGGGCTAAAAGTCTGCGGGGCGATTCGGGCGGCCGGGTTAGAGTGGATCGGGCCTACTTCTCTGATCCGGGTCTAGGATTGAACCCAGTCCGGCCCACGACCTGCCTAGGTGCGGGCCGGGTCTGACCCGACCCACGGCTCGTGGGTCATGAGCCTGCCCATGAGTTTTTCGTCCAACTTTGACTTCTTTTTTTTTAAACCTTTTTAATTATATTAAACTTGTATTTACAATTATAAAATTATTTCTAATTTATTTTTTAGTAATTTAAACTTGTATTAAACTATTTTTAAACTTGTATTAAATTATTTTTAAATTTGTATTAAACTTTTTAATCCTTCCAAGTAGACAGCAACGAGCTTAAAGATCGTTGCTTTGTTTCTCAATGGGCCAAAAGACCCACGAGCCAAACACCTATGACATTTTGGCTTTGTTGGTAGCTAACTGTAGACCCAAAGGGCTAAAGGAATAGCTAGTCTTACCAAAAATTATATTATGGGTCGGGGCGGATTAGACGTGGGTCGGGCCTACTTCTCTGACCCCGGGTCTGGGGTTGGACCCGGCCCGACCCATGACCCGGATATATCATGGGTCAGGTGCAGCGACCCACGCAGGCAAGTTGTGCCCATGGCCGAGCAGGCGGGTCGGCCGCGGGTTGATGAGGGCCCATGACCCTATCAAAGTATGAGGTGTCAAAAAATGATGAGGTTGAAACGTGTGGTTAGGTGTGGCTAGCTTAACTTGTAAGAAATTTAAGATTACATAAGGGGTCAAATAGAAACTTGCCAATATGAAGTTCAATCAAACCTCCCCGCGAACTAGTTACATGGCACTGCAAGGAAAATTTGTAAAGGTGTCAAAATAGAAAATTGCCAAGTAGTGAAAACAGTGACATTGAATTGGTGGATTTACATTGTTCGGGCCAACTACGCATATGAAGCTGGCCCTTACTTCGGATAATAAAGAGAGTTAACAAAATATTTAAGATTTGAATAATGAGTGTGTACTGGAGCATAGTATATGGCGTTGAGGGCGGAAAGTATCCCATGGGGACGAGTGCATTGCACCCGTCCTCTGTGAACCGCTGAATCCCCAGTGGTCAAGGCTGTCCCTATAGGGACGGATGGCCCATGGGATACCTCCTCCGTTGAGGGAGTTAAGTAGTGGCTGAGAGTACCGAAAAAGTAAAGTTTATAAGAGCGTGTTCGAAGGGTAGTCAATGAGGAAAGAAAAGAAAAGCGGATGATTGATACTTGATGGCAAAATAAAATGCTACACTAGCTATTAATTAGCTACTGTACGTATACCTCCTATGAGAGGCAACAAAAGGAGGGCGACGCAAAAGCTAGAAAATTTGTAGATTGAGGTAAGTAACTCATCCCTTTCAAATTTAGAGTTATTTGTTTACTGTCAGTAAATTTCCGTACGAGCTCCTTTAGTATGATTAGAAACCTATAGTTTGATTTCACGTCTCATATTCTCTGAATCAAATATGGGTATATCTTCGTTCTTAAACAGAATTAAATAGCTATCATGGTCACCACTTTTATATGAAAAAAAATCATTAGTAGAAAATTTTGAAGTCTTATTTGATGCTTGACTGCACATTAGATTTTGGTATATAAAATAAATAATAATAATTTTTTACTTTTACCCAGAGTCCAGATGGATATGTTTATATGAATAATTGTGGATTTGACAATATTATTTTTAGCAAGATTAGTTCACGTGAGAAATATTAGTAATTACTCTTTCTAATGGACAATTTGTGAAACACTTTTATATATCAATTATTTCAGACAAGTAAAACTGCAGAAGAACTATTATTGAACTTCTTTCAAAATATTTTAATATAAATTAGATCGTTCAGAGACATTTGACTAATAAACTATGATATTTCTAAATTGCCCTAGAGGGGTGAATAGGGCAATATGCTAATCTAATCCGAATTAAGGCCAATTAAAACTAATTAACAAATTATATCCTAGTAAGAATGATATTCAATAAGATTATATGCAAGGATATTTAAGCAATACTAAATAAAATAGTGGATGAAATGATCAATAAAAATTGGCGAAATAGGTAATAAGCACAAATAAAAATGAACGCCAAGCAAACACAAACAAACGATATGATCACGAGTTGGTCCCCGCCTACGTCTCCCTCCTTCCGAGGAGATCTCCACTATCACAACCGGGTTTTCTCGCTCACCGAATAACGTTTACAACATCTACACATTCGGTTTCTAGCTCACGAAAACTTTACAATCTCTCACAATTGCAATCACACAACCTCACCTTCTAAGTGTCGGTCTCAAGCCGTGTTTCCCTCAAGTGCTCGGATTTACTACCTCTCCCTAGGCTTTACTACCGACGCCACTCCTCTTGGGACAACCCGTCTCTCACCGCACACTTCTCGGTGTCCTTGTGTATTACAATGTGAGTCCTCACAATAAGCTCAAAATACAAATTTTATTCTCTACAATGGATGAGAACTCAATGTAGCTCACTCTCTAAGTTACACTACCCACAACTCAAATTATACAATGTATGCAAATACTATAAGCTCAATGGTTGTGTGTGTAGACAAAGAGAAATAATCAAAACTAAACTCAAATAAATTCTAGCTTATGGAAATGAAAATCAAACATATAAATCGCTAGATATGAGTTTAGAAAAACTTCTCTAGATGACAAGAGAGAAGGAGAAGAGTTGAATGCTCAAACACCAAAGGATGATCTCCTCAAGCTCTTGTGAAAATTTCTTCACAAACTAAACTTCCAAACAAACTAAACAAACACTTAAACTCTTCAAAAACGTGTTTAAAACCTTCTTGATTATTACTGAAATAAATGAGGGCATGGGGTATATATAGGATGAAGAGACAAAGCCTAAAACCCAAGAAAATCCCAGCAAAAACGCTCAAAAATAAAAACTAGCCGTTACTAGCCGTTATAGGCTGAAAAGACCAAAATACCCCAAAATCCAGCATTCTGGAAATTTGTATATCTAGTTTTGTAAAATCAATTAAAAATAGTAAATCAATTCCAAAAATCATGAAATTTTGAGAGAAGTTTCTAAACATGTATATGAACATGTTAGAGAAATAATTTCTAAAATATCACTTCCATTTATGATAAATAATTGTTTCAGGACAGATATTTCAGATTCTGAAAAACTGCTAAAATGCTTGACATTGTAAAATCAATTTGACATAGTAAATCAACTCCAAATATTATGAAATATTTAGAGAAGGTTATAAAGATATAAATAAACATGTTAAAAAATAATTTCGGAAATATCACTTCCCATTTGTGAGAAATAATTATTTGAACACAAATAAACAGTTTCTAAAAACTGCTGAAAACTTCTTTTGTAAACTCAATTGAAAATAACAAAACAACTCCAAAATTAGTAAAAATTGGGAAAATGTTTGTATATATAAAGATAAACATGTAAACGAAGAAATTTTTCAAATTTCATTTTCCAATTGTTAAAACTCAATTGTTTTGCAAAAACATGAAAAATAATGATATGTGAAAAGCATGATTTTGAGCAGTTGGAAAATGCAATTTGAAAAATTTCTTCGTTTACATTTATGATCAATTGTTTTGCAAAATGCATTTTCCAACTGTGGATGATCATGGCAAACATATGGATGATCATGGCAAACATCAATAAGCATGGTGAGTATAAAATAAAAATATAAATAGGGATTGCTCCCCTATCAAAATGCCATATAACATATGCAATGGATGATCATGGCAAACATATATATGTGAGTAAACATACTAAATATCACTCACATACAACAAGACTATGAGAGCACACATGGATATATCAATATGTAAAAGTGTATCTCAATACACAAAATCATGTGAAAATAGATTTATGAAATCAAAATAAAGTAAAACATGAGAATCATGCAAAAAGTTTTCAAATGAAAATAAATCACTCAAATGAAATCATAAATCACAATTTAAATCACAAAACCAAAAACAATAAAATTTGCCATATTTGACAATAAGGCAAGAGGGTACTCAAATCAAGCAAATATTTGAATAAGAATACTCAAATCACTTCTTATAAAACAATCTCTTGGCAAGGAAACATGCCAAAAATAATGTCGAACTATTATGTGTTTTATCCACAAGGATCAAAAGAAAATATGCTTAGGATAAAATAAACGGTAATAAACTTGAAGTACATTCGACAAGAGAACAAATAAGATTGTTTCAACCCATGTGAATACCGGTAAACATAAACAATACATCAGGAGGTTGCTAAAAATAAGGTATGCTCAAAAATGATGTTTGATCAATAAAAGACATATTCTTTGTAAATTTGATCAAACCACACAAGGAATACATTATAAAGCACAAGAATGATGATCCATAAGCTCAAACATGTAAATATCATCATAAAGGTGTTTTATAATGAATTCAAAAGTACAAGCACATTGATCATACCAAAACTACATAGTTCAACACCAATCCTTCAAGACATATAATAATCATGAACTATGGTTTTAAAATCCAAAATAGATCATATTTGTTTTTAATAAAAGCAAGAGAGGTGAGCACTTCAAGCTCTTGAAACTAATTTCAACCCATATAAATTTTAGCCGGTAAACATGATTTGGGAAATAAACACCAATAAATCCGGGGTTAATCAAACACAAACCTCTCATATAAATGATGTTTGATCAATAAAAGATATATTCTTTATAAAATTTGATCAAACCACACCAAGAATACATTATAAACCACCAAATAATGATCCATTAGCTCAAACACATAAATAGCATCATGTAAGTACTTTATAATGATTCCATCAAGCACAAAAACATTGTTCATATTGAAAAACAAAAATTATTTTAAAATTTTCAATAATGTAGAACAAATACTTCCCTTTAAAGATTTAAAAAAATTGTTTATAATAAAAATCTCAAACAAAAATCATCTTTAAGAAAAAAAATGTAAAAATTCGTTCTTAAGGTTAAACATGTTTTGGTACCCAATTACTCTTGGTACTGAAGAGTTTAGGGACATGACCCCTATCATTAAAGTTCAATGCCCTAGGGTTATGATCCCTCTTGGGCACATTTGGTGCACTAGTCCGGTCAAGGCAATTGTGCAATTTGTGTTGACCATGTAGATGTGCATGAGGAGCATTTGCAAATAAAGATGGACGTTTAAAAGCATTTTGCAAATGAGAAACATCATCAACCAAAGGTGGTCTTTTTGGAGCATATTGCAAACTAAAAGTTTTTTGCAAATCAAAACAAAATTTCGCAAGATGTCCAAACCTACCACAAACATCACATTTAAAACTATGTGGTCTACTAGAAATATTTGGCAACCATGATTTCTTTTTCAAATCAAAGCAATATTTGGCCAAATGACCAAAACGACCACAATAATCACACTTGAACACACTAGCATGCTTATGATGAGCAAAAGGTGCATGTGCATGACAATGTGTATGTGATGATAAAGCTTGATGGGATGCACAAACATGATTAGGCTTTTTGGATTTTTGTGCATTATAACAAAATTTAGCACTATGGCCTTTTCGGCCGCAAATGGAACACTTATATATTTTGTTATACATGTGTGCATAGTGTGTAGGTTTCTTGGAAGCATTTACACAAGACTTTGCACACAAGTCCATAAGCTTATCATTATTAGCAATGCATGTTTTAAGGGTTGAATCTAGAGATGATATGCGATCCTTAACATGATTCAACTCACCATTATGCATACAAGCATTGTTATTAGAAGTAGAGCTAGCATCCTCTAAAATGGCATCATTTTTCTCATGAGTTATGCTGGCCATGGATGAGATCAAATTTTTATTTTCCAAATTTAATAAGTCATTATTTTCTTTGAGCATCTCATTTTCTTTAACAATGACATTAAATTTGGAAACTAGCATATCATGATCGGATTTTAATTCTACATGCTTGCTTTGCAAATCAATAAATTTTTTATGCAAATTGTTGTAGGCATGCAATGATTTTTCACTAGTACAAGTGAGTTCATCAAAAGATAAATCACTATCGGAGTTAGACTCGCATACCACACTAGGGCTATCGCCTAGTGGCCGTGTGCATGATGATGATGATGATGCTCCAACCTTGCTTGAAGTCGATTCCGCCAATGCGCGTCGAATCTTCTCCAAGTCACCTTGATGTGCTTGTATAAATTTCCATAATTTGTAAGCACTATCAAAATGAGCAAGTTTGTTAGAAATAGAATGATCAAAAGCATTAAGCAAAAATTCTAACAAAATCTTGTTCATAATAAACAATCTTTTATCATTTGTGCTCCATTTAGATTTATACAAGTTGGGCACAACATATGCACATTCAATGATTTCCCATATATCTATATGTTTAGATCTAGCAAATAATTTAAATCTAAACATCCATTGTGCATAAGGAAAATCATTAAATAAAGGAGCAACATGTGGATCATAGCCTAAACAAGGTGCACAAGCATATCCATAATAAATATATTATGCAAGCAAGATATAAAAATCACAAAACTAGATTAGCAATATACTAACTTAGATCTTTGACTCTAGGTTGTTAAGCCTCTAATCAAAAAGCACCAAGCTCGATACAATTGAAATTGCCCTAGAGGGGTGAATAGGGCAATATGCTAATCTAATCGAATTAAGGCCAATTAAAACTAATTAACAAATTATATCCTAGTAAGAATGATATTCAATAAGATTATATGCAAGGATATGTAAGCAATACTAAATAAAATAGTGGATGAAATGATCAATAAAATTGGTGAAATAGGCAATAAGCACCAATAAAATGAGCGCTAAGCAAACACAAACAAGCGATATGATCACGAGTTCGGTCCCCACGACCTCGTCTCCGCTCCTCGCCTCGAGGAGATCTCCACTATCACAACCGGTTTTCTACGCCACCGAATAACGTTTACAACATCTACACATTGGTTTTCTAGCTCACCGAAAACTTTACAATCTCTCACAATTGCAATCACACAACCTCACCTTCTAAGTGTCGGTCTCAAGCGTGTTTCCCTCAAGTGCTCGGATTTACTACCTCTCCCTAGGCTTTACTACCGGCCACTCCTCTTGGGACAACCCGTCTCTCACCGCACACTTCTCGGTGTCCTTGTGTATTACAATGTGAGTCCTCACAATAAGCTCATAAATACAAATTTTGTTCTCTACAATGGATGAGAACTCAATGTAGCTCACTCTCTAAGTTACACTACCCACAACTCAAATTATACAATGTATGCAAATACTATAAGCTCAATGGTTGTGTGTGTAGACAAAGAGAAATAATCAAAACTAAACTCAAATAAATTCTAGCTTATGGAAATGAAAATCAAACATATAAATCGCTAGATATGAGTTTAGAAAAAACTTCTCTAGATGACAAGAGAGAAGGAGAAGAGTTGAATGCTCAAACACCAAAGGATGATCTCCTCAAGCTCTTGTGAAAATTTCTTCACAAACTAAACTTCCAAACAAACTAAACAAACACTTAAACACTTCAAAAGCGTGTTTAAAACCTTCTTGATTATTACTGAAATAAATGAGGGCATGGGGTATATATAGGATGAAGGGACAAAGCCTAAAACCCAAGAAAATCTCAGCAAAAACGCTCAAAAATAAAACTAGCCGTTATAGGCTGAAAAGACAAAATACCCCAAAATCCAGCATTCTGGAAATTTATATATCTGGTTTTGTAAAATCAATTAAAAATAGTAAATAAATTCCAAAATTATGAAATTTTGAGAGAAGTTTCTAAACATGTATATGAACATGTTAGAGAAATAATTTCTAAAATATCACTTTCCATTTATGATAAATAATTGTTTCAGTACAGATATTTCAGATTCTGAAAACTGCTAAAATGCTTGACATTGTAAAATCAATTTGACATAGTAAATCAACTCCAAATATTATGAAATATTTAGGAAGATTATACAGATATAGATAAACATGTTACAAAAATAATTTATGAAATATCACTTCCCATTTGTGAGAAATAATTATTTGAACACAAATAAACAGTTTCTAAAAACTGCTGAAAACTTCTTTTGTAAACTCAATTGAAAATAACAAAACAACTCCAAAATTAGTAAAATTGGGAAAATGTTTGTATATATAAATATAAACATGTAAACGAAGAAATTTTTCAAATTGCATTTTCCAACTGTTAAAACTCAATTGTTTTGCAAAACATGAAAAATAATGATATGTGAAAAGCATGATTTTGAACATGAACAAGTATTGAGATCTTGTGATTTGGTTTATGGACTTTATATAAGATATAAATTAATGTGATAAAGTCAATGAACCATGAATATAATAAATTCTCAATTTTAACTTGTTTTGCCTTAGAAGCAAAAAGTGTGTATGCGTGCATGTTAGTGCATGTTTGAAAAGATATAAACTTGAGATTTTTTTTCAAACACATTTTGAAACACTTTCCAATGGATTTATAAACTTGAGAAAAGATATAAAATCATGTCGTTAAGTCTATAATCCAAAACGGTGATAAATCAAAATAAATGTGTGTGTGTATGAATCTTGAGCTCTAAGTATAAACACACAAGTATAAACCTAAACTAATGTACCCAAGCTTGAGATCTACAATAAGCTTGTCTTGGTTGCGGATGAAGCTTGATCTTGAATCTTGACTTGAATTGCATTGCTTCACTCCACTATTCCTCCCATCCTCCAATGGATATGATCGTGTAGGCGCAAGTCCATCCAACCTCCAACACCTTGTTTGCCTAGAATAAACATGAAAACACAAACACTAGACAAACGAGATTAGTTATAAATTGTTTGTTAAAACATCATCAAAACCAAGGAACTAACAATTTCTACTAGCAGTTACTTGATTCGAAGAATTTTATCCAAAGAATTTTTTAATGACTTTCCTTGGAATCAAAAGATTCTACAAAAATTATCATCAAATATATAATTATAAAATAAAGCCTCTAGCCACTGGGGATTACTGTTACTGTTTTGGACCCACTCAAGAAAACAAGTAGGGTTACTGATATGAATTCAGGATATTGCACATAAGATTTGTCTAGACCCCTTGAAAACGTTCAAGGAGGTTTTGTCTGGACCCTTTGGAGACGTTCAAAGGGGTTTTTAAACTAGATGTCCGTTGAGATTACTGAATTCATTGTGCTTACTGAATCATTACTGTAATGTTATGGACCTGTTGGATAACACCATCAGGGATTTCTGGACCATTGGCTTAGAAGGCATAAAATAAGAATAGTTTGTGCAAATTATCAACTTTGATAGACAATGGATTTCATGAATTACTATGAATTTGTTACAGATCTTTTTACCTTATGTATTTGATAATCGTCTTGAAAATTTGAAATTATTTGTTTAATTTACTATAAGTCGCTTTTGGTGAAACTAAATTATTTTTGTCAATGAACATAAAAGTTAAGACTAATTTTGTACGGGTTCTTTCTGAACTGTATTCTATTCTATTTGGACTTGTGAATGGAAATTGATTTACCGAAATTATAATAATATTTTCTGTAAGCCTAGAGTTTTGGAAGTGTATGGTTTACTTACTGAGTTGTCGTACTCATTCCTTTCCTTATATCTTTTTTTAGAGTAAAACCAGATAGTAGCCATACTCATTTGAATGGTCGAGTTTTGAAGGGGAATTCGGACAACTGAGATAATAAGGTTAAGGCCTTTACCTGTAGTTATGATGATATTAATTTTAATTGTGTATGTACATATCAGTATAATAGTTAGAAGTTTTAATATTTACTTGAGTTATGGATTTGTGCACTATGTACATAGAATTTCAAATAATAGTGATTTGTGAGCTATACAAGATCTGGAGTAATAGACTGAATATTGATCTTCTTAATGGAAATTGCGAAAGGATCTAAAAATGGAATTATTGCTCTGGGAATTTGATGATTGATTGCACTGTTTCTTCGTGACCTCGGGTTTAAATTTTATTTGGATCCTGGGGGCGTGACATTGAAACTACTAAAAAAAGGCTAAAAATTGTGGGTTATAGTTCATGAAACCGTCAATTTAGATTCTGCGAAATTGTTTGCTAAGAGATTGGAATGACTAAATATGGCCAAAAATCATTGGTTGTAGGTCATGAACTCGTGAAGTTTTACCTCAGCAAAATTATTTGCCAACTGGTTGAAATAACTAAATATGCCAAAAATCTTGGGTCATAGCTAATGAAATTATTATATTTTACCTCCATGAAATTATTTGCCAACTAGTCGAAACAATTAAATATGTCCAAAAATAGTAGGTTAGAGCTTGAGAAATCGTGAATTTTTGGCTCTGGGAAATTATTTTCCATGGGATCAAAATGACTGAAGATGGCAAAAAGTCATGGTGTAACTCATAAAATCGTAAATTTTCGCTCCGCGAAATTATTTACCAGCGGGTTGAAACCACCAAAAATAGCCAAAAATCATGGATTATAACTCATTAAATTGCAAATCTTAGCCTCTATGAAATTATTTGCCATTGGGTCTATACCACTAAAAATGGCAAAAAATCAAAAGTTGTAGCTCATGAAATGGTAAATTTTTGCCTTTGCGCAATTATTTGCCAACTAGTTAAAAAAAAATAAATATGGCAAAAAAATCATGGGTTATAGCTCATTAAATCGTCAATTTTAGCCTCTATGAAATTAAATGCCAATGGGTTGAAACCACTAAAAATAGATAAAAAATCATTGGTTATAGATGATTAAATCCTGAATTTTGGCTTCCACAAAATTATTTGCCACAGGTCGAAATAACTAAAAATGGGTAAAAATCGTGGGTTATAGCTCATGAAATACTAAGTTTTTGCCTCTTCAAAATTATTTACTAACGGGTCGAAACCACTAAAATAGATAAAAATCATTAAAATGACCAAAAATCGTGGGTTATAGCTCATGAAGTGGTGAATTTTTGCTTCTGTGAAATCATTTGACAATTGGTCGAAACAACTAATTATAGCCCAAAAAAAAGGGTTCTAGCTCATGAAATCCTAAAGTTTGGGCCCATGGAAATTATTTGCCAACTGATAAAAATCATTAAAAATGACCAAAAATCGTGGGTTATATAGTTCATTAAATCATGATCAACGGCCTTTGCAAAATTATTTGCCAACAGGTCCAAACAACTAAAAATGGCAAAAATCATGGGTTATAGCTAATGAAATCACGAATGTTTGCCTCCGCAAAACTATTTGACAACTAGTCGAAACAACTAAATATGGTAAAAAATGCTCGGTTATAGCTCATAAAATGATGAATTTTTTTCTCCGCAAAATTATTTGCCAACTAGTTGAAACAACAAAAATGGGCAAAAATTATGGGTTATACCTCATGAAATCGTGAATTTTTGCATCTATGAAATTATTTGCCAACGGATCAAAACCGCTGAAAACATTCAAAAAATCGTGGGGTATAGCTCATGAAATCATAAATTTTTACCTCTGCAAAATTATCTCCCAACAGGCCGAAACCATAAAAAATAGCCGAACATTGTGGGTTATACCTCATTAAATCATGAATTTTGGCTTCCCCAAAATTATTTGCCAACGGGTTGCAACTACTAAAACTAGCCAAAAGATGTGGGTTATTACTCATGAAATCGTAAATATTTGCCTTCGCAAAATTATTTGCCAATAGGTCGAAACCACTAAAAATACCCAAAAATCATGGGCTATAGCTCATTAAATCATGAATTTTAAATCATGGGCTATAGCATAAACTCGTGGGTCATAGCTCATTAAATCATGAATACTGGCCTCCACGAAATTATTTGCCTATTGGTCAAAATCACTAGATATAGCCAAAAATCATGGGTTGTAGCTCTTGAAATGGTGAAAATTTACCTCCGTGAAATTATTTGACAACCGGTCAAAACAACAAAATATGGCTAAAAAACGTGGGTTACAGCTCATGAAATCATGAATTTTAGCCTCTACGAAATTATTTGCCAGGAGATCGAAAGGACTAAAAATGGCAAAAAATTATAGGTTATAGCTCATCAACTCGTGAATTTTTGCCTCCGTGAAATCATTAACCAACTGGTCAAAAAACCTAAATATTGATAAAAATTGTGGGTGCACTCATGAAATTATTTGCCTATGGGTCAAAATCACTAAAATGTATAAAAATCGGGTTATAGCTCATGAAATCATAAATTTTACCTCTAGAAAATTATTTGCTATTGGGTCGAAACCACTAAAAATAGCCGAATCGTGGGTTATAGCTCATTAAATCATGAATTTTGGCTTCCTAAAAATATTTTCCTACTGGTCAAAACCGCTAAAAATCACCAAAAATCATGAGTTATTGCTCAAAATCATGAGTTATTGCACATAAAATTATAAATATTTGCCTCCACGAAATTATTTGCTATTGGGTCGAACCACTAAAACACCCTAAAATCGTGGGTTATAGTTCATTAATTCGTGAATTTTTGCCTCAGTGAAATCATTAACCAACCGGTCAAAAACCTAAATATTGATAAAAATTGTGGGTGCAGACTCATGAAATTATTTGCCTATGGGTCAAAATCACTAAAATGTATAAAAAATCGTGGGTTATAGCTCATGAAATCATAAATTTTACCTCTAGAAAATTATTTGCTTCTTGGCCGAAACCACTAAAAATAGCCGAATCGTGGGTTATAGCTCATTAAATCATGAATTTTGGCTTCCCTAAAATATTTTCCTACTGGTCAAAACCGCTAAAAATCACCAAAAATCATGAGTTATTGCTCAAAATCATGAGTTATTGCACATAAAATTATAAATATTTGCCTCCACGAAATTATTTGCTATTGGGTCGAACCACTAAAACACCCTAAAATCGTGGGTTATAGTTCATTAATTCGTGAATTTTTGCCTCAGTGAAATCATTAACCAACCGGTCAAAAACCTAAATATTGATAAAAATTGTGGGTGCACTCATGAAATTATTTGCCTATGGGTCAAAATCACTAAAAATGTATAAAAAATCGTGGGTTATAGCTCATGAAATCATAAATTTTTACCTCTAGAAAATTATTTGCTTACTGGCCGAAACCACTAAAAATAGCCAGAAATCGTGGGTTATAGCTCATTAAATCATGAATTTTGGCTTCCCTAAAAATATTTTCCTACGGGTCAAAACCGCTAAAAATCACCAAAAATCATGAGTTATTGCTCAAAATCATGAGTTATTGCACATAAAATTATAAATATTTGCCTCCACGAAATTATTTGCTATTGGGTCAGAACCACTAAAAACACCCTAAAATCGTGGGTTATAGTTCATTAATTCGTGAATTTTTGTCTCAGTGAAATTATTTACTAACGAGTCAAAACCATTAAAAACGGCATAAAATCGTGGGTTATAACTCATTAAATCTCAAATTTTTACCTCCAATAAATTATTTGTCAATCGGTGAAAACTACTAAAAATGGCTAAAAATCGTGGGTTATAATAGCTCATAAAATCGTGAAATTTTACCTCCATGAAATCATTTGACAACTGGTCGAAACAAGTAAATATGTCAAAAAACCGTGGGTTCTAGCTCAAGAAATCATGAATTTTGGTCTCCGGAAAACTATTTGCCAACGGGTTGAAACCATTAAAAATGATCAAAAATCAAATATTCTAGCTCATTAAATCGTGAATTTTAGCCTCCGCGAAATTATTAGCCAACGGGTCCAAAACAACTAAAAATAGCAGAAATCGTAGGTTATAGCTAATGAAATTGTGAATGTTTGCCTCCACAAAACTATTTGCCAATGAGCCCAGACAACTAAATATCGCCAAAAATGATTGGTTATTGCTCATAAAATCATAAAATTTTACCTCCGTGAAATTATTTGCCAATGGGACGAAGTAAAGAAAAAGGCCAAAATGGTTGGTTATTGCTCAAGAAATTGTCAAAATTTGCCTCCATGAAATCATTTGATAACTGGTCAAAACAACTATATATGGCTAAAAAACATTCCAGCTGATGAAATCTTGAATTTTGGTCTCTAAAAAATTATTTGCCTACGAGTTGAAACCACTAAAAATGGCCAAAAATTGTGGGTTATCGCTCATTAAATTGTGATTTTTTGCCTCCAAAAAATTATTTGGCAATGGATCTAAATAACTAAAAATAGCAAAAAAATTATGGGTTATAGCTCATAAAATCGTGAATGTTTGCCTCCGCAAAACAATTTGCCAACTGATCGAAACAAGTAAATATGGCCAAAAATGGTGTGTTATATCTCACAATATCGAGAATTTTTGTCTCTAGGAAATTATTTGTCAAAGGGTGGAGACAGCAAAAATGGGAAAAAATTATGGGTTACAGCTCATGAAATCATGAATTTTTTCCTCTAGGAAATTATTTGTCAACGGGTCGAAAACACTAAAAATGGTCTAAATTTTATGGGTTATAGCTCATGAAATCATAAATTTTCTCTTTGCAAAATTATTTGCCAATAATTTGAAACCACTAAAAAGGCTAAAAATCATTGTTTATATAGCTCATTAAATTATGAAATTTGGCTTTCATGAAATTATTTGCCAAAGAGTTAAAACAACTAAAATGGACAAAAATCGGGGTTATAGCTCATGAAATCGAATGTTTGCCTCTAGTAAAATTATTTGCCAACTAGTAAAACAACTAAAAATGGCAAAATGGTGGGTTATTGCTCATGAAATTGTAAAATTTCACCTTTGGAAATTTTTTTTTCCAACGGGTTGAAAGCACTAAAAACAATAAAAAATAGTGGGTTATAGCTCATTAAATCCTAAATTTTGGCTTCAATAAAATTATTTGCCAACTGGTCAAAACCTTTAAAAATTGCCAAAAATCGTGGTTTATAGCTTATGAAATCGTGATTTTTACGCCGTGAATTTATTTGGCAATGGCGTGAAACCATTAAAAATTATAAAAATCATGATTTATAGCTCATTAAATAATGAATTTTAGCCTCCATGAAATTATTTGCCTCGAGTTGAAACCACTAAAACCGGTAAAATCATGGGTTATAGCTCATTAAATCGTGAATTTTTGCATCATAAAATTATTTGCCAATTAGTTAAAACCACTAAAAATGGTAACAAATCGTGGATTATAGCACATGAAATTGTGAAATTTTGCCTTAAAAAATTATTTGCCAATGGGTCAAAACCACTGAAATTGGTTAAAAAATTATTGGTTATAGCTCATAAAATTATAAATTTTTATCTCCACAAAATTATTTACAAACAGGTCAAAACCACTAAAAACGGTCAAAAATCGTGAGCTATGGCTCATTAAAATATAACATTTGGCTTCCACTAAATTATTTACCAACGGGTTGAAACCACTAAAAATTGTCAAATATCATGGGTTGTAGCTCATGAAATCATGAATGTTTGCCTCCATGAAATTATTTGTCAACTAGTCAAAAAAATTAAAAATTGTCAAAAATGGTGGGTTATAGCTCATGAAATCGTGAATTTTTTCTTCGTAAAATTATTTGCTAACGGGTCAAAACCACTAATAATAGCCAAAAATCATGGGTAATAGCTCATTAAATTGTGAATTTTAGCTTCGTAAAATTATTTGCCAACATGTTGAAACCACTAAAATGTCCAAAAATCATGGGTTATAGCTCATGAAATCATGAATTTTTCCTCTAGGAAATTATTTGTCAACGGTCGAAAACACTAAAAATGGTCTAAATTTTATGGGTTATAGCTCATGAAATCATAAATTTTCTCTTTGCAAAATTATTTGCCAATAATTTGAAACCACTAAAAAGGCTAAAAATCATTGTTTATATAGCTCATTAAATTATGAAATTTGGCTTTCATGAAATTATTTGCCAAAGAGTTAAAACAACTAAAATGGACAAAAATCGGGGTTATAGCTCATGAAATCGTGAATGTTTGCCTCTAGTAAAATTATTTGCCAACTAGTAAAACAACTAAAAATGGCAAAATGGTGGGTTATTGCTCATGAAATTGTAAAATTTCACCTTTGGAAATTTTTTTCCAACGGGTTGAAAGCACTAAAAACAATAAAAAATAGTGGGTTATAGCTCATTAAATCCTAAATTTTGGCTTCAATAAAATTATTTGCCAACTGGTCAAAACCTTTAAAATTGCCAAAATCGTGGGTTATAGCTCATTAAATTGTGAATTTTAGCTTCGTAAAATTATTTGCCAATGGCTTGAAACCATTAAAAATTATAAAAATCATGATTTATAGCTCATTAAATAATGAATTTTAGCATCCATGAAAATATTTGGCAACGGGTCGAAACCACTAAAAATGGTAACAAATCGTGGATTATAGCACATGAAATTGTGAATGTTTGCCTCCATGAAATTATTTTCAAACTGGTTGAAACCACTAAAACCGGTAAAATCATGGGTTATAGCTCATGAAATCGTGAATTTTTGCATCATAAAATTATTTGCCAATTAGTTAAAACCACTAAAAATGGTAACAAATCGTGGATTATAGCACATGAAATTGTGAAATTTTGCCTTAAAAATTATTTGCCAATGGGTCAAAACCACTGAAATTGGTTAAAAATTATTGGTTATAGCTCATAAAATTATAAATTTTATCTCCACAAAATTATTTACAAACAGGTCAAAACCACTAAAAGCGGTCAAAAATCGTGAGCTATGGCTCATTAAAATATAACATTTGGCTTCCACTAAATTATTTACCAACGGGTTGAAACCACTAAAATTGTCAAATATCATGGGTTGTAGCTCATGAAATCATGAATGTTTGCCTCCATGAAATTATTTGTCAACTAGTCAAAAAATTAAAATTGTCAAAAATGGTGGGTTATAGCTCATGAAATCGTGAATTTTTTCTTCGTAAAATTATTTGCTAACGGGTCAAAACCACTAATAATAGCCAAAAATCATGGGTAATAGCTCATTAAATTGTGAATTTTAGCTTCTGTAAAATTATTTGCCAACATGTTGAAACCACTAAAAATGTCCAAAAAATCATGGGTTATAGCCCACGAAATCGTAATTTTTTGCCTCCAGAAAATTATTTGCCAACAGGTTGAAACCACTAAAAATGGCCATAAATCATGGATTATAGCTCATTAAATCCTGAATTTTGGATTCAACAAAATTATTTGCCAACGGATCGAAACCACTAAAATTGGTTGAAAATCCTAAGTTATAACTCATGAAATCGTGAATTTTTGCATGCGCAAAATTATTTGCCAATGGCTTGAAACCATTAAAAATAGCAAAAAATTATGGGCTATATCATGGATTATAGCTCATTAAATCAGAAATTTTAGCCTCTAAAATTATTTGCCAACAGGTCAAAACCACTAAAACGCATAAAATCGGTCCGCTCATTAAATCACGAGTTTTGGCCTACATGAAATTATTTGCCAATTGGTCAAAATCACTAAAATGACAAAAATCATGGGTTATAGCATATGGAATGGTGAATTTTTGCCCGCGTGAACTCATTTGACAACTAGGCAAAACAACTGAATATGGTCGAAAAATGTGGGTTCTACCTCATGAAATCGTGAATTAAGGCCTCAGGAAAATTATTTTCCAACAAGCCGAAAACATTAAAAACGATCAAAATCGTGGGTTATAGCTCATAAAATACCGAATTTTGGCTTCCACAAAGTTATTTGCTAGCGGGTCGCAACTACTAAAAATGCCCAAAAATCATGCGTTATAGCTCATGAAATCGTGAATTTTAGCCTACATGAACATATCTGCCAACGGATCGAAACCACTAAAAATAGCTAACAATTATGGATTATAGCTCAGCAAATCGTAAATTTTAGCCTTGGTGAAATTATTTTCAAACCGGTTGAAACCACTAAAATGGCCATAAATCATGGATTATAGCTCATTAAATCCTGAATTTTGGATTCAACAAAATTATTTGCCAACAGTCGAAACCACTAAAATTGGTTGAAAATCCTAAGTTATAACTCATGAAATCGTGAATTTTTGCATGCGCAAAATTATTTGCCAATGGCTTGAAACCATTAAAAATAGCAAAAAATTATGGGCTATATCATGGATTATAGCTCATTAAATCAGAAATTTTAGCCTCTAAAATTATTTGCCAACAGGTCAAAACCACTAAAAACTGCATAAAATCGTGGGTCTGGCTCATTAAATCACGAGTTTTGGCCTACATGAAATTATTTGCCAATTGGTCAAAATCACTAAAAATGACAAAAAATCATGGGTTATAGCATATGGAATGGTGAATTTTTGCCCGCGTGAACTCATTTGACAACTAGGCAAAACAACTGAATATGGTCGAAAAATGTGGGTTCTACCTCATGAAATCGTGAATTAAGGCCTCAGGAAAATTATTTTCCAACAAGCCGAAAACATTAAAAACGATCAAAATCGTGGGTTATAGCTCATAAAATACCGAATTTTGGCTTCCACAAAGTTATTTGCTAGCGGGTCGCAACTACTAAAAATGCCCAAAAATCATGCGTTATAGCTCATGAAATCGTGAATTTTAGCCTACATGAACATATCTGCCAACGGATCGAAACCACTAAAAATAGCTAACAATTATGGATTATAGCTCAGCAAATCGTAAATTTTAGCCTTGGTGAAATTATTTTCAAACTGGTTGAAACCACTAAAAACGGCATAAAATCGTGGGTATGTCTCATTAAATTGTGAATTTTGGCCTCCACGAAATTATTTGCCAATCGGTCAAAACTACTAAAAATTACCAAAAATCATGGGTTATAGCACATAAAATGTTGAAAATTTTCTTTTGTGAAATCATATGATAATTGGTCGAAATAACTAAATATGGCCAAAAAACGTGTGTTCTAGCTCATGAAATCGTGAATTTTGGCCTCCAAGAAATTATTTGTCAATGGGTCGAAACCATAAAAAATGGCCAAAATCATGGGTTATAGCTCCTTAAATCTTCAATTTTGGCCTCAATGAAATTATTTGCCAACAGGTCTAAATAACTAAAAATGGCTAAAAATCGTTGGTTATAACTCTTGAAATCATGAATGTTTGCCTCCGCAAAGCTATTTGCCAACTGCTCAAAACAACTAAATATGGCCAAAAATGGTGGGTTATAAGTCATAAAATCCTGAAATTTTACCTCTGCAAAATTATTTACCAACGGGTCAAAATAACAAAAATGGCAAAAAATTATCAGTTATAGCTCATGAAATCGTGAATCTTTGCCTTTGTAAAATTATTTGAAAATAGGTGGAAACTACTGAAAATGGCCAAAAATCATAGGTTATAGCTCATTAAATTGTGAACTATAGACTCTATAAAATTATTTGCCAACAGGTCGAAATAACTAAAAATAGATAAAAAAATCATGGGTTATAGCTCATTAAATCCTAATTTTTTTGCTTTAACAAAATGATTTGCCACGTGATCGAAACCACTAAAAAGGGGGTAAAATCTTGGGTTACAGCTCATGAAATCTTAAAATTTTTCCTCCGTGAAATTATTTGCAAATGGGTCGAAGCCACTGAAAAATAGCTAAAAATCACGGGTTATAGCTTATGAAATGGTGTATTTTTATTTCTGTGAAATCATTTGACAACTGGTTGAAACAACTAATTATGGCCAAAAAATATGGGTTATAGTTCATGAAATCGTGAATTTTGGCCACTGGGAAATTATTTGCCAACGGGTCAAAATCATTAAAAATGATAGAAAATCGTGGGTTATAGCTCATTAAATCATGAATTTTGACTTCTCCGAAATAATTTGCCAACATGTCGAATCTACGAAATATGGCCAAAAATCGTGGGTGTTTGCTCATGAAATCATAAATATTTGCCTCCGAGAAATTATTTGGCAATCGGTCAAAACCACTAAAAACATCGAAAAATCATGGGTAATAGCTCATTAAATTGTGAATTTTAGTCTTGGTGAAATTATTTATCAACGGGTCAAAACCACTAAAAACAGCATAAAATCATGGGTCATAGCTCATTAATTTGTGAATTTTGGTCTCCACGTAATTATTGCCAACAGGTTGAAACTACTAAAAATAGTGAAAAATTATGGGTTATAGCTCATGAAATCATGAACTTTTGTATGTGTGAAATTATTACCAACAAACCAATAAAAACAGCCGAAAATCGAAGGTTACAGCTCATTAAATACCAAAATTTGGCTTCCACATAGTTATTGTCAATGGGTTAAAACCACTAAAACTGGCCGAAATCGTGGGTTATAGCTCATGAAATTATGAATTTTTTTCATACAAAATTATTTGCCAATGGGTTGAAACCACTAAAAAACGCAAAAAATCAAGGGTTTTGGCCTCAAGGAAATTATTTACCAATGGGCCAAAACCATTAAAAATGACCAAAATCACGGGTTATAGCTCATTAAATTTGGAATTTTAGCTTCCACAAAATTATTTATCAAATGGGTCGAAACCACGAAAATTGGCTGAAAATCATGGGTAATAGCTCATGAAATCGTGAATTTTCCTTAGCACGAAATTACTTGCCAACGGCTTGAAACCACTAAAAACAGCCAAAAATCGTTGGGCTCATAAAATCTTTAATTTTTCTTGTGCGAAATTATTTGTCAACGGGTCGAAACCACTAAAAACGGTCAAAGCCACTAAAAATATTGAAAATTATTTGCCAACGGGTTGAAACGACTAAAAATAGTAAAAAATCATGGGTTATATAGCTCAATAAATTGTGATTTTTGGCCTCTGTGAAATTATTTGCCAACGGTGGTCAAAACCACTAAAAGCTACCAAAAATCGTGGGTATGGCTCATTAAATCATAAATTTTTACCTCCATAAAATTATTTGTCGATCGGTCAAAACCACTAAAAATTGCCAAAAATCATGGGGTTATAACTCATTATATCCAGAATTTTAGCTTCCACAAAATTATTTTCCAAAAGGGTCGAAACCACTAAAATTGGCCGAAAAACGTGGGTTATATAGCCCATGAAATCGTGAATTTTCATCTGGATGAAATTACTTGCCAACGGGTTGAAACCACTAAAAATAGCCAAAAATTGTTGGTTATAACTCATGAAATCGTGAATTTTTGCTTGTGTAAAATTATTTGCAAATGGGTGAAACCACTAAAAATGGCATAAAATCATGGGTATGGCTCGTTAAAATGTGAATTTTGGCCTCAAGGAAATTATTTACCAATGGGCCAAAACCATTAAAAATGACCAAAATCACGGGTTATAGCTCATTAAATTTGGAATTTTAGCTTCCACAAAATTATTTATCAAATGGGTCGAAACCACGAAAATTGGCTGAAAATCATGGGTAATAGCTCATGAAATCGTGAATTTTCCTTAGCACGAAATTACTTGCCAACGGCTTGAAACCACTAAAAACAGCCAAAAATCGTTGGGCTCATAAAATCTTTAATTTTTCTTGTGCGAAATTATTTGTCAACGGGTCGAAACCACTAAAAACGGTCAAAGCCACTAAAAATATTGAAAATTATTTGCCAACGGGTTGAAACGACTAAAAATAGTAAAAAATCATGGGTTATATAGCTCAATAAATTGTGATTTTTGGCCTCTGTGAAATTATTTGCCAGCGGTGGTCAAAACCACTAAAAGCTACCAAAAATCGTGGGTATGGCTCATTAAATCATAAATTTTACCTCCATAAAATTATTTGTCGATCGGTCAAAACCACTAAAATTGCCAAAAATCATGGGTTATAACTCATTATATCGAATTTTAGCTTCCACAAAATTATTTTCCAAAAGGGTGAAACCACTAAAATTGGTAGCGTGGGTTATATAGCCCATGAAATCGTGAATTTTCATCACGGATGAAATTACTTGCCAACGGGTTGAAACCACTAAAAATAGCCAAAAATTGTTGGTTATAACTCATGAAATCGTGAATTTTTGCTTGTGTAAAATTATTTGCAAATGGGTCGAAACCACTAAAAATGGCATAAAATCATGGGTATGGCTCGTTAAAATGTGAATTTTGGCCACCATGAAATTATATTTCCATGGGTCAAAACCACTAAAATGACCAAAACTCATGGGTTATAACACATGAAATATTGAATTTTAGCCTCCGTAAAATCATTTGACAACTAGGCAAAATAACTAAATATGGCTAAAAAATGTGGGTTTTAGCTCATGAAATCGTGAATTTTGGCCTCAAGGAAATTATTTGCCAACGGGTCGAAACCATTAAAAACGGGTGTTCTCGGGAAAAGTCATTATCTTTTTCATCGGTGAAATCATTCTACCTTGATGGGATTACAAATGAGTTTTAAATAAAAATTACCTTTTTATAAGGCCTTTTACAATGAAAAAGGATAAAAATTACAACTTTCCTCCTTGTGAACAAACGCGGGATCCGTTTATCGGATCACCAACTGCGATGGGATTCTTTGCTGTCTTGGGGATGTGTTCAGTGGACCACCGCGATTCCTTTCCCAAGTGTTGATCAAGCGAGATCTAGATGCGGATCTAGATCTAAAAATCCCTCCTTTTCGTGGGAATTCTTAGATCGTCGGATCGAGATCTAAGCGAATCTGGAGATTAATTAGCCAAGGAACTAATCAACGTAGTGAACGAGATCGGCCAAGCGAACCCGTTACTCTTCTTCGGATCAAGGCCAAGCTTGATCCAAAGGATGGTTTGTTGTTGTAGATCTGGATCTGAAAACTTTGGATCTCGGATCTCACCCCCCGCGCAAGTCTAGATCTTGATCTCCTCTCCCTTGGAAATTCTCTAACCCTTGGCACACACAAGAGTTCGGCAGAGTCTCCTCTTTTTATCTCTCCGACCTCTGAAAATGAAACCCTAGCCCTCATATTTATAGGTGCAGCAGCGGATGCGGGCGAAACTGGGCAAAAAGCCCATTCGGCCTTGGTGTCTCGGCCAGGCCGAGACACCTCTGGGTGTCTCGCTCAGGCGAGACACCTCTGATGTCGGTTTTGACCGGCGTCAGCGTCTTCTCTCGCTGGTTTTCGAGCTTGATTTGAGGCTTCAAAGTTGGGTTTATCCTTCGCTCGCACTCATGGCGCATCAGTTCACCAAGGTTCGGAATCGGTGGCGGTTGAAGGAGAGCTCTTTTCAAAAATTTCGAGCTTGCGTTGCGTTCACTTGTTGTGTCGTCAGCGGTTTGCCATTACTTCATCGGATGACTTGTTGATTATTCGTCATCACGAGCTACGTTCGAGGACTTATAGGCAATTTTCAGCGCTCTGAGATATCCCCTCAAAGTGTTTGGTCTCGCTCTTTTATAGAAGAAGCGAAATACTTTGGATAGACCTTCCGATCGGTGTAATAGGACTGGCGGCTTCAAATCTTGATCTCTCCGATTCTTCGGACTATCCGGTGCTTTGTAGGATAACTAAAAGTGTCGTGGTCTGCATTTATTGTCGACCATTGTCGAAATCTTGACTTCGATGGCGATGAATGAATTTTCTTATTTTTAGCTTCGTATTGTGAGTTGTCGTCGAGCTGTTCATCAATTCGTGAGACTTAGCTTTGAATCGGTGAAATCTCCCTTTGCATGGCTTGGCATAAGACTAAACCCGGTGGGAGGATATTGAGGATTCATCCTTTGATTGGTGAACTCTTCTGCGATGCTTTCGTTGGGGACCCGCAGTGGGAGGATTTTCTCGAGATGTGGCGTTGTCCGGCATCAAAAATTTTCTCTCGGAATTCAACCTCCAATTGGCGATTTTTCATCACAACGAATTGTCGTCGTAAGACTGAACCCGGTGGAAGCAAATTGGGGATTGTCGAGTTATCCTTAAGAATATAAAACTATTCTCCAGGAACTTCTCGACAAAATAGGAAATAGTTTAGACTCGTATACCTAGTTGGAGTATCGCGGTGGGAGAATCCTACTCCTTGTTGGAATAGAATTAGGTTATCCTCCAGGAACCTTTCAATAAATTAGGGAACAGTTTATACTCATGTTCCTTATTGGAGTATTCAGGGGTTCGACCATCATGGGGATTTCTTGATCCGGTGGAGAGGAACCCTTCATGGGTTGCATTCATTGTCTGACGCAAGTTGATCCGTTGGTCGGTGGTTGGAGCTACTGGTGACCATGAAGTAACTTGTCAGTTCCTTGTTCAAACTTCTAGGGACAACTTGGAGAGGCGAGGCGCAAATTGGCCTCTTTCCCCTTTGGAGATCAATATCTTTGCTTGAGGAGATCAATGCTCACTTGTATACTATTAGTGCCTCGGTGGGAGTTTTTCTTGTGGGGACCGCATTTAAGGTCTCCTTTGAGGAGGTGCCTGCGATAGGGCTCCGTCACGAAATGAAATGAAAAGGTGCATGGTTGCTGTGACCTATACTCTCGGGGAGATCGATGAATCCGACCGTAGGAGTAATGATTGACCCTTGTGTACATCCCGATTGACTCCATGCATCTAGGTTGACATATCCCATTTCTTGGTGCAATGAGGTCGGCTCTCTATGATAGCCCACCTGGAAACACTTGAGTCTCCATCCCGTTTAATTGGGGGACTAGTCTTGTTAGCTAGTTCATCCTCAATTTGGCGGTCTTGATGAATTCTTTTCTATTGGTAAGATGTTCCTCCAAAGCTAGGTATAGCGGTGGTTACTACGCCAAAGGGCTGTAGAGGACCAGCTGCGGAGTCGGTCGTCGGCGGTAGTTCCATTGTTGTTGTGACTTGCGATCTGTCATTTTCATTGTCCACGGCATTCATAGGATTCTTGGCAAACCCTCGACCTTCAGCAGTTTGATTTGCCTTTATCGATTACCGTTTGAACCGGGCTAGCATGCGGATTATCGAATCCGTTCATGTGGCGTTGTGCTAAAAGAATGAAACTCTTTTAGACTTGGTGCTATGATTTTGAATACATAGACTTTGTCACTTTTCGCGGGTAAGAGACTAACCCGGCGTGTTAGGCGGTGACTTTGGGGTTATTGGCCAACCCGACCCTCAGCGGATTTGATTGGCCTTTACCGATCACCGTTTGGACCGGGCTAGCATGCGGATTATCGAATCCGTTCCGCATGTGGCGTTGTGCTAAAAGAATGAAACTCTTTTAGACTTAATGCTATGATGTTGAATCACGTGAAGCCGTCTTTTTCACGGAATAGACTACCCGACAGCGTGGTAGGCGTTGGCTTTATCCTTCTTAGGCTTGGGATAAAAGACCCCAAGATGAATCTTGGTGTCTTCTTTTTGTGGGAGGCTGTGAACAGTCGAGCGGTGAATGGAATTGATTGTGGGAAAGGAAGAATTTTATATTCTGTTTCCCGATGTCGGAGAGGAAGGATTTTATATCCTGTCTCCAAGTGCTGGAAAGAAAGAATTTTATATTCTATTTCCAGGTCTCCTTTTGTCTGGGTAGAGACGAACCCCAAGTGAACATAAGAAAAGAAGGATTTTATATCCTGTTTCTTAGTCTTGGAGAGGAAGAATTTTATATTCTATCTCCGGAAGATGGAGAGGAAGGATTTTATATCCTATCTCCAAGAAGAGGAAACTAAAAGTGGGATCTCCACTTCGAGAATCTCTTAAGGTGAAACTAAGAGTGGGATCTCCACTCCGAGAATCGAAGAGATACAGGTAGTTTTCACTTTTATAGGATTAGAATCTCTTAAGGTGAAACTAAGAGTGGGATCTCCACTCAGAATCGAAGAGATCTGGTAGTTTTCACTTTTATAGGATTAGCCACGATCTGAAGGTCGTTTATCGAGTGTTCCAATTTTAGTACTACGCCATGGGAGGCGTGGTGAAATGGAAGCGATGGAGCTTTGTTCATCGAGAAAGTGGTCTCAATTTGAAAGTGGACCTCTTGTTCATTGAAAGGAATCAAGAGGGGATTTTGATAGAGGATCAAAAAATTTCGTGGACCCCTTGGTTATTGAAAGAAATCAAGGGGGGAATTTTGCTGGTGGAGGGACCAGAGAAAATTTTGTGGACCCACCGTCAATAAGTTTGATCGGTGGGAGAATTCTGGAGGAATGGATTAGGGTTATCTCCGAGGAAAATATTTTCCGAAGAACTTCCCTCCAAAACGGGTTATCCTGAAGGTACTAAGGATAGTACTTCTTCAGGAACTTCCCATTGATCGGTATTAATTGCCTATCGCCTTCCTGGGTGATAAGGCGATATGCGCCATTGGAATAGACCGTTTCAATCACAAACGACCCTTCCCACTTGGGTTCAAACTTACCCTTCCTCTTGGAGTCGAGAATTATCGGTCGTCGATCAGCGAGGACCAAGTCTCCCTCCTTGAAGCTCCTTTGTCAGACTTTCTTGTTGAAGGCCCTGGACATCCTTGCTTGGTAAAACTCAATGTGCTGTTGAGCTTCCAAGTGCTTTTCATCTAGCATCTCGAGTTCTTGGCTTTTGATGTAGCTCCTCTGTTGTCATCTCGGTTGCGAGCAATCGGAGGATGGAATCTGAACTTCAAAGGCGGGGCTGCTTCACACCCATATACGGAGATGGGGGTAGCCTCGGTGTGCGAATCGTCATGCGATCGCCCGAGTGCTTCTCAGAGTTTATCATCGGTCGCGTTTGTTATTTTTCACCGGCTTCTTGAGAATTTTAATGATCGTTTTGTTGAAGGCCTCCGCCAATCCGTTTCTGTGAGTTATGCCTTGATTGAGAGGCGTCACGGATCTTAATTTCTCATAAAACCGAATGAAGGCATTGCCATAGGCGGGGACCGTTATCATGTACGATCCGCCTTGGTACACGTGTCGATAGATGGCGTGGTGCTTGATGAACCGAGTTACATTCTGGCTTTTACCTCCTTGAGGGGAATCGCCTCGCCCACTTGGAGAAATGTCGGTGATCGCCGGGATAAACCGATCACCTTTGGACGGAGAAAGATTGGGCCTACCACATCCATGCCCCATGTCTCGAATGGCCAAGATATGGCCGACGGGTGAAGTTGCTCGGAGGTTGATCACGGGTAATTGGCGTGTATTTGGCGTGTGACACTTCCGAGCATATCGCGACCGCATCATTGACCATAGTAGGCGGTAGTACCCCATCCTCTGATCCGATCATAGAGCTTAGGACTGGTAGTGCGCACCGCATTCTCCTCCGTGTGCTTCTTGGAGAACTTCCTCTGCCTCTTTGTTTGAAAGGCGTGAGTAGCAAACCGTTATACCCGCGTGATAGGCGTCACGGTTTCCGTATTGTAGAAGAACCTTGGCGCTCTTCTACGGACTGATTCACGCTCCTTCATATCTTCTGGCAGGATGCCATGCAAGACGTAGTCAATAATAGGGAAGCGCCAATCTCGGGGCTCAAGTCCGACTTGGGTTGCATACACTTCCTTAGTGACTACCCTTTCGTCATTTTCTGCCCTGTCATAAATAGGAATGAATAACTGGTGGGTCCTCACCGTGACCATTTGCTCAGTCTCGGGAGGTTGCGCCAAAGACACTGCTAATGCCGCCCGGTGCATGCATACGCATTTTGGGCGCGGAATGTACTCGATGAAGAATCCTTCAAGCGAGTCCGCTAACTTCGATAGCGGCGATGGTATGGGATTAAATCGGGTTCGACCTCATAGTCCCATGAGTTTATTTGACAATGAGTTGGGAATCCCGAAGAACGAGATACTCTACCCCTAGCTCTTTAAGCGAAGCTAAGTCCAATGAGGCGCGTTGTACTCTGCGACATTGTTAGGCGGGGCTCGGTCGATGAATAAGCGAGGCATGACATGCTTCCCCGGGAAACTAAGACTACTCGACTCGGTGGAGATCTTAGAACATCGAGGCTTCATGCGTTAGGTGCTTCGGGGCGCTCCATCAAAATATAAATGCCACACTGTTGGTGCGAGTTGTGTTAACCTCGTGGGTCTCATCCGGTAGATCATCAAATAGTTCAGCATATCTTTTGTTGGGTTGGCGCCAAAGATCGCAGACGGCTTGTCCCTTAATTGACCTGGCGCTTGAAGTGCAAGTCATCTTGGGACAAAAGTAAAGCCCATTTCGCGGTATTCATAGAGGTGTTGCGTCATGAACACCGAGCGGGATTTCGTTAGAAATGGCGTGATCGTTTGCCCAACTAAGTAGTGTCGCATTTTACGAATCGCCAGACCCGGTAGCGAGACACTCTTTCTCGGTCATTGGGTAGCGAGATTCCGCACCCACCAAGGTTGGCTTAGATAATAAACCGCTGCCGTGGCCGGTGGTGCGTCGTCTTCGCGCAAGTAAAGCACTCAGCGAATGGTTAAATTAAGCTTTGATATAAATCAAGAACGGTTTACCCGCGGTGCAGCGATGCAGGGAGGATTCGTCGGATATGTTTTGATATCTTGAATGCCTTGACGGCGCCATCGGACAAAGGACACCCCTTTTGTTGACTTAGAATGGTGACATTTTCGAGAGGTTGGAGATGAAGCGTCGGATGTACGCTAATCGCCTGTAATCCTCGAGTTCCCTTAGATTCTTTGGGGTTGCAATTCATTGATTGCCTTTATTTTGTCGGGTCAATGTGGATACCTTTGTTGGTAACAACAAACCCAGAAATTGCAGTTGAATATTCCGAGGAAAGACTTGGTGGGGTTCATCTTTAATTGATGAGTCCGCATGAGGTCGAATCCGAGTCCTCAAGTCCCGGATATGGTCATCTTTGTCCGACATTTCACAACCAAGTCATCGGCGTAACATTCGACCGTCTTCGAAGATGATCACGAAAGATCTTTGTCATTGTAAAGTGAAGCGACATTCTTCAGTCGAATGGCATGGCGTGTAATAGAAGATGCCTAGAGGAGTTACGAGCGCCGTGTGCTTTCGTCATCGGATGCATCTTGATTTGGTTGTAACGAGAACCCATCCATGAAGGACATTCGCTCAAATCCACATGTATTATCGGCGATCACATCGGTGATTGGAAGTGGGAAGTCGTCTTTTGGGCATCGCGGCATTGGATCTCGTTGAACTGATTACGATCGTCCGTTCTTTTTGCACCGGAGCGATATTAGCCACCCAATCCGGATGTTGAACCTCGGATGAAACCGAGGCTATGAGCTTCTTTACTTCGCAACAATTGCCTCCATAATCGTGGGCCGAAACCGTCTGTTCTTTTTGCGAGTTTGGCATCCACTTTAATGTCGAGGCGGTGCATTGCCACATTGGGGTCGAGCCCTGGCATGTCCTCGTAGCTCGGTAGAAAACATCGATATACTCGACAAGAAGCGATCAACCTTTTCTTTTCCTCTGGGGGAAGACTGTTGCTAATATTTATAAGTTTAGGGTGTGCTTCATTACCCATGTTGATCTGGACTACCTCGTCTTCAGTCGGAGGCTCCCTCTGCTCAAACCGGTCCCCATCCTGCATGTTGAGGTGATGGACCCATGGGTCTTCCCATGTTGGCAATTCTTCATCTTCTTCGGTGTAGTGGGGTCCAGCCAACCATGTTGGACATCAACCTCCGAACATCTTGCGATCGGCGTCGAGTCGAGCGTGAATCGGATGAGTATGTTGCGGTAAAAGTCGGTTTGATTGTCATTGATTTGAACTATTACAAACTTGATCGCTGAAACAAATTCAAAGAAAAATATCGCCTTTTATTTTAAGGCTTACAATGAAAATCAAAAAGATTACAACTTTTTCCTTTTGAACAAACACGAGGATCTCTATTTTAGGGATCACCAAACTGCGTGAGTTCTTTGCACATGTCGGGACTTTTGTGTCCGTGGACCACCGCAATTCCGATCTAGGTAGAGACCGGGTTACGGAACTACAGGCGTGAAGGGCTCGTTTCACGAAGCGAAGCGCTGAGGGGATCACCTCCGCGAAGGAGAGGATGCGCCGGGGATCACCTCCGCGAAGGAGAGGATCGCGGGCGGGTGAGATCTACTAGGAGAAATCCGCAGCGCTATCCACGAGATTAAGGCGAAGCTTAATCTAGAGGGTATCTGTGGTTCGACCGAATTGATTACCTAGCGCGTAGATCGGCGTTATTTGGATTCGTGCTGCCGATGCTAAAGCGTGCAAAAGATCGCCCAAAGTCCAAGCTCTCCCAAAGCCCAAGCCCAAGCTCTCCAAAGTTATTTGGAAGCCTTGAGAGATTCCGCCAAAATCAAGCTCCAGTCGCCTCTCCTAAGTCCGCTCGAGAAAAATCACCAAATCGGTCCTCTGAGGCAGCCAACCTCTCCAAATCCAGCAGACCCTCCTATTTATACAAGTGGGTCTTGTCTTTGTCCGTCGGTGCCTCGGCCAAAGTGGCGAGGTGCCTCGGTTAACTAGGCGAGGTGCCTCGGCTAAGTTGGCCGAGGTTCGCAAAACCGAGGTTCGCCAAGTGAACGAGGTTATTGAATGAACACGAGGTTCGCCAAATGCGAGGTTCGCCAAGTGAACACGAGGTTAGCCGAAATAGGCGAGGCTTTGCCAAGTGAACATGAGGCTCGTAAATGGCGAGGTTCGCCAAATGAACATGGGGCTTCATAAATAGCGAGGTTCGCCAAAAGTCGCGAGGATCGTCGAAGCGAGTTAGCCGAAATAGGCGAGGCTTTGCCAAGTGAACATGAGGTTCGCCAAATGCGAGGTTCGCCAAATGAACATGGGGCTCATAAATAGCGAGTTAATAAAGCGAACACGAGGTTCGCCGAAATGAACCGAGGCTTTGCCAAGTGAACATGAGGCTCGCCAAATGACGAGGTTCGCCAAATGACGAGGTTCGCCAAATGCGAGGTTCGCCAAGTGAACACGAGGTTCGCCGAAATGAAGCGAGGCTTTGCCAAGTGAACATGAGGCTCGCCAAATGACGAGGTTCGCCAAATGACGAGGTTCGCCAAATGCGAGGTTCGCCAAATGCGAGGTTCGCCAAATGCGAGGTTCGCCAAAAGCGAGTTAAGCCAAGTTAGCGAGTGCCTTGCGTTTTCGTTGTTTCCGTCGTTTTCGGTCTTAGGGCTTAGGTCACCTATTCGACTCTTGGCCTTCTCGGACTTAGGTTCGTCGTATTTGGTTCGGGACTAACTCTTGGTTCGTTCGGTTCCAGCGATCTGGAATCCGTCGTCTGTTCAAGTCCGTTTAAAGTGCTTGTGTATTGTGGAGTTTCTGCCCGGGTTGGCGTTTAACGATTGACGTCCGTATCATTCGATGGGTTGTCATTCGCCGACTCCCGTCCGCGAGTTTGTTTGGGGATCTTGTAAGTATTTTTCAGCCTCTGAGATACCCCTCCAAAGCGTCTTAGTCTCGATTCTTGGCGAATGCAGGATGCTTTGGACATGATGGTTCGACCTTGATCGGTGGGGGTCCCAAAAGATAGCTTCAAGTCTTTGATTCTTCGGATCATCGGTTCTTTGTAGGATTTACGATAAGATCCGCGGTCTTTGCATTTATTGTCGACCGCTTGTCTTGATTCAAGCCGGTGGGTGAGTTTTGTTTGTAACTTCGTGTCGGTTGGTTGTTGTTTGACTAACCATCGGACTTTTGGACTTATCAGTATGTCGTGAACTCCTTGTTGGCGACATGTTGGTTGTGTCGAATACATGGAATTTCATAACCCTAAATTGGCTATTTCTTCCATCATCACGTGTGTTGTTGGTTTAACCACAGCGGGAGGACTAATCTTTTCGTGGAGATATCCTCCAAGGATTCCTTGTCGAAATAAGAGACCATTTGGCTCTCAACCATCGTCGGCGCCGATTCGTGAATCGCGCTTTGGCCTTTGTTGGGATATGATTATTCATAGTGGGAGAAGTTCCTCAGGGACTAGACCGTCGATGCGGTGTCAACACGACTTACGTGCCTCGTCAGGTTGTTCCTCTCTTGGATATTATGGTAGGAGGACATCAAGGGTTATCGAGTTATCCTTAAGAATATGGGTTTATTCTCCAGGAACTCCTCGTTGAAAATTTGAAAACAGTTTATATTCGTAATCCTAGTTGGAGTAGGATTGGGCAACGCGTTGATCGACATCGATGCAATCCGCACGATCGAGTTATCCCTAAGAATATCTTTTTGAAAACATTCTTCCGGGAACTTCTCGACAAATTGGGGAACAGTTTATACTCGTAATCCTAGTTGGAGTAGGATTGGGCAGCAGCGTTGATCGGCGTCGATGCAATCATACGATCGAGTTATCCTAAGAATATCTTTTGAAAACATTCTTAGGGAACTTCTCGACAAATTGGGGAGCGGTTTATACTCGTAATCCTAGTTGGAGTAGGTTAGACGCGTTGATCGGCGTCGATGCAATCCGCCGCGATCGAGTTATCCTAAGAATATCTTTTTGAAAACATTCTTACGGGAACTTCTCGACAAATTGAGGAACAGTTTATACTCGTAATCCTAGTTGGAGTAGGATTAGGCGACGCGTTGATTTGCGTCGATACAATCCGCACGATCGAGTTATCCTAAGAATATTTTTATGGAAATATTCTTACGGGAACTTCTCGACAAATTAGGAAATAGTTTATACTCGTAATCCTGATTGGAGTAGGATTGGGCAACGCGTTGATCGACGTCGATGCAATCCGCATGGGAGGATATTTGGAGAATTGAGCCATGTAACATCTCCAAAATCTTTCCAAATATTTAGGAAAAGAGGATGGATAGGTTATTGGGTTGATTTGGACTCCTTTTAGACATCCAATTGGGCTCCAATTAGAATTCCTACCCATCGCCAAATAGGACTCTTTATTGAGGAGTTGGGTTCATATGGGGTTGTTATAAATACCCATAGTTTCCTCCTTCTCGACCTAGGCGGCCCTCTCCTTCTTTGTGTTTCCTTCAGTCTTGCGCCATCTCGTCTCTCTCAACTTACGGTATGAGCACAAAGCTAGGGTTTGTAAAATTTCTTCTCCTCTTCTTTTCTTTTCTCTCTTTTTTGTTGCATGCATGCATGGTGGAGAAAAAGAACCCGTCGTGGCCATGAATAGGTGGCGTGGCCCCTGGTATTGTGAATGACTGATGCTTGTGGCGAGCGAAGAAAGCGGCCAGGCAATGTGTGGCGAAAGTGGTGGCGGCGTAGCGTCACAAGCGCGCTTCGTTCGGTTGAAGCGCTGGGCGTCACGGCGCTGGGCGCGCTGAAACTAGCTCGGTCGTTAGGTGCAGGTCGCGCTGAAGCAGCATCCGGTCATTTAGAGCGCTGAGTTACACTGGGCAGCGAACCGATCGGCGTTACGCGGTGTGACCCGGCAGGCGATGGGTCTTCTTTGATGCCTTTTTATCGATTTTCAAGCTGCATATTTGACTTTTCATCATGTTTGCGGCTTCCGATGTCGTCGGGAAGATCTCATGTTCAGAGTCGATCAACTTCGCCATGCGTGAGCGCCGCGCCTACTTGGCCCCGGTGAGTGCGCGGCATTATCATATTCTCATGTATATACATGTTGTATCCCGCTTGCTCTCCTTTGTGGCGATTGGGAAGAAGAAATCCTCCTTTGTGGGGATCGGCGCTGCGGATTTTGTTTCATCCTCTCACATGTACACTTTCGTTCGACCAGCCGTTCTCCTTTGTGGCGATTGGGAAGAGCTGAGATTCTCCTTCATGGGGATTGGCGCTTCAAAGATCACCCGTCTCGATATCTTTAAGGCGATTTCATACCGTACCCTTGCTCGTAGAATGAAATATATTGCCACTTTGTTTGCGACTATATTTATCGTTCTCGGGTATTCGATATGGGTGAAATCGTCATACCGTTATAGGTGTGACTCAATCTCATGGGTTTGAGAAGAGTTCTCGCCTTATCTTTGTTTCCTTTTCAAGATATTCCTCCTAAATGATCTGTTAACCCTTTGTTCTCTTGTGGTAGGGATGCTCAGATGATTATTAGTCTATTTGAAGGCTCCAAATGTCAAGTCTCGATTCTTAAGGTCATCAGGAGAACACCTCTTTCCACCGAGAGCGAACCCGCGGCCGAACACCAGAGGAAGAAACCCGTGGCTTGAGCCTACCATCATAATTTGGATGGCGAGTTTGAGGATCGCTTCCATCATCCGATCCGCCGCCTTCCTTCTGCCTTGGCGAAACCGAGGATTTCCGACCCTTGAGTGTAGGGGTGGAGGCCTCAGGTTAATCTTGGCGGACCACTTCCACGGATTCAACCTATCGCGAGAGATTGCCGGGGCAAAATCTGCTTCACGATTCGGTTAGCGATGGGTCTCCTTCAAGCTGTTGGAGAATGGTTTGAAACAGCGATCTCTATTATCGAGGGTTAGATGGGCGACCTTTATGGTCTTACGCCCATTCATATTGAGTAGCTTGGAGGAAATTCGGCGTGCGGTGGCCCTCGGTGACTAACGTTGTGAGCAAAGGCTCACCGGTAGCTAACTCTTGCGTATCGTGTGGAAGTTTAGCCTTTTGATTCATGCAATGAGGTGGCGACTCATCGTGAGCTCGGATCAAACTTCGTGAGCAGCGCATTTAGCGAGGAGAATATCGAGCAAGAGGTTATTTTCGCGAACATATGGCGGCGGTGTAAACTGCGGCGTTAGATAAACTTGTACCACACCCATGTCAACGCCACGAGGAATCGGGGACCGTTCAAGGGAAGACTTTGAAGGATTTCGCAGCGTGAGTGCACGAGTCGAGTCGAGCGTGAAGCAAGTCCTCGAGGTGATCGTCGGGAACATCACGGTACGCTATTCGTGAACTCTGAAGAGGAACTTGAGAAGGAAGCTAAGCTTCGGGTTCGGCGAAGCGGGGAAAAACAGCCGCCGTCAAAGGCGACCTCGCTTCCTTCACATTACTAGATTGCGCCAATGAAGTCTGATGTGTTGCTTTGGTCTCGAGACTTCTCTGTTTTCTTTGTTCAGCCACGTCGTTGTGATTATCACAACTTTGCTTGAATCGATTGTCTCCGACAATTGTAGCTCCTTTATATTTGCTTCAAATGAATAAGATTTATTCCTTTCATTGCTTATTATGATTCTTTTATTTAGATGCGAAATAATTAACCATAATACTTATAGGATTTTGGCAAATCCTCGACCATCAACGGGTTTGATTAGCCTTTACCAATTACCGTTTGAATTGGGCTAGCGTTGCGGATTATCTAGATCCGTTCCGCACGTGGCGTTGTGCTAAAGAATGAAACTCTTCTAGACTTGTTGCTATGATATTGAATACATAGGCTTATTACTCTTTTACGGGCAAGAGACCACCGACGCGTGTTACCGCGTAGGCTCATCCTTCTTAGGCTTGGGATGAAATACCCGAATCGGACTCGGTGTCTTCTTCAATCGGAAAAAGACTAAGCGGAAGCGTGTGGCGTCGACTTCATCCCTTCTTAGGTTTGAGGATAAAATACCCGAATCGATCTCACGGTGTCTTCTTCAATCGGGGAAAGACTAAGCCGACAGCGTGTGTTAGGCGTTGGCTTTATCCTTCTTAGGCTTGGGATAAAATACCCAGTCGAACTCGGTGTCTTCTTCAATCGGGGAAAGACTAAACCCGCAGCGTGTGTTAGGCGTTGGCTTTATCCTTCTTAGGCTTGATAAAATGCTGAGAATCTACGGTGTCTTCTTCAATGGGAGAAAAGACTAAACGTAGCAGCGTGGAAGGGTGGCTTTATCCTTCTTAGGCCGGGATAAAATGCCCCAAGATGAATCTTGGTGTCTTCTTTGACCGGAGAATGGCGAACCGGCGTAAGATTGATTGAGGTGGGAAAGGAAGAATGTGTTCTATTTCGAGAATGAAACCAATAGCGAGGGAACTTCTTTGTAGGAATCGAAAAGACTCGGGTGACCTTGGTGGACAACACAGTGCGAAAATCGGCATACAGCAGGCATCAAAAGTGGCGAAGAACCTCAAATATGACTAAATCATGAGAAAATCGAAGGACAAGCGTCGTCGAAATCTCAAAGCCATCAGGGGAAGATTGTGTCTCTTCTGATCGCGAGACACTTATCTTCGCCACTAGCGAGACACTTTGATGTGTCTGCTGGCGCGATTTACTTCGTGTGTGCCTCGCCCGGCGAGACACCTTGATAATGTCTCGGCTGTTAGCGGTTTACTTATGTGTGTCTCGCCATAAGCGAGACACCTTGATGTGTATCGCGACTAGCGAGACACTTACTTGTCTCGAATCACGAGACACCGGAATACTTAAAATGAGCTCTCGAAGGGTCTAAATCAATGCTTTGGTGGGGCCCACCCGGCTTTATCAGCGGAGAGCGTTGGACCGTTAATAAGCGGTTACCGCGGCGAAGATCGCCCACTAGGCGTAATTCTAGGAGCATTTAATCATGCCTAAAAGCGAGGAAACCGTTCGGCCCGGTGAAGGGGCGATATTGCCTGCTTGTCGTGGCGACCCATCTTGCCTGCGCCCAGCTAGCGGCGGCCCTTACCCTCACCGGTTAAGCAGGCGGCTTGGCGCGGCGGCTCGGTACCGGCGCTTCAAAATTTCACGCACTTATGACACTTGTGTTTTACGAAGAGGAGCGTTTCCCAAAGACTATAAATACCCTCCCTCGTCACTTGGGGGTGCGGCTATCGAGGAAGGGCAATCGAGATCCAAGCTTCGGAGTTCAAGAACACGATCCACCACGGAGATTCCTCGAGTTTAAGCTTTGCCTTAATTCTTGAGAAGAGTGGATATCTTACCTTGCTAAGATATTTCTTTGAAGTTCTTGTTTCCTTTGAAGCATCAACTAAACCGTCGATTCGACGATCATTTCTCGGTGGTCCGCGGTTCTGCGTCCCGACGCAGGCAAAGTCCACAAAAAAACGAGATCTACACTTGTAGGCGTCTTTTGTTGAGTTTGTGAGAGAGTTATTTAATTTCATTATGGCGAGAACCAAAAGTGTAATTTTCTCTAGTTTTACAAATGGAATCAACTTCGACCAAACACGATGGCGACCACGTGGGAACCAGCGGTCTCGAGCTTGAGATGGTTATTATTATTATGCCCGTGAGGCGAACCTCATGGTTGATGGAATAGACTACTTCTTCGATCAAGCCAAATTGAAGAATATCTCTCCTCTTCCTCATCAAAGTCCTCCTCATCGCAAACAGCCGGAGGATATCATCTCTTAAGAGGAGGTTCGTTCTGTTTAAACTGCGACGAGGCGATTTCCCCTCGGTAACACCTCGGTGGATCTCAGGAAATACGCTCGACAAAGAGCTTCGCCAAAGGCGGCGTCAAAAGATGGCTCGTCAATTAGCCAAGGCCACAGGTCAGCGGATGGAGTTCACTATCGGATGAACTCACATGATCAAAGCGTCAACAAACTACGTTGGCAACGTCGGCCTCCTCCCAAGGAAGAATGGGTTCGTCAAAGGATCCGATTGACAAGGAAGGCCCAAAAGCGCCGTGCGTTGCTCATGCGCGTGCCATTGTTATAGTAGCGAGAGTCAATCAACCAAGGAATCGACTCAAAATCACAAAGTTTGGGTCAGTCGACATCGGCTCAAGTGCGCACCGACAGCGGTCTTGGTAGAGAGCGGCTCGGCGCCTGCATCGCGAGACGATCTGGTACCTGCCAGCGAGGCGATGTAAAGCTGTCTCGGCGCCGGTAACGGCGAGCTGCCTGCGCCAAAGCGGCGATCCTCCATCATTGACAAAAGATGGGTTTTCGCCCCTTTCTTCCACTTCTCGGGATGAGGTATCAACCTTTAAGTCACGGAAATCGACAACGTCGGTGTTTAGTCATCTTGGTCCACAACGGGAAATAAAAGCAAGGTTCAGTGAAGAAGCGGCTTGGATTATCCAGTCGAAGAGTCACGAACAAGGCGAAATATCGAGGTCTCTAGAATTCCAATTGCATCTCGTTTGAGCATCCACAAGGGGTCCAGAGTGCTGAGAAGAATAAGTTGAGGCAAGTGACTGCAAAATCACGAGATGACGGACCCTCGTGATTCATCTGAAGCACCGGATAGCGAAGCCAGCGGCGGAAGTTGTCTCTCAGAGTCAAGAGTCGATGTCCCCAAAGAGGCGTGTCCTCAATTAAGGACAACGTTACACTGGGGGTGGAAGTGCAATTTGTAATAACCCACAACCATATCATGGTGCGGGGGTAGCAACCTGCGAAAGAGGGCGATCGGCGAAATAGATTGCTCTTGCTGGGTGTGCAAAATTGATTAAGACATGGTTATCGGGGATGTGCACGTTTTGAGTCGAGCAGCTCACCCACAAAGAGCTGATATTGAGCGGCTTTCCCACAGCCGACAGCGAAGATCGAAGCCACGGTCAGGCGACATCGAAGAAGAAGGAGATCATCCATCAATTTGATGAGTTTCGAAGTGACCATTAATATGGTGAACAAAGGAAAAGGACGGCGGCGGATCACGGATCGATTTCTCTGCGAGGAAAAGTCGACACCGAGTTTCCCGGCGGATGTCACCGGTTACAATTGAGCTACAACGCGCGACTATAGAAGGATGCATGAGGAGAAGTCATCGATGATGAAGCTTCGACATCAATTCGGCGATAACTAGATGACACAATGTCAAGTGTTGGTTGTCATCGAGCTTTACCATTACTCCCGATGTCACGGCTCAAATGTTACAAAGCCTTAGCTAAGCAAAGAGAAGAGCTTAAGGCGAAATGAGAAGCAGAGATGGAGCTAGCCATGCAGCGAGATGAGGAGTTGCAAACCAGCGGTTGCACAACACAGGTCGATCAACGGCTGAATCCGATCAACAAGGTGGAGTTACCCACCATAATGCTCATAATGTAGAAGACGGCGATTAGGAGATTGATGAACACATTTATCTTTGATCAACCTCCAAAGAAAGCTCCATTTGATGCTCAAGGTGGAAATGGTTCAATTCTTCCTATTGGAAGCAATCCAAAAGCAGGGGAAGATGATGGCGAAAAGGATGAAAGAGCTTGTAGATAAAATCAATGCTTTGATGTCTACGGGGAAGTCAAAAGGGCGGTATCCGTGTCCATATCCTAGAGAGTGGGATTCAATCCCTTACCGCCGAAATTCAATTTGATCAACTTCAGCCATTTGGCCGGAGAGGGTTGTAGGCAATAAAATTGCCTTAATCCCTACACAGCAACTTCGGAATGAGCAAAAGAGCTTAAGAGCCCATCTAAGTGGAGTCGAGGCCGCCTAAGGGTTAAGTTTACGGATGATTGACTTTACCAAGTAAGACAGAAATGATGATATCTCTTAAACCAAAGGAACTGGGTAAGATGGCCGGGGCAATTGGCTCCGTCTCGTCCGAGATAGTCGATTCCATATATAATTAGTCTAATTCGGCGTGCGGTTTGAAAGTTCTGACCTGTTCTTAAGTAGCGAGCGAAGGCTCATAAGCGAGCTCGACATTGGCAGGCTTCATGTAGCGAGCTTCGACATTGGTGAGCTCGACATTGAGGCGAGGCTCGCCATAGCCAGACTCGACATTGGCGAGGCTTCATGTAACGAAGCGGCCAGGCTCGACATTCGGCGAGCTCGACATTCAGGCGAGGCTCGCCAAGCAGCGAGCTCGACATTGAAGCGAGCTTCGCCAAGCAGCGAACGGCGAGCTCGACATTGGTGAGCTTCGCCAACTGGCGGAGCTCGACATTGGCGAGCTTCATGGCGGCGGAAAGCTCGACATTCAAGGCTCGCCGATCAACGAACTCGACATTGGCGAGCTTCATAAACAGCGAGCTCGACCAGTGAGGCTTCATAGCGGCCGAGCTTCGACATTGAGCGAGCCTCGTAAGCCAGTAGCTCGACTTGACCGGTGAGCTTCATGTAGCGCATTGATGAGAATTTCGCCCGGCAATTTCGACATTGAAGCGAGGCTCCATGGGCGAGACTCGACATTGAGCGAGGCTTCGCCGGCAGCTGAGCTCGACGATTCGGCGAGCTTCGCCAAGCGGCAGACTCGACATTGAGCCGGGCTCATAGCAGCGAGCTCGACATTGGTGAGGCTTCGCCAAGCGGCAAGCTCGACATTGGTAATTTCTACCGCCGAGAACCGCGGGCTTCGACATTCACGAGCTTCATGGCAGGCTTCGACATTGGTGAGGCTTCGCGCCCGGCGAGGTTCGACATTGACAAGGCTTCGCCATGGCCGAGGCCTCGACATTAGCGAGTTCGCCTATAGCGGTGAACCTCGGCGTTCTACCGAGGTTAGCCTATAGCGGTGAACCTCGACATTACGAGGTTCGCTATAGATGAGTCTCGATACCCGCCTCAACACTCACGAGGTTAAGCCAAGCCCGGCGAGCCTCGACATCGAGTTAGCCTATAGCGGTGAACCCGACATTGACCAAGGTTAGCCCGTGTGAACCTCGGCGTTCAAGCGAAGCTGCCTGACATCATTGGTCGTGAGGCTCGCCGTTCGCCGTTACTTCAGCGGCGCCAGCGTTCTTGTAGCGGCGACAATCAGCTGGCGGCGCCGCTCCAGCTGTAGCAAACGCGAGGCCATTGTCGAGCGCGGGCTGGCGTTGGGTAGGCTCACGGCGATGGGAAGGGTCATTAACCCCATATGAAAGTGACAATAGAGGTCGACTACACCCTCAAGCCCATATAAATAGTTGAAAGCCCAACAAAGAAAGGGTGGCTGGCTTTTAGAGAACTCTTGGAAAATCAAGCACTTGCGCTGAAGAGATCAAGCTCCTCTTCAACAACCTCTAGATCATCCATGACTTTGATCGTCGTCAGCGGGGAAGCAATCTCGGCGTGAGCATGAGGAAGCATCTATCGCCCCAAGAACCCGTACAAAGAGGAGTCAAATCTACCTCCTCTTCCTCTCATGTCGAATTTGATTGTAAAACATTAGTTCAATCAATAAACATTTTTCGACCCTCTGAATATGGCGACCACATGGGGAGCAACCATTCATTAGATGGTGGTGGTGGTATGCAATCAGACAAAGTTAGGTTGGGCAGAGGTTCAAACCTTGGTCATTAATTTGATCGAGGAGTAAGTGCGAGGAGTTCTCCCGTCTGGGGCATCTAGCCCGATAAAGGCACGCAAGTGTCGTCGAGTCTCGTATGAGACTTGCCCCGTGGCTTTTGTTGAATCTCGAGTGAACCTCGTGAGCACCTCTGTCTCTCCCGAGGGCGAAGCAAAAGCAACGTGAGGCTAGAAGTGGGTTGTTAAGCAACCCAAGTCAACTTCCGGATGTTGTTAGCCAAGTTTTGGCTTACGGCGACCTACGCTCACGCCTATGGAAACCGATCCTACTAATGGTTCCCTATCGGTGGCGCCGGACAGCGTCGTGGCGAGCAAGCTACGCCCGATGTGCTCGAGCTTTGGTCTCGTTGGGCCGGATTCCACTATCGTCAGAAGAAAGCCGGCGAACCTCGTCATCATCAAGAGGTTCATTGAGAAACTAAGGCGGTAAGCCCGGTTTGAACCTGCGTCCACAAGGTGTTGCCCGCGAACCTGCGTCCCACGAGCCGAGCGTTAAGCCCATCTTTGCGAGCCTCGTCAGTGAAGCGAAGCCTACGCCTGCGATGGGGTCCCCTCAAAAAGTGACCTCGTCCCGAGTGGCGAACCACCAGCTACAGCGAGGTCCCCTTGAAAAGTGAGCCTTGCCTGCAACGCGAGGTCCCCTTGCAAGCGGCTGGCTCGTGCGCTGCGAATCTCGCCCGACAGCGTGATGAGCGTAAACACGTTGTGAACCTCGTCATGGCAAGCGTCGAGAATGACGAACCTGCGTCAACATAGGTCGTCCGGCGAGATGAACTTAACCGGATGGCGAACCTCGCCATAAGCCGCCCGAGCCAAAGGGGGAAGTGGCAACCTCGCCGGGTTAAGCCAAACTTCGACTCGGAAGCGGCTCTCACGAGAGCTCATTTTGGAATCGGCGGGGTACACCAGCCGATCTCCGTGATTATCTCACCGCCAGCGATGCCAATCAAATCGATCTGCTTCTTTGCGTGAAAGCTCATCTGCGTCTGGCGCCCAATGTTCATCAACACATCACCCTCGGTTTTGGCGGTTATACGTCAACCAGCGCGAGGCGGCGGTTCCCTTAGTAAAAGCGGGCATTTGCGTAGTCATAAGTGACCAATGCTGGATGGTTGGAGATTTCACAGAGCACATTAATCAATAATCAAAGCCCTACTCGAAGCACCGTCTTCGTACAGGCGACAATCCGTTTGATTATAGCGGTTGGTAGGGTCATCGAAAATTGGAGAACTCGCCATCGCTACATCGACCTTCAAATCACGATTTGGTGATCGGAGCCCGTGTCCTCATGGTGAGAAGAGGGAGGCAGAAGAATTGAAGGAAACAACAGAAGCTACTATTCTTAGCTAACAAGAATCTATCGAGCGGCAGAAGATGATGGAGAAAGTTGTGGGCAAGAAGATGGGCGAAGGAGGATCGGATCGAAGCAAGAAACTGACGGGGATCATGATGTTCACTCAATGTCGGAGCGGAATCGAATCCAGCGTCGAAAAGCGAGATCATATGTCGGGATTTCCATGGGCCTGCGAAACTCCAAACTCTAAGAATCTGGGGGTGGCAAGGCCATACCTATAGAATGGGATGATGTCCCATATCCCGAAATTCAAGCCACTTAATTTAGTGCGATTCGTGAAAAAGCTCTCCGTCGCAACATCTATTACTGGCATAAGCCGGGCATATAGCGGTGCTGATCCTATCATGCCGGTTATTCATTAACTCTTAAAGTGGAAGCCAGTGGTTTTGAAGGTTAGAGCACAGTTATCGGCTCTTGGAAAGATGTCAGAGGCTTTTATGGCCCGATTAGCCGATGATGACAGCAGGTGTCATGGCCATTGCATTGGCGGTCGAAAAGCAAAGGCGGAGTCTGTCGGCCACGTTAGATCAGCGATTCGAATCTGTCTTTGCACTCGGGACCGAGCCGCCGAGGCGACATTCGCCGGGATGTGCAGGCGACCTCTCGATCAACATACTTTCAAAGATGGTGCGGTTGAAGCACACTCTTGGAAAGGTGGTGAGGCAGAGGGGTGAGCAAGTTGAGAACATGCTTATGAGGATCGAGGCCAGGAACCCGGGATTCGTCATAAGAAGGGGTATCGAGAACAATTTTATTCCCCAAAGCGGTCGAAGGGAAGGAGACTTTGGTAGTGGAGACCCAACCTACTTGAGACCCTTCAAGCCCAATCGAATGTTTTGGCCAGTAGTCCCGGAGGAAGTATGACTTTAAGGATGACGAGGTCATACCAATCCTTAAAACTTTACTCAAAATGAACAAGATCCGCTCGAGGAAATGAGGCCCGGGAGGAAGCTTCAGGGCGGATGATCCAAAATCTTGCATGTACCATCGAATGGTACACCACGAGGGTCATGCTACGTTTTGAAGGACAAGATCCAGTCTTGTTAGAAGCGGGTGTTATGACTCAGAGGATCGAAGAAGAAGGTGTGCGCAAACATGGTGCCTCGATTTGGTGATTTTGAAATTCCAAGTGCAAGATGGAGTAGAGAGGCGATCCCTCAAGCGGAAGCGAGTTGTGAACTTTGACCTCGGCAGCGGGAGGAACAAGGTATGGTCCCTTACCCGCGAGAAAGGCGAAATTATAATGGGTTCACCACGACTTGAGAGATGAGCAATGGACTTCTTCAAAGTCCAAAGGGAAGACTTATAGCGCCACCTCTTTCTTGGGAAAGGAGAAAGTCGATGACTCCGCAGAACAATCTACCGGCGTTGGCCGCTAGAGGTGGAAAAAGAGTTCTTAAAGGGAGTATCGAGGCAACACCGTGTAGATAAAGAGCGGTTAGTGAGCCCAAAACAAAGGGAGATCCTACAACAGGCGTAGGAACACACACGAGACTTGAAGGCCCCTTTCGGTTGATGTTTTAGCTCAACTCTCCAACATCGTGAGGATCACTTTATTGAGCTCTTGCAGCCTCTCTCAATCTACGAGCTTTGCGAGCATTGGCGGACAAACGAAGCCTTTCGCTCATTTCGAAAGCTCAGCGAAGTTTGCCCAATGTCACGAGGTCTTCAAGGGGCCAATACCTTGCATTACCTTCTCCTCGGAGGACATGCAAGTGAAGAACGAAGCATGATAGGCCATTATACTTTACGGTTACATTGGCTCATCGGGATCAGCAGAGCTCAAGTTGACCCGGGATCTGCATTGAGTATCATCCCATTGAGAATTATACAACATCTGGGGATGCGTTGCATCGTTTAGCGACAACGGGACTACCATCTACGGTTTCAATGCCACCAATTCGTCCCTGGGCAAAATCAAACTTCGGATGCGGATAGGAGACTTGAAGGCAGGCGTCACACTTTCGTCATTGATCTTGATACATCATAATTTGCTATTGGAGTGACCACGGATCCATGAAAACTTGATCGTCCCATCTACATTGCATCAATGCATGAAGTATGTAGATGAAGAGGGATGGTTAAAACATTGGTGGCGGAAGGCAACCATTCAAAGGTGTGGAGGTATTTCTCGATTACGTCCACTACCTTGAGGAGGAGCCAAGCGAACCCGCGAATCGAGGACTATGGGAAGTAAGAGGTGACATAGAGTCAGAACAAGGAGTTGTGTTCAATGATGTAAAACCCTTTGTAATCGTCTGAATGATCCGATGTGATATAATTAGTTTTCAATGAAGATTATGATTTAGCTACGTGCCGTGTTAAAGTCATCTTGACTTAATGTCGAGAGAATGCACTTACGGTTGTATCTTTGAACCTACTTACATGCCAACTTCGGTGATGCGTTCATGATGACCCAAAGGCATCTTGACTCTTCGGTTTTGTGATACGGCCGAAACAATGATGAGAAAGACATTATCTTTGGGCAGGTCAATAAACCATTACTGGCAGAGGTGGAACAACCCAAGCAAAGGAAAAGAACCCCAATTTTCATATTTCTGCGAAGAAACATTTGATGAAGAAAATGGGGTATGACTTTCTTCACAAAGAAGGCTTAAACTATGGGAGAGCATCGGGACACCGTCCGATCGCTTATGTCGACGATGATGATTACTATCATAAAACTTCGTAAAGGGTTGGGATATGAGTGCGCGCCATTTTCGTGGCGCGTTCTGGTGAGGTGAGTCAGATCACTCATCTTGGCGGACTTCACGGGATTACGGCCGGTATAGGGCGAGAATTAGGTCCACGATGGCCAATATGACCTCGGTTGATCCACTTGAGATTCAAGAGGGCGACCGGTTGTCATTATTCGAAGATCGCTAAGTCAACAGCTTCGGGATGCGATGGGAACATCGTTTTGAACAACGAAACGCCCGCAGATGACAAAATAGTCGAGTTGATATGGGGATGAAGCTAATCGAAGCCCATATTCATAGCGATAGTTTGGCGGTGAAGAAAAGCCTTATCGGCTTTGATGCGGGAATATATCGATGTCTTGGCTTGGAGTTATGAAGATATGCGGCTTAGACCCTCAAGTGGCTATGCATTGCCTTAATATCGAACGAGCTAAGCACGTTAAAAACAACGGCGATTTGCCCCTCAGGTCATGAAGGCCATTGAAAGAAATCGAAGCGATCAAAGCGAGGTTTCATTCGGGAGGTTCAACACCCATTTGGGTAAGATATAGTACTGTTTTGAAGAAAAGCGGGCAGTCGGTGTGCGTTGATTATCGAGACTTAAATTGAGCATGTCAGAAAGATGATTTTCCTTTACCAATCCGCGAATATTATAAAACCGATATGCGTGTGGATTTGAAAGGATGTCTTTATGGATGGCTTTTGAGGGTACAATCAAATCAAAATGCACCCGATGATGAAAAGCCTGCTTGCTCAGAACCGTCGGGAATATCTTGTTATCTGATTATGCCTTCGGCTTGAAAACAGCGAGGGCTACATACCAGTGCCATGACCACTATCTTAAAACATTTCGGGAAGGCGGTAGAAATCTACGTGGAAGCGATTTAGTGGTCAAGAGTCGTCACAAAGTGATCATTTACATGACTTGAGGGCGACATTTGAGATAATCACGGGCATCGGTGAAGATGAACCAACTAAGTCTTTCAGGGGATGTCTAGTGGCAAATTCCTAGGGTTAGTAGTCCGGCCGAGGCGGTATCGCCTCGACCGGATAAAGTCAAAGCTATCCAGAACTTCCACCTCTAGAAGCCTCGAGAGCCGTGGTCTCAAGTTTGGCTTACATTGCGATTCATTTCCATTTATGGAGGAAATGTCATATTCTCGAAGCTCATGAAGAAAGGTGTATCGTTCATTTGGGGCGAAGATTGGGAAGGCATTCGAAGATCAAAACATATCTTTCTAATCCTGTGTTGGTTGCACCTAAATCGGGAAAGCCATTCGATTTACGTCCGCTGATGCGTTAGCGAGTCTGCAGGGGCGATGACAATGGCCATGAAGCAGGCGGTCTACTACCTCGATGGGGCGTTGCCGGTAGAATATCGATATCCTCCCGTTGGAAGGAATGTTTGGCTTTGGTCTTCGCCATCAAAAGATCGCGGCACTATCTAGTGGGGCCGGACCATACGTCATCTCCAAAATTGACCCTATCACGGGTATTCATGCCCGGCTGTACGTTGAATGGTCGAATGGCTAGATGGGCATTCTTTGTTATCTGATGCGACATTCACTTCAAACCTCGAAGCGATGAAGGGTCAAGGCGTGTGTGATCTTATGGCTAACCATCCATTGAAAGGGAAAGTCGAATTGTATCAAGACATGCACGATGAACCTTATGAAGCTAATCGGTCTCTAAGGAGCAGTGTGGCGGTTGTTCTTTGGCCAACCTCGAGAGCAACCCACGGCGGCCCGTTGTGGCGGTGGGGTAGTATTGATATCTCCATAAAACCACGTGATACCACGTATTAGATTATCGAGAACCATGCACCAATAGCGTGGCGAATATAATGCGTTGTTGATTGGTCTCGACATAGCCAAACATTTAGGCGTGAAGCACCTTGAAGCATTTGGGGATTAGACTGAGTCGTAAAACAACTAAGAGGAGAATACGAAGTCGAACGAGGACCTGATCCCTCATTATCGGCGTGACCATAACTTTAGTTGACTCCTTTGAAAGCTTTTACATTGATCATGTACCCGTCTGCGGAAACACTTCTGGCCGTCGTTGGCGTCTCTTCGCTTCGCTAGCCGAGAATGCTACTCGGCAAGTTATTGTGAGTCTAGTAAACTATTTAGGCCAAAATATGCATTCTGAGGTCAAGCGTTCGAGGGCGAACCTAAGTCACTTGAAGCGAAGGCGGTTTCCAATCATCGACTATGTCTTGCATGGGATATTGCGAAGACATAAAAGAAAGAGTCAACTTCGTCGGCGTCAAGATTTTACTCACGATTCCCAACTTCTGAGACCTTATATAGAAGGTCATATGATGGATTCTTGCTCGATGTTTGTCAACTAAGGAAGCGAGCAAGTCTTGAAAAGCTCACGGCGGTGTTTGTGGAGCACACCGGCTGGACCCAAGTTATGGGACGGTTGCGTGAACTTCGGTTATTATTGGCCGACAATGGTAGGGATCTTTGTGGCTTCGGCTAAGCGATGCCATGCGTGCCAAATACATGCTAATTACCTTCACCAACCTCGGAACACTTGCATCCTACGCCCGTCACGGCCATTTGAAGCGTGGGAATGGACATCGTCGGTCCAATTTCTCCACCTTCTTCAAAGGACATCGCTTCATATTGGCGATAGCGAGTATTTCTCAAAGTGGTGAAGCCGTTCGTTGAGATTGGTCAAGACAACGATGTGGTCAAATTTGTTAAACATCATGTCATATACGGTATGGGGTCTTGGCGGTCGTCCGCGATAATGGTCGCAATTTGTCGGTCATGCCTTCCGCGATTCTGCGATAAATTTCGGATCAGGAATTAGCATCAACGGCTTACTACCTAACTGCGAATGGGCGGTGAAGCTTTTAATAAGGCGATCATCAAAATCCTTACTAAGATGGTCTCTTGAACAAAAAGGATTGGAGCGACAAGGCTGGGGCAAAACTGTGGGCTTCCGTACAGCGGTTCGCTGCGAGAGTTCCACCCATATTCTGGTTTATGGTTGTGAAGCCATTTTACCGATAGAGATTCAAATCCCATCGCTTGAATGGCGTTATCCACGAGAATGACAGCAGGAAAATCATCGCCGGCCTTGAGGAACTTGAAATCTTTGGATGAAAGCGATTACGGGCTCAGCGACATATCGAGCTTTACGGACCGGTTTCTAAAGCATTTGACAAAGAAAGTCGATTGTGGCATTTTCAAGGAAGGCGACCTCGTCCTCATTGTGTCCAGAAGATGATTTTGAACTCCAAAAGAAGAAGTTCGAGCCAAAATGGGAAGGACCATTAGGTGGTAGAGTCTGTTTTCGAATGGAATACCGCCTAACCAATCAAGAAGCGACGAGAATCATGATGCCTATTAATGGTAAGTTTAGAAAAGTACTACCCAGTAGTCTTCTTTCAAACTCCCCAAAACTATCATGTTAACAATCACCTCGATAGTTCCCCGGATCTCCTTAGTCAATCCTCTCCAAGTAGGATAGGGGACCACTCTCAACATCATGTTAATATTGCACCTCGACAAATCAACTTACCAATCCTCTTCAATGGGATGGTAAGTCCTCAAAAATAAACTCCGTCGCGACAATCTTGTCATGTTAACATTTTACCTCACGGCAAATTAACTTACTAATCCTCTTCAATGGGATGGTGAGCCCTCAAAGTTGCCCCGATCACAACAAATTCTTGTCGGTTAACAATCACCTTTGACAAACTCCCTTCCAATCCTCGTCAATAGGTTGGTAGGTCCATATAGCTTGTCATGTTAACAATCACCTCGATAGTCCTTACCGTCATTCCATAAATGGCGTTGTCCAATCAAGTCGTCATACCCTATTCCCATCATAGTTGTTATACTTAGAGTCAGCTGAACAACTAGATTCTTCTTGGTCTTATGTGATACCCATGTGTCCTTTGAGCGATCGATCATTTCCGTATCGTCCTTGCGGTGACTTTGGTTTAGATAGTGGTTAACCAAGCAATATGCCCTATCAACTCCCTCATCGAATAGCGGCCTACCATGCGATGTGCCTCTATTCAACGTAGTCGTTATACTCCCATGTCGAGCGACGGCTACTAGCGAGTCATTTCCTAAATGACTTTGTTAAGTAATCCTTGTTGTTATACTCTCCGTCAGCGGAACAACTTGATTGCTTTTTGATCGCGATCGTTATACTTTTATGTCAGCTGAGCGATTCGATCATTTTAGAATAGTGGCCTACCATGCGATGTGCCACTAATGCAGGTTTTATTTTAAGCCCGAGACACAGCGGGTTCGTTTTAAGCTGAGAGACACAGGGTTTCGTTTTAGCGAGAGAAGACACAGCGGGTTCGTTTTAAGCCCCGAGAGACACAAGCGGGTTCGTTTTAAGCCCCAAAAGACACACAGCGGGTTGGCTTTAAGCCCCAGAGAAGACACAAAGGGTTGCGTCTTAGCCCCAAGAAGACAAAGTCTATCTGTATGACCATTCCGTGTAGCGGTTGTTGTTAAACAACAGCTGAATCTATGCCTCTCGGCATAGGGGACTTTATCTCGATCCTTATTAGAGATAAGTCACGTCTACACTGCGTGGCGGGTAGTCTATTCAGTAAGAAGAACAAAGTCATTATTCAATATCGTGGCTAAGAGTTAACTCTTTAGCATAGCGTTACATGTAGAGCGGACTTAGATGATCTACATGCTAGCGATTCAAGCGGTGTCGGTAAAGGCACATCAAATCCGTTGATAGGCGGGGGTTTGCTAAAAATCGAGAAGGCGATCATTAGGCTGCTGGTGAAGAATTCAAATTCTGCAGCTTCGTTGGAAGGTTCCTCGCCCGTTTGAGTGGTGATCATGTTGCAAGTCTCCATATCCAAAGTGTTCGGACTCCATTCAACCACATTAGTGCGAAAACTTTGGAGGGTTTTATGGCAATAAAAATTGCCTTAATCCCTACGGCAACTTCGGAATGAGCAAAAGAGCTTAAGAGCCCATCTAAGTGGAGTGGGGCCGCCTAAGGGTTAAGTTTACGGATGATTGACTTTACAAATAAGACAGAAATGATGATATCTCTTAAACCAAAGGAACTGGAGTAAGATGACCGGGGCAATTGGCTCCGTCTCGTCGAGAGAGATGGTCGATTTCCATATATAATTAAGTCTAATTCGAGTAAACGTCTGGTTTGAAAAGTTCGACACTGTTCTTAAATAGCGGAAACCATGGCAGCCGAGCTCGACGTTGAAACAGGCTTCGCCAAGCGAGCTCGACATTCAGCGAGCTTCGCCAAACGGCGAGCTCGACATTGAGCGAGGCTTCGCCAAAGCGGCGAGCTTCGACATTGGCGAGGCTTCGCCAGCGGCGAAGCGTGAGCTCGACATTGAAGCGAGCTTCGCCAAAAGCGGCGAGAGCTTCGACATTCAAACTCGACATTGATGAGGCTTCGCCGCGAGCTCGACCGCCGAAGCGGGCTTCATGGCAGGCTTCGACATTCGAGGCGAGGCTGCCGCCAGCGAAGACTCGACATTCGAGCCGAGGCTACATGCGCAAGCGGGCTTCGACATTGGCCGGCTCAGCCGTAACGAGCTTCGACATCAGGCGAGCTTCGCCCGGCAGCGAAGACTCGACATTCAGTGAGCTTAGCAACGGCGACTCGACATTGAGCGAGCACCGAGCCGGTGCGGAGCTCGACATTGAAGCCGAGCTTCGCCCGGCCGGGCTTCGACATTGAGCGAAGCTCGCCGAACAGCGGAGGCTCGACATTAAGTGAGCTCGCCAGCAACGAGGCTCGACATGGCAGGCTTCGTAAGCTGGCGACTTCGACATTCAAGCCGAGCTTCGCCGATCGAAGCTCGACATTCGAGCTGAGGCTGCCAGCGAGCTCGACATTCAGGGAATTTCGCCCGAGCAGGCTCGACATTCAGAGACTCGCCGGCAACGAGCTCGACATTGGTGAGCTTCGCCGGCACGGCGACTCGACATTGGCGAGGCTTCGCCGGCAACAGGCTTCGACATTGAAGCGAGCTTCGCCAGCAGCAGCTCGACATTGGCGAGCTTCGCCAGCAGCAGGCTTCGACATTGGCGAGCTCAGCGAGCAGGCTCGACATTGGCGAGCTATGGCAGCAGCTTCGATATTGGCGAGGCTTCAGCCGGCGAATGGCTCGACATTGAGGCGAGCACCATGGCAATGAGCTTCGACATTAATGAGCTCATGTAAGCGGGGCTTTGACATTGAACAAAGGCTCGCAGCGGCGAGCTTCGACATTTCGCGAGGTTAGCCTATAGCGGTGAACCTCGGCGTTCAGCGAGTTCGCCTATAGCGATGAACCTCGACATTCAACGAGTTAAGCTATAGCGGTGAGTCTCGATACCCGCCTCAACACTCAACCAAGGTTGCATGCTTGTGAGCCTCGACATCAACCGAGGTTAAGCCTATAGCGAGTGAACCCGACATTGACCAAGGTTAAGCCCGCGGTGAACCTCGGCGTTCAATGGCTTCGCGACATCATTGGTCCGCGAGGCTTCGCCGTTAGCCCGTTACTTCAGCGGCCCAGCGTTCTATGCTGACGACAATCAACGTGGCGGCGCTCGGCCTCTTCAAACGCGAGGCCATTGTCGAGCGAGCTGGCATTGGGCAGCAGCACGATGGGAAGGGTCATTAACCCCATATAGAAAGTGACAATAGAATCATTACACCCCTCAAGCCCATATAAATAGTTGAAAGCCCAACAAATTTGGCTTTAGAGAACTCTTGGAAAATCAAGCACTAGCACAAGAGATCAAGCTCCTCTTCAACAACCTCTAGATCATCCATGACTTTGGTCGATGTCGTCAGCGGGAAGCAATCGGCGTGTCGAGGGAAGCATCCTATACAGAACCCATACAAAGAGTCAAATCTACCTCCTCTTCCTGCATGTCGAGAATTTGATTGTAAACATTACGTTCAATCAATAAACATTTCGACCCTACAAGGGTCACCTTCACAACACGATTTACTTCAAATCACATTTTGGGGTAATCTGGAAGCGAGCCTCGATGGTTGGGTCATTCGGTACTGGGCTGCCCGATTGGTATGCTCGAAGACTCGTAGGGAGTATTAGCTGCTGGGAGGACATGGAAAGTTCTTTTCTGGCAACTTCTTCGATGGCGACACGAAGTCTCAGTGGAACTCTCTAGGCAGCGAAGGTGGGAGACAATGGACACCTTAGTTAAGCGATTCATAAAGCTATGAATTGCGGGGATCGTTAAAGTTCATATTGAAGACTTGCCACAACAATCTTTCTATAAGTGCTTTGGAAGTCATGGGGTAGATCCTACCACTCGTGGAAAGACCTAAAAATACGAGGAGAAACCGAGCGTTTCCTCCGGAAGGAAGAAAGGCTGAAAAGAGGCAAAATGGTGGTGACCCCTCAAGTAAATTTTTCCTCGTAAATAGGAGGCATCGTGATCTGGCATTGAGTCAAAGCGTCGCAACAACGACAGCGTCAAAAGCTTCTAAATCAAATTCCACGGGACATACTCTTTCAAGGGCGAAGAAGTTCCAATCATCTTCAAACACCTCCTTGATAACAAGATCAAGTTGCCTCCAATTACAAATCAAGAGGAGGCTAACAAACCAGGACCTAAATCTTGTGTACCCAGGAGGATCCTCCATCCTACAAAGGATTGCTTAGCTCTCAAGGCCATCATCAAGCCTTGGTTGAAGCCGGCGTCTTAGCAATAGTGAAATAAAATTTTGACTCCGGCGGTATCACAGTATAAGCTGCTCCCTCGTACTCCAGCAATTATCACAGTATAAAGCTGCTCCGAAGTGCACTTTCAGAGCCAGTGAGTATAAAGCTGCTCCTCCAGATGAATATAAGAGGTTAAAGCTGCTCTTCCTTCTTACTCCTCCAGGCCATTTGGTGCGCTTGAAGCCGGGGTGGATAATCCATGAGCGAGAGGTCCACTTCAGGATTGAGCAATCAAACCTTCCAGAGCGGTTAGGATTGTCTCAAAACTCTATCACGGTCAAACCTTCCCTGATTTAGGACCGCGGTATCCCCTCTCGATTCCTTCTATGAGCGAGGTCCACTTCAGATTGGCGATCAAACCTTCCGGCAGGTTAGATTGTCTCAAAACTCCTATCGATCAAACCTTCCTAGTTAGGATCATTTTTATTTTTCCTCCCACTTGGTCAAACCCTACGGTTAGGACCACGGTCAAAATCCCCTCTCGATTCCTTTTATGAATGAGAGGTTTACTCGATAGCGCGGGGTTAGTTTTAGCCCCAAGAAAACACAGCGAGTTCGTTTTAGCCCCAAGAGAGACCAGCGGGTTCGTTTTAAGCCCCGAGAGAAAACACAATTCCACAAGCCTCATTATTCAAAATGCATTAGCATAGATGTCATAACCTAATGACACCTAAACTATGCTTTTATGCATAGGGATGTTATCTGTCCTTATCGAGATAAATTAAATCTAACACCGCCGCCGGGTAATCAATTCGTGATAATTGATCAAGCCTCATATTCAAAATGCGTAGCATAGATGTCATTACCTAATGACACCTAAACTATGCTTTCATGCATAGGGATGTTATCTGTCCTTATAGGAGATAAATGTAAATCTAACACCGCCGGGTAATCAATTCCCGTGATAATTGATCAAGCCTCATTATTCAAAATGCGTAGCATAGATGTCATTACCTAATGACACCTAAACTATGCTTTCATGCATAGGGATGTTATCTGTCCCTTATCGAGAGATAAGTCGATCTAACACTGCGCCATTTGGGTAATCAATTCCGTGATAATTGATCAAGACTCAAGGTGGGAGTATTAGCTGCTGGGAGGACATGGAAAGTTCTTTTCTCACCTTCTTCGATGGCGACACGAAGTCTCAATTGGAACTCTCCTAGGCAGCGAAGGTGGGAGACAATGCGACACCTTCCGTTAAGCGATTCATAATAAAGCTATGGTGCGAGGATCAATTCTTGAAAGAGTTCATATTGAAGACTTGCCACAACAATCTTTCTATAGAACTTTGGAAGTCATGGGGTAGATCCTACCGACTGTGGAAAGACCTAAAATCTGAGGAGAACAAGCCGAAGCGTTTCCTCGAGAAGGAAGAAAGGCTGAAAAGAGGCAAAATGACGGTGACCCCTCAGAAGTAAATTTTCCTCGTAATAGAGGAAAGGCATCTGTGGCTATTTGTTAGTCAAAGCGTCACTAACAACGACCAGCGTCAAAAGCTTCTATCGAGAATTCCACCGGGACATACTCTTTCAAGGGCGAAGAAGTTCCAATCATCTTCAAACACCTCCTTGATAACAACAAGATCAAGTTGCCTCCAATTACAAATCAAGAGAGGCTAACAAAACCGGACCCTAAATGCAATGCGTGCACGGAGGATCCTCCATCCTACAAAGGATTGCTTAGCTCTCAAGGCCATCATCAAGCCTTGGTTGGCCCGGCGTCTTAGCAGAAATAAAATTGAATCAATTTTGACTCCGGCGGTATCACAGTATAAGCTGCTCCCTCGTACTCCAGAAGCGGTATCACAGTATAAAGCTGCTCGATGCACTTGCCTCAAACGGTATCTGAGTATAAGCTGCTCCCTTTCCTCAAGTGAATATAAGAGGTTAGCTCTTCCTTCTTACTCCTCCGGCCGGTGAATTTTGCGAAGGGGTGGATAATCCATGAGCGAGAGGTCCACTTCAGTTGAGCAATCAAACCTTAGGCCGTTAGGATTGTCTCAAAACTCCTATCTGGTCAAACCTTCCTCTGATTAGGACCACGGCCAATATCCCTCGATTCCTTCTATGAGCGAGGTCCACTTCAATTGGCGATCAAACCTTGGCCGGTTAGGATTGTCTCAAAACTCCTATCGATCAAACCTTCTCTGATTAGGATCATTTTTAAATTTTCCTCCCACTTGGTCAAACCTTCCTACAGTTAGGACCACGGTCAAAATCCTCTCGATTCCTTTTATGAATGAGAGGTTTACTCCCGATGCGAGGGTTCGTTTTAGCCCCAAGAGAAAACACAAGCGAGGGTTAGTTTTGCGAAGACACCAAGCGGGTTCGTTTTAGCCCCGAGAAACACAATTCCACAAACCTCATTATTCAAAATGGTAGCATAGATGTCATAACCTAATGACACCTAAACTATGCTTTTATGCATAGGGATGTTATCTCGTCCTTATCGAGAGATAAATTCGTCTAACCTGCGGCGGGTAATCAATTCGTGATAATTGATCAAGCCTACATATTCAAAATGGTAGCATAGATGTCATTACCTAATGACACCTAAACTATGCTTTCATGCATAGGGATGTTATCTCTGTCCTTATCAGAGATAAATTAAATCTAACACCGCCGGGTAATCAATTCGTGATAATTGATCAAGCCTCGTTATTCAAATCATTAGCATAGATGTCATACCTAATGACACCTAAACTATGCTTTCATGCATAGGGATGTTATCTCTGTCCCTTATGGAGATAAATTAAACGTCTAACACCGCATTTGGGTAATCAATTCCGTGATAATTGATCAAGCCTCATTAATCATTAGCATAGATGTCATTACCTAATGACACCTAAACTATGCCTTCATGCATGGGATATTATCTGTCCTTATGAGGAGATAAGTGCATCTAACACATCTTTCTTGGGGTAATCAATTCCGTGATAATTACCAGAGCCTCGTATTCAATATCGTAGCATAAAGTCTAAGAATTCACTCTTTTAGCACAGCGTTAACATGTAGAGCGGACTCGAGATAATCTACATGCTAGCCCACTCAAGCGGTAGTTGGTAAGGCTCATCAAATCCGTTGATGGTGAGGGTTTGCCAAAAATCCTATATCTATCATACAAGCAATAACTTAAGGCAGCGGGTTCACTCTTCTGCGGGGCACTTTCTCCTACCGTGATTTTAATGCACTTTGTAACTCATTGCTAATGCAAATGTGCCATTACATGCGCCTCCAGGCTCAAGCATGCTCGGGACGGTCGTGGCGGTCCTTTTAGCGAGACACTTGGATTGCCCAGCTCAGCTTTCTTCAAGTGGGACAATTCCGGATATTACATATAGAAGCTTTCACGAAATCGATATTGAGAAACCAGACGGCAGCTTTTCTCTCGAATGATTCTCAAGGCATTTCAATTATAACAAGTGGTGACTTTCAAGATGAAGATGATTAGTCCAAAATGCGACTTGACATTTCAATCAAATACAAATGCAACGGCTATTGATCCCAAAAGTATGGTCAGCGTGACGCCCAGTAGCGAGGATTCAAGCGAGAAGCAAAACATGGGCCTCTTCTACAAAGTTCAGCGTTGAGCGAAGCAAAGCATCTTATCCAAAGTATTCGAGACCCTCGATAAAATCTGAGTCGAAAACTTTGGAGAAATCTGTAGGCATCAAAATGTGAAGAACCTCAAATATGACTAAATCATGAGAAAATCGAAGGACAAGCGTCGTCGAAATCTCAAAGCAATCTGGGGAAGATGTGTCTGCTTCTGATCACGAGACACTTATGTGTGCCTGCGCCACTAGCGAGACACTTTGATGTGTGTCGGCTGGCGAGACACTTCGTGTATGCCTCGCCAGGCGAGGACACCTTGATGTGTCGGCTGTTGGCGAACATATGTGTGTCTCGCCATAAGCGAGACACCTTGATGTGTATCGCGACAAAGCGAGACACTTACCCAATGTCTCGCCAAATCTGAGACACCGGAATACTTAAATGAGCTCTCGAAGGGTCTAAATCAATCTTTGGTGGGGCCCTTGGCTTTATCAGCAGCGGAGAGCGTTGAACTACGTTAATGGCGGTTACCGCGAAGATCGCCCACTAGAGCGTAATTCTAGAGCATTTAATCATGCACAAAAGCGAAACCGTTCGGCGGTGAAGGGGCGATATTGCCTCGCTTGTCGGCGACTGCCTCGCCGGTTAAGCGAAGCTGACTTGGCTATGGCGGCTCTTTTGCCAGCGCTAGCCAAATTTCTGCACTTATGACACTTGTGTTTTACGAAGAGACGCGTTTCCCAGACTATAAATACCCTCCTCGTCCACTTGGGCAGTGCGGCTATCGAGGAAGGGGCAATCGAGATCAAGCTTCAGGAGTTCAGAACACGATCCACAATTCCTCGAGTTTAAGCTTTGCCTTAATTCTTGAGAAGAGTGGATATCTTACCTTGCTAAGATATTTCTGAAGATTCTTGTTTCCTTTCGCGAAGCATCAACTAAACCGTCGATTCGGCGATGTTTCGGTGGTCCGCAGTTCTGGCGTCCGCACGGGCAAAGTCCACAAAAATAAGAGATCTACACTTGTAGCGTCTTTTGTTGAGTTTGTGAGAGAGTTATTTAATTTCATTGTGGCGAGAACCAAAAGTGTAATTTTCTCTAGTTTTACAAATGGAATCAATTTTGACCCAAACCGACTCAGTGTTGAAGGGGAGTCCCGCGACTCACAGTCTTTGGGACTTTAGAAGTGGACCTCTCGTTCATGGATTATCCACCCGGCTTTCTTAGCAAAATTGGGGCACGGGTGAGTAAGAAGGAAGAAGCGGTTTAACCTCTTATATTCATCGGAGGAAGGGGCGGTTTATACTCGTATACACAGCAGTCTGAGAGAGCGGTTTATACTTCGTATACACAATAAGTCTGAGAGGGCGATTTATACTCGTATACACGTAGATCTGAGAGGAAGCGATTTTACTACTCGTATACACAGCCAGTCAAATTTGATTCGACTTATTTGTTAAGGCGCGGCTTCAACAGGCTTGGATGATGGCCTTGAGAGCTAAGCAATCCTTTGTAGGATGGAGGATCCTCACAGTGAGTGCCTACGGTATTTAGGGTCAGTTTTGTTAACCTCCTCTTGATTTGTAGTTGGAGGCAACTTGATCTTGTTGTTATCAAGGAGGTGTTTGAAGATGATTGGAACTTCTTAGTCCTTGAAAGAGTATGTCTGTGGAATTACGATTTAGAAGCTTTTGGCGGTCGTTGTTGCGGCATTGACTACTTGCGATCCTGGATGCCTTTCCTCTATTACGAGAGAGGAAAAATTTACTTAGAGGGTAGTCATTTTGCCTCTTCGACTTTCTCTTCCTTAGAAGCGTTAGGCTTGTTCTCCTCGTATTTTAGGTCTTTCCGTGGTTGGTGGGGCGACCCCGTGACTTCGGAGTTCTATAGAAGATTGTTGTGGCAGAGTCTTCAATATGAACTCTTGATGGTGGATCCACGCAATTCATAGCTTTATGCCGAATCGCTTAACGAAGGTGTCGATTGTCTCCCCACCTTTTCGCTTTTCGTCTAGGAGAGTTCAATTGAGACTTGGTGTCGTCATCGAAGAAGTTCTTGAGAAAAAGAACTTTCCATGTCCTCAGTTAATACTCCGGCCTTGAGTCTTCGATACCCGTCGGCTGACTCCTTGAAAATCGCAAACTGAATGACCAGAACCATGGAGAGGCTCGTTTCGAGATTACCCCAAATGTGATTTGAAATAAATCGGGTGTTGTGAAGGTGACCCTCTCGATCAAATGGCGTGAAGTTGATCAAATTGAATTTGGCCGGATAAAGGGTTGAATCCCACTCTCTAGGATATGGACCGCGGGATACGGTCCTTTTGACTTCTGTGTAACATCAAAGCATTGATTTTATCTTCAAGCTCTTTCATTTTCGCCATCATCTTCCCCTGTTTTGGATTGCTTCCAATAGGAAGAATTGAACCATTTCCACCTTGAGCATCAAATGGAGCTTTCTTTGGAGGTTGATCGGCATAAATGTGTTCATCAATCTCCGAATCGTTGTCTTCGACATTAAGGCATTATGGTGGGTAACTCCACCTTGTTATTTGGATTGTTTGTTATTTGGACCCGGGTTATTGCAACCGTTTGGGTTTGCAACTCCCTCATCTGTTGCATGGCTAGCTCCATCTCTGTTCTCATTTAGGCCTTAAACTTCTCTTTGCTTAGCTAAGGCTTCTTGTAACATTTGAGCTAGGACGCCGGGGTAATGGTAAAAGCTTCTGCGGGATGACAACCACACTTGACATTTGTGTCGCCGGTATCGCCCGAATTGATGTCGGAAGCTTCATCATCGAATGACTCTCCCTCATGCATCCTTCTATAGTCGATCGTTGGGTAGCTTCATAATTATGTCGAGAGACATCTGGCGGAAACTTCGGGTCGACTTTCTGCGGGGTAAATCGAGGATGCATCCGTCGCGGTCCTTTTCCTTTGTTCACCATATTAATGGTCGCCGGAAACTCATCAAATTGGATGGATGATCTCCTTCTTCTTGATGTCGTCTTGGTGGCTTGAATCTTCCGTTCGGCGGGGAAAGCCGTTCGAATCGAAGCTCTTTGTGGGTGGCGTTGACTCAAGCAGGCACATCGATAACCATGTCTTAATCAATTTTGCACGAGCAAGAGCAATCTATTTCATCGATCGTCCTCTTTAGGTGTTTGCTACCCGACGATGATATGGTTGGTGTGGGTTATTACAAATTGCACTTCCACCCCAAGTGTAGCGTTGTCCTTAGTGGAGGACCGCGTCTTCTTTTGGGACATCGACTCTTTGACTTGAGAGACAACTTCCGTCGGCTTGGCCGTCATCTGAAGTTGCTTACGTATGAATCCGCAGTGCGGTCATCTCGTGATTTTGCGAGTCACTTGCCTCAACTTATTCTTCTCGGCGGTTCGTGGACCTTGTGGGATGCTCAAGCGAGATGCAATTGGAATTCTAGAGCACGGGATATTTCGGCTTGTTGAGGACTCTTAGAATGTCCAAGCGTTTCTTCGGAACCTTGCTTTTATTTCTGGTTGTGGACCAAGGCGACTAAACAACATTGTCATTGGTTTCCGAACTTAAAGGTTGATACCTCATCGGAGAAGTGGAAGAAAGGCGGAAAAACCATCTTTTGTCAATGCATGGAGGACTGCCTGCGCTTTTGGCTGGCGATTGGCTATCTGTTGGCGTGAGGCGGTTTACTTTACCTCCACTGTTGGCGAGGCAGCTCGAGTTATCTCGCTAAGCGCAGGCAGCTCAGCTTGTCGGTGAATATTGCGAAGCGGACTCTTGGCTGATCGACCGGGACCCAAACTTTGTGATTTTGAGTCGATTCCTTGGTTGATTTAGACTCTGCGCCTTGCGAACAATGCGCGATGCGCCAGGCGTGCCACGGCGCTTTAAGCAGCTCCTTCCTTGTCAATCGGATCCTTTTGGCGAGAACCCATTCTTCCTTGGGAGAGTCTTGTGAGTTGAAGCGGCTGTAGTTTGTTGGCGCTTTGATCATGTGAGTTCATCGATAGTGAACTCCATCACGGTGACTCGGGGCCTTGGCTAGTGTGAGCCATCTTTTGGCGTCGTCTTTGGCGAGCCCTCTTTGTCGAAGCTCTCGGCTTTGAGATCCACAGAGTGTTCTGAGAGGGAAATCGCCTGCATATAGCGCGAGCGAACCTCCCTCTTAAGAGATGATATCCTCCGATGTTTGCGGGATGAGGAGGACTTTGATGAGGAAGAGGAGATATTCTTAATTTGGCTTGTCGAAGAAGTAGTCTATTTCATCAACCATGAGGTCGGCTGATGGCTGCAAAGGCTGCGACACTGCGATCTCGGGCTCGAGACCGTTGGCTCCCCTTTGTGGCCATCGTGTTTGGGTGAAAGTTGATTCCATTTGTAAAACTAGAAAATTACACTTTTGGTTCGGTTACAATGAAATTAAATAACTCTCTCACAAACTTCGAACAAAAGGCGCTACAAGTGTAGATCTCTTGTTTTGTGGGACTTTACGTGCCCGAGGGCAGCGTAATCCGTGGACCACCCGCGGCGATCGTCGAATCGGCGGAGGTTTAGTTGATGCCGCCAAAGGAAACAAGAACTGGAAATATCTTAGCAAGGTAAGATATCCACTCTTCTCAAAATTAAAGGCAAAGCTTAAGCTTCGAGGAATCTCCGTGTGGATCGTGTTCTTGAACTCAGGAAGCTTGGATCTCTGATTGCCCCTTCACGATAGCCGACCCCTGCTGTGGGCGTAGGAGGGTATTTATAGTCTTTGGGAAGCGTGCCCTCTTGCGAAACACAAGTGTCATAAGTCGGAAATTTGCGATTAGCCTTGGCTCGAGCGCCTGTAAAATTTACCTAAGCTAGCTGGCGGCGGTCGCGAGCACCCTGCATGCTGGCCGGCGATATGAAACCGGCCCGACAAGCAGGCAATATCTCGTCCCATCAGTGGCATGCTGTTTCCCTGCTTTTTAGGCATGATTAAATGCCTAAATTCGCCTAGTGGTATCTTCGCGATGTAACCGCCTATTAGCGATGTCGAGCGTCTCTGCGTTGATAAAGTCAAGTGGGCCCCACGGCATTGATTTAGACCCTTCGAGAGCTCATTTTAAATGCGGGTGTCGTATTTGGCGGGAACACAAGTAAGAGTCACTATTCGCGATACACATCAAGGTGTCAAACATGGCGAACACACGCAAATGTCTGCGCTAACGGTGAGACACATCAGATGTCTGCTTGGCGAGGCACACCGCAGTGTCGCTTCGCCAGCGGAGACACATCAAATGTCTGCTAGTGGCGAGGCACACATAAGTGTCTGCCTGCGTAGCGAGACACAATCTTCCACATATTGGGCTTCTTGAGATTTCGGCGGCGTTGTCCTTGATTTTCTCATGATTTAGTCATATTTGAGGTTCTTGGCAATTTTGATGCCTACAATACCTTGGTCGGCTACCTAGGAGAGGAGGTGGAACTAGAGTGGGATCTCACTCAGAAAGAGAAGAAACTTCGAGGTGACAGGCCGGACAACTGGTTCGACAATCGGCCTTATACCTTGTTCGGCTACCTAGGAGAGGTGGAACTAAAAGTGGGATCTCCACTCAGAGCAGAAAAAGAAACTTCGAGGTGACCTTCAGGACAACCTGGTTTGACAATCCGGCATACCTTGATCGGCGCTACCTAGGAGCAGTGGAACTAAGAGTGGGATCTCCACTCAGAAACAAAAACTTCGGTGACCTTGACGGACAACTGGTTTGACAATCCGGCGCCTACCTTCAGTGAGCTACCTAAGATGAAAGATGGAACTAAAAGTGGGATCTCCGCCGAGAACCGAAAAGACTTCGGGCGACCCGATTCGGACAACTGATACGAAAATCCCGTATACGCCTTGGTCGGCGCTACCTAAGATGAAAGATGGAACTAAAAGTGGGATCTCCGCCGAGAACCGAAAAGACTTCGAGCGACCTTGATTAGGACAACACGAGTACGAAAATCGGCGCTTATACCTTCCGGTCGGTACCTAAAGATGAAAGATGGATAGAACTCTTCCGTTTATCCGAAAGGGATCTTACACTTGGAAGGAAGAATTTTATATTCTATCTCGGCGTAAAAGGATTTTGATTGGGCCTCTTGTTCATAGAAGGAATCAAGAGAGATTTTGGTAATGTACCGAAAATTTGTAGACCTAAGTCAAGGAATTTGATCGGTGGGGAAATTATGATGGAGAACAAATCTAGGGTTATCCTCGAAAGTGGGTGAAACATCCACGAGGAACTTCCGTCGAAGCGGGTTATCTGAAGGTACTAAGGGTAGTATTTCTGAGGGAACTTCCCATTTATCGGCATTAATTGCGGTCGCCATTTTGGTAATTAGGCGATATGCACCATTGGAGTAGACCGTTTCTATTATAAGCGGACCCTCCCATTTAGGTTAATTTCCTTTCTTTTTGGAAGTGAGGATTATTGGTGCGTCGGCGGCGAGGACCAAATCTCCTTCTTTGAAACCGTTGTCGCACTTTCTTGTTGAAAGCCCTCGACATCCTAGCTTGATAGAACTCAATGCTTTGTAGAGCTTCGAGCTTCTCATCCAACATCTCAAGCTCTTGAGGCGTTTGATGTTGTTCTTGGTCGTCATCTGTTGAAAGGCGTCTGAAGTGGCCGGGATCTGGATCTCCAAGGAGAGCTGCTTCACATCAGTGAACCCGAGAATAAGGGTCTCTCGGTTGGCGTCGCGTCTGGTTGTCGCGATATGCCGGAGTGCTTCTCAGAGCTTATCGTCCCGGTCTTATTATTCTTCACAAGCTTGACAAAATCTTGATAATCGTCTTGTTGAGCGCCTCGGCTAATCCATTTCGGTTGGATTATAAGAACATTGGCGGGCGTCTTGTATCTTGAATTTCGCAAAACGATGAAGAATTCGCGTGAATTGGGGACCGTTGTCATGCGCGATCGTCTGGGACACCATGTCGATAGATGACATGGTGTTTGATAAATTGGCAGCCGGTACTTCGCCTTTACTTCCTTTAGCGGGATTGCTTCGCCCACTTGGAAAGTAGTCGGTGATGCTAGAATAAACCGATCGCCTTTGGTAAAGCGGAGAAAAATGGGACCTACAACGCGTCCGTTCCCCATGTCTCGAATGGCGAGGATGTGGCGAAGGATACAGCTTTTCGGGAGTGATGCATATAATTAGCGTGAATTTGACCGCATGGCATTTTCGGCGTGCTTCGACTCGTCATTAATCGCCATTGGGCCAAAAGTAGCTCATTCTCGATTGATGTCGTAGAGCTTGGGACCCGGGCTGGTGGCGCCATATTCACCTTCATGTGCTTCGAAGGACCTCTTACGCCTCTTTGTTTGAGAGGCATGGATAAAGACCATCATACCCGGCGATATAACATGCGGGTCTGACCGTAAAAGAATCTTGGAGCTCTTCGGCGGGATTGACTCTCTCTCCTTCCGTCTTACGGTAGAATACCATGTAAGGCGCGTGTCGATGATAAGGCGCCAATCTCGGGGCTCCAACTTGGTTTGGGTTGCATTTACCTCTTTGGTAACTATCCTTTGTCTTCTTGTACCCCATCATATATTGAGTACGAAGTGGTGAGTCTAAGTAACCGTTGCTGGGTCTCGGAAGGTTGCGCCCGGCCCGATACGCTAATTGACATGCATGGCGTTACGAGCGGGATATATTGATGAAGAATTCTTCAAATGAATGCGCCATTTCAGCGTCTATCGATGATAGGGGACGGTCGAGGGTTCCTAACTTCATAGTCACCACGCGGATCGTTTGACTATCAATTCGCGAATCGCCGGTATGCTTGAGATACTCTACCCCGGCTCCTTGGCGAAGCTAAGTCCGATAAGTAGCGCGTTGTATTGACTCGTTATTGGAACAAAGTTCGGTGGCGAATAAGCACGAGGCATGACATGATTCCGGGAAACTAAGACAACCCGGGCGAAAATCTTAGAACATCAGGGGCACTTCGCCCGTTATAGCTTCGAAGCTCGGTCAAAATATAAGCGCCATATTTGTTGGTGCGATGTAGTGTTGACTTCTTGGACTTCATCAGGAAGATCATCATATAAGCTCAACGTCCGTTGTGGGTTGGCGGCCGAGATATCGCAAATCGTTGTCCTTTGTGGACTTACGTTGTTTGAAGTGCAAGTCATATTGGGACAAGAGCAAGGCCCATTTAAGCCAGCGCCAACTCATTGAGCCGGTGGGTCATAAATATTGGACGGTTCGTTGAGATAACATAAATCGATGTCGTGGGCTAAATAGTCGCGCATTTCAGAATTGCGAACACTAATGCGAAACCTTTCTTCGATCATTGGATATCGGGACTTCGGTAGCAGACAATGTTGACTCGGGTAATAGGCGCACATTACGTGACGTATGCGTCGTCTTGCTTGAGTAAAGCTTAACAGTGATCCGTTGCCTTGGCGTAGATCAAAGCGGTTTTCGAGGCGATGATTACGCAAGAGCGGGAGGTTTAGCGAGATACGATTTGATCTCTTCAAAGCGGCTTTACGGCGTCGTCCCCGAATAAGCGACCGCCCTTCTTGTTCAACTTAGAAGCGGTTGGCACTTCCCGATAGGTTGATATGAACCGTCGGATGTCATGTCGCCCTTATAACCCACGAGTTCTCTCCAGTTTCACCGGTTGCAACTCTTGAATTACCTTCACTTTGTCGGGATCGGCGTGGATTCCTTTGTGGTGGCGGCGAAGCCGAGGAACTTGCCGGACATCCCAAGGAAGGATTTGGCGGGGTTCATCTTTAGTTGATGAGTCCGCATGAGTTCGAATACCGTTCTAAGATCTTTGATGTGATCTTCTTTATCCGCGGCTTTTACGACTAAGTCGATGGCGTAGCATTCGACCGTTTTCGGAGATGATCTGGAAAATCTCGTCATTGCTCGGTGTGCCCGGCGTTCTTTAAGCCGACGGCGCCGTGTAGCAAAATATCTGGATGGGCGTTACGAGCGGCTGTGTGTTTAGCGTCATCGGGGTGCATCTTGATTTGATTATACCCAAAAGCCATCCATAAGGACATCCTCTGAATCCACATGTATTGTCAACTATGGCGTCGGTGATTGGCAGGAAATCATCCTTCGAACAAGCGGCGTTTAGGTCTCTGTGGCGACCACAGTCCTAATCGAACCATTCTTCTTCATGGCCAGGGACTATATTACGCCACCCATCAGGATGTTGAATTTCCTCGATGAATCCGATTCTATGAGTTTCTTCGCCGTCTACGATTGCACTGCAAGATTTGTGGGCGAACGGTCTCTTGATTTGCTTGGCGGGTTTGACATCCATCATGATGTTGAAGCGTGTATAGCATTAGGAGTCGAGTCTGGCATGTCCTCGTAACTCGGGAATACATCGATATACTCCTTGATTAAGGCAATCAACTCTTCCTTTTCTTCGAGGGAAGAGTATTGCTGATGTTTATGAGCTTAGGATGCTCTTTGTCACCCATATTAATTTGGACTACCTGGTCCTTAGTGGGGTTCTCTTTGTTCGAACTTATCCCCAAAGCTGCTCTTGGAGTTGATGGATCCATGGGTCTTCCCATGTTGGTATATCTTCATCACTCTCAATAGTAGCGGGATCGGCCGTATACATATTGACATCAAAGCCTTGAAATTTTCTCAGGGTGGTGTCGAATCCCAACCGAACAATCGGGGCAGATGTGTCTCTCCTCATTGGGTGGATTATCATCAATCGACCATGAGCATTCATCTTCGAGGAGGATTCGTATCCCATCCCTTCTAAATGCATAGTAGTTATCCGGCTTCCCTCTTGGGACATATGCGCTTTAGGAGGGACTGGGACCTGCGCCCAAAACATAGACCTTCCCTTGTGTCAAGTTGTACCCCTTCTTCATGATGCCAGGTGTTTTACGGACTATATCGAATGTGTGGAGGATAGGCCATTGTCATCTTCATCTTCTTCTAAGAAATGATTGGCATTGGGCGCATCTCCTTTTAGTAAACCAAGTCTTTCGTTACTTGATCTTTGGGATACGAGTGTTGTCCCAAGGAGTCTGGGCTGCTTTGTGTAAAGCAAAATGGCCAGAATTGGTAGGTGCAACTCAGGATCGTTGTATAAACCTGTCATTACATCATTCAAAGACAAAGGATACTCTAAATCGTCATTTATTGATTCATCGGCAAGTTGCCAATACAATGTTCATCGGCGATTCTTCATCGTCAAGATTGATTACAAGGGGTACAATGTCGTTTAAAACAAAACCACCACTATAACCAAGCCCGGCCGGTGTCGGCTTCTCCATTTGTCAGTGCCTTGGGCCGATGATTGAGTTTGGACTCATTACAGTAGAAGAGAATCGATGAAATAATTCTCCATCCCCTTAAGCGGTTGTTTGTCGCGACTACGTCTTGACTTCATTATTAGTGTCTACATATTTGAGACACATGAAGAGTAGATGGGACTATAATGTTCTTGTGGATCCAAGGTCGACCCACAATAAGTTATAGGAAGTCTGCGTCAATCACATAGCGGTGACTTGGACTTCAAGTCCCCATTTGGCACTTTATCCGGTTTTACCAGCGGCGAGACCGGGTGTTAAATCCGTGAATCATCGTGCTGTTGGCGCTAACTTCTTGCGGAGGATTCAAGGTGATACATGGCGGGGGCATGATGCTCGTGGAACGGATCGACTTGGATCCGGTTAACGGAGCCATATCTACGGTGAAGTATAGCGGCCTATCGTGCTTGGAATTCCTTATGCATATCCTCCTTTGTAAAAGTGATCGCGGAAGTGTTTGCCGCAAGGTTGCATTGTTGGGCAGATTCCGAATCGGCAGTCGATGAGAAACACCTCGAGTCGGCCGAGCTTCTTGTAGAGCTTCGGGTTTCCTTTGACAATGAACCTTCGTGAGAGTTATCATTTGGGATGTTTGCCAAGCTGGGCCATGGCGTCAAAGCGGTATGGAGGTTGGAGCTTCGGTTTGTCTCTCCTCTGGTGCCGGGCGGTGGGCTTTGAACGGGCGCGGCTGCGGCTTCTTACTGCTATTCTTTCGGTCACGGTGGGGGTATTGTTACCCCACTCGGCAATCGTCTTGGCATTAGGGTCCGGGAGACTTCCGGTGCTTGTATTTGTACTGCGTGTCGCTCACGGTGGCGTGAGCTTCAGTTCTCCCGGACAAGCTGGAATGCTACCACGTTGTCATCGCCTCGAGTGCGGAGTAGCATGGCATGACTTTCCCTTCCGCTTTAATTTTTCTTGATGAAGAAGAGGCTACCCATTGCTCATCCTCGAGGCAGTGCAGGTGGATCCGCGGGACTTAGCCATTTGGGGTGTATATGATACAAGTCCTTTACGGCGTTGCTTATCGTCGTCGTTCCGCCGTCTTCATTGCGACTTTGACTCGCGATTTAGGTTCAAACCATGCCAATGGCAGCGACCCAAAGCTTATGGACACGCATTTGCTCCGACCTTCTTTTCTTTGGGCGGCTTCATAGTGATGACCCTCACGTCAATTAAAGCACGGATTTTGTCCTTAAAGGCTGAAATAGGATTTAGTGGGGTGATGAATGCCACTGATGACAGCGATATTTTGGGTGGATTAGTCCTCAATGCTTCCTCTTGATTTTGAATCGGAGGAGATTTATCTTGTTATTTTCAACAAGATATTTGAAGAGCCAGGGAATCTCGTGTCTCCTAAGGAATAGGACTTGGGAATCTCGGCTCAAAATATACGTTCTGCTGACCACGGTTGCCATGTCGATTATTGCTGTTGCGGCCAGCTATGCTTCTTTGCTTTGGGTTGGAGTTGGAGCGTTTGGTTAAACCGCCGTCTTGGCTGCTCTTTTCCTTTGCGTTGGGACAAAGTTAAGCGAACTTCGGCTGTCGGTGGCCTCTTTACGCCTTTCCTCTTGAGGAATCTTTCGGCTTGCTCTCCACGAACCTTCAAATCCTTCCGCGTTATAGGCGGTGCTGTCCCCATTGCCTCTGCCGTCTATCGACAAGTTGTTATAAGCGGTCGGAGGATAAACTCCTGTTATTGGATCGGAGGTTCATTGCCTTGTTAGAATGGTTTGACAAAGATATCTGATTTCTCCGTCCTACACGCTTCTCGAGCAATGTCGATCGATGCCGGTATCGTCGTCGAAGAAAGTGGTGAAAACTAGATTCCATGTCGTCCCGGTATGTGAATGCTCCGGCGCAGGCGGCGGTACCAATCGAAGCGACCACGAAGGGGGCCAGCGAATGACCGAACCATCGGGGCTCGTTGCGGAAATAACTTTCAGAGTGGACTTGAAATAAATCAAGTCTTTGCGTCGGGGAACCCTTCCGATCAAGCGGTGAAGTTTATTAAGTTAAACTTAGGCAGACGGGTGATTCCTACTCCCTCCGGGTATGGGCAAGGAATACTGTCTTCTTCACTTCTTGGAAATCGGTGAGTTGATTTTGCTCTAGAGGTCTTTGATCTTCTGCTCTCATGAGCGACCATATCTACATTATGCCCGGTTTGCGTGATGGGAAATAAATGATTACCTCCTAAGTTGCAAGTATACAACCCTTATCAAGTTATAGTATATAAGATTATCGATCCACGAGCGGAAAGTAGGGAGAGTTTTGCTCAAGTTTTGGTTCTCAAATTATGCTTGCTGACAATTAGGAGTTTATTCAAATATAATGAAAATGATAAAATGGTGAATGTGGATGTGGAGAGGTTAAAGAGAGTGGATTGTGGATTATGTGCAAAGGAGGAGAAAAATAAAGAGAGTGTGGTGGTGGTTATATGCATAATAACAAAACTAGGTTTGAGATTATATGCACATGGAGGAAAATGAGATTGAGAGAAAATAAGTGCAAAATAAAAGAAAGCAAGATTGAGAGAGAGAGAGAGAGTAAAGGAAAATCAAAATCAGAATAAAGGAAAATAGCAACAAATGGAAAACAAGGATAAGTGGAAAATAAAGAAGGTAAAGTATGGAGGATTAATTAAAGATATGAGGAATCTAGAGTAGATCCACTTAGCTTATCTCAATCTCATGAGAATGAGTTGGATTTGTTAGCTAGTTTCAAACAATCTCTAGGGATCCCACAAATATTGGCTCCACACTTAAAAAAGGGTAATTCCCTAGAGGGTTCTAGCCTCAAGGTGAATTAAAGAAAAGAAAAATCTATTCTAGAAAGTAAATACAAGAATTAAATACATTGCATGAAAGTAAATTGCGAGGAATTAAATTGCATGAAAGTAAATTGCAAGAAAGTAAATTGCATGAAAGTAAATCTAATCTACAAAGCAATAAATGAACAAGAAAGAAAATGAAAAGAAATAAAATAGAAACCAACAACTCTCGATCTTAATCTAATCCTCCTTTGGTCCTTGGATTAGAAGAAGAGAAAGGAAATTGAAGGTGAAAATTTTCATTTATTGTGTAACAAAGTTACAATTTTGGAAGGTCTCCTCAATTAAGAGTAACCCTCCTCTCCAAATGGAGTTTTACAAAATATTTCACACTCAAAACACTCGGCCTTCACCTATTTATAGCCCAACGGAGTTGATGTGAACCATTGGATCAAACCTAGCCAAAAGGAGGAGAAATCCACCATTGAAATCATTTGGGAACCGATCGGTTGGCCGATCGGTTATGTAACAGTTAGTAACGGTTGGCCAACCGGTTAGTCAACCGATTGGTTCCCAACGAATTTGTCTTTCTTGATTTTTCTTCACGAATTTCTCTTGGATCAAATTGGTATCTTGGGCCTTGGTTTGTCTTGATTTGGGCTTCAAATATTGGTAGAAATTAGAGAATTTGAGTCATTTGGGCTTTTATTCATTATTTCTTTATTAACTTGCAAAATAAGATAAAATGATTATTAGTAATATCATTATTCATATAACATAGGTAATAAGGGTATAAAAATGTAATTAAAATGTGATAATCATGCGGGTTCGTGAGGGTTATCATCCTCTTGTGCCTCCTCACAGTGCGAATGTTGTCATCTAGGTCGGCGTCGGTCTGTGACTTCGATTCACCTCGATGTTTGTCAAGGCTTGGATCTGTTGGTCATGCATTTCTCTCATCGATGCATGGCCAACTCCATTTCCAACTTGAAGTTTTCCGTTGTTTATTCAGCGCCGTCTAGCATCTTAGCCACTTGATGCATGCGATCATAAAGCGTTTCTTGGGGCTCCCTTAGCTAGATCACAGTATGACCCGAGGCGATTGCGAACCAATATCCGGCAGCGTCCTCCTCGCGGGTATCCCTTTCGAAGTTTGTCGATATCACGGACCGTCGGATAGTCCGGACCATAAGCGAGTTAGTTGCGATCGCTAGGAATAAGCGCGATGGCGGTTCCTTGCGGTCATATTGTTGGTGACCTCGGCAATTCATTGGCTCGAGTGCTGACCTTCTGAATCGCCTTGACCTAGGTCTCGGCATTTCCGTGGTGAGTCTCGGAAGACCGACACCCTTCGAACTTCTTGATGGCAATTGCACTCCGCTTACCGTCTTGATGAGCTTGGAGCACAAGCATGACCGCCAATTTAGGGGAATCCCTTCAAGATTTTCGTACCCTTACGCGGTAGTACAGCTCATCGGTGTGTGCGGAGCAATCTGCGTGTTGGCGATCTCGGGTATAGCGTCGTCGTCATCGGGCGAGGCGTCTTCTTAGAATGGCCCAAACCATCGAAGTAACTCGCCTTGACTTCGCTTATGTGGCGTGAAGTTTGAGGACTCTCGGACCGATCTTTAATCCGGTTGGTGGGGTTGCGGAATCTCCGGTCCTTTGCAGGCAGTGCGGCCTCTGTATGAGGAGTGACGTGATCGCCGGAGGATCAGCGATCCTTGATAGTTGGTTTGGTGGTGATGGCGGGAGTTGGCTCCACCACGGTTGAGTCGAGCACCTTTGACCTTGGCGCCGTCGGTCTTGGGCTTTGGTGTTAAACTTGAGGCGCTATAGCCGGCTTAAAGTCAGAGCGGGGCGTGGGCAGCGGGGTTGGGAGCACCGTTAGACTTGGGCCTCAAACACGGTGATACGTTGGTGGCTTCTTTACCACCTCCTTCTTCAATTCACCGGCCTGGCGTACCAAAGCTTCGTGCTGCGCAGGTCGCGCTTGGCGCTTCGGATCGCTCTGAAGTGTGGGCGGTTCCGTTTGACCACGGACCCCTCGTCGGTTGGCTTGGATGGGCCGTCGATCACTTGAGGTGAAGCCTCTGCGTAAATCTGGATCTTAGATCCGCCAGAAGGACCCCATCCACGGATTGCATGGCTTTGGCATGTTTGCGCCATGCTTGCCGTGCATGCTGGCCGAGGCTTCGCTGGAGAGTGCGGCATCATCGGCGTTCATCTCGGGCACCATCGGGCGTCATGCGCCGAAGGGATTTCGCTACCTACGGCAGCGGGGTTGGACTTCGCCGTCACGGGGCTCTACATCGAGGCCCATCGGGTTCTCCTTGCGCGGAGTCCTTCTGGAGCGGCGGGAGAGCTGGATCTCGAGGACGAGGAAAGATACTCCCTACGTGCCTGGCTGGTGAACTTCGAACTTCGACCTCTTCCTCCAGGATAAGGATCCGCGAGTACGGCGACCTCCGATCGAGGCGGTGGCTCCCCTTGTAGTCGCCCGGCTTGTTCGCGGTAAAAGTCGGTTTGATTGTCATTGATTTGAGCTGTTACAAACTTGATGCTGAAACAAATTCAAAGAAAAATATAAGCCTTTTATTTTAAGGCTTACAATGAAAATCAAAAAGATTATAACTTTTTCCTTTGAACAAACCACGAGGATCTCTATTTTAGGGATCCTAAACTGCGTGGGTTCTTTGTGCGGGGACTTTTGTGTCCGTGGACCACCGCGCAATTCGATCGGTAGAGACACGGGTTGCGGAACTCTGACGTGAAGGGGCTCGTTTCCGCGAGAGCGAAGCGCTGAGGATCACACTCCGCGAAGGAGAGGATAGCCGGGGATCACCTCACGAAGGAGAGGATGCGCGGGCGGGTGAGATCTACTAGGAGAAATCACTTATCACGAGATTAAGGCGAAGCTTAATCTAGAGGGTATCTGTAGTTCGACCAATTGATTACCTTAGCTTGTAGATCGGCGTTGGTGGATTACGTGCTCATGCCGGTGCTTTCAGCGTGCAAAGATCGCCAAAGTCCAAGCTCTCCCAAAGCCCAAGCCCAAGCTCTCCAAAGTTATTTGGAAGCCTTGGAGATTCGGCCAAAATCAACTCAGTCCGCCTCTCCTAAGTCGCTCGAGAAAAATCACCAAATCAGTCCTCTAGAAGCCCGGCCAACCTCTCCAAATCCAGCGAGACCCTCCCTATTTATACAAGTGGGGGTCTTGTCTATCAGCGTCGGTGCCTCGGCCAAAGTGGCGAGGTGCCTCGGCTAACAGGCGAGTGTACCTTTACTAAACTAAGTTGGCGAGGTTGCAAAAACCGAGGTTCGCCAAGTGAACACGAGGTTCGACTGAATGAACACGAGGTTCGCCAAAGTGCAAGGTTCGCCAGAAGGCGAGGTTCGCCGAAATGAACTGAGGCTTTGCCAAGTGAACATGAGGCTCGCCAAATGACGAGGTTCGCCAAATGAACATGGGGCTCGCCAAATGACGAGGTTCGCCAAACGAACACGAGGTTCGCCAAATGAACTGAGGCTTCGCCAAGTGAACATGAGGCTCGCCAAATGACGAGGTTCGCCAAATGAACATGGGGCTCGCCAAATGACGAGGTTCGCCAAACGAACACGAGGTTCGCCGAAATGAACTGAGGCTTCGCCAAGTGAACACGAGGCTCGCCAAAGTGCAAGGTTCGCCGAAGGCGAGGTTCGCCGAAATGAACCGAGGCTTTGCCAAGTGAACATGAGGCTTCGCCAAATGGTGAGTCCGCCAAAACGGCGTTCGCGGAAGGAGTTCGAAGGCGAGTTATGCGGAGTTCGCCCGAGCAAGATGGCGAGGTCGCCCGTTTTCGTTGTTTCCGTCGTTTTCGGTCTTAGGGCTTAGGTCCTGCCTATTCGACTCTTGGCATTCTCGGACTTAGGTTCCGTCGTATTTGGTTCGGGACTAACTCTTGGTTCGTTCAGTTCAACGATCACGGAATCCGATCGTCTGTTCAAGTCGGTTTAAACCGTACTTGTGACGCTGGGTTTGCCGCCGGTTCGCTTTAACGATTCGACGCCCGTATCATTCGATGGGTTGTCATTCACGACTTCGCCACGAAGTTGGTTTCGGGATCTTGTAAGTATTTTCAGCGCTCTGAGTACTTCGTCATCTAGGTTGGGTGGTTGGTTATTGATCGCCAACAACACTCATCTTCGAAGAGGATGCGATCCCAATCCCTTTTGAATCCGTAATAATTATCGGGTTTTCCCTCGGTACATATGCGACCTTGGGTGGAGCGGAGATCCGCCCAAAATAAAGTCCTTCTCCCAGCGCAAAGTCGTTGCCCCACTTCTTCATGAGGTGCCGCGCTTCGCTATATCCGAAAGATGAAGTTTCGGTTTATCTTCGCCGGAACCGTCTGCAAGAAGTAGTTGGCGTGGAGTCAACTCCTCCGCCAGACTAAGTCCTTCTTGCGGCCTCTCTTCCTTGGGCGATGAAAGTCGTCTTGGATGAGTCTCGAAGGTGCTACGTATTACGGGATGACCGAATTGGCATATGCAATTCGTGGTCATTATACAACTTTTCATCACATCGTTCGGACACAATGAGTACTCTAAATCATCTTTTATTTCTTCTTCGGCAAGCTGCCAATTACAACTTTCATCGGAAGATCCCTCTTCGTCAAGATTGACTACTAAGGGTACAATGTCATTCAGAACAAAACCACCTTTATAGTCAAGCCCGGCTTCGGTATCAGCGTCCTCACATTGTGTGCCATGGGCGATGATTGATGTCGGACTCATTACCGTAAAGGAGAGTCGGTGAAATAATTCTCGGTCCTTTAAACGGTTGTTTGTCCGCGACCACCGTCTTAACCTCGTTATTAGTGTCGACATATTTCAGACACTGATGGAGGGTAGAGGGGACTATAACATGGTTATGGATCCAAGGGCGACCCAACAACAAGTTATAGGAAGTCTCTGCGTCAATGGCGTAGCGGTGACCGGACTTTAAGTCCCCATCGACACTTAATGCGGATTTTACCAAGTGGCGAGATCGCTGGTGTTAAATCCGTATATCCACGATGCCGATCGAAGCGAGCACTGTGGCGAGGAATCCCAGGCTATACATCGAGCAAAGGCATGATGCTCCGCAGAACGGATCAACTTGGATCCGGTTGACTATTTGGAACCAATGTACTGAAGTAAGCGGCTGTCATGCCCGGCGTCTTCGTGCATATCCTCCTTAGAAGCGTGATCACGGGGAATATGCTTGGAGGCCACATTGCATTCCCGGGCTGATGACTCCGGCTCCTCTGGACTTGATTTAATGTGGGTTAGGAAGACCTCTGAGTCTGCCAACGCTTCTCGTAACGCTTCGCGGGTTTCCTTGGACAACCTCAATAGCTCGTATAAAGTTATTCTTGCGGGATGTTGGCCAATTGTGCCATCACATCGGCGGTAGGGAGAGCTTGTGTTCCCGGTCTATCCCTTCAATCAGGCGATTAGCAGGTGCCGGGTTGCACCTCAGATTTGCGTGTTGTTTCCCTTCGTTACGGTGGCGTCCTCCTTAGGAGTGGCGGGAACCGTGGAATTGTTACTACCCAAGCTCGTTAACGTTTTAGCGGTAAGGTTGGAGTCATCGGTATTTGTAAGCGTACTCCGCCCTCCGGTGACAAAGGCTTCTGTTCCTCCTCCGACAAAGAACCGTAGGAATTTGCTCGTCGTCGTCGAGTAGAACGCTGAGGTAGCATTGCAAGATTTGCCCTTTCCTTGGACTTCTTTTTAGGCGAAGGCGTCGCCCGATCGTCTTTAAGTAAGTCCGGTGGACCCATAGGAGTTCACCATTTGGGGCGTGTCGCGGCACTAACCCCTTCTCGGCTGCTTGTGGGGATCATAATTCACCGCCTTCATTCCCACTTTGACCACGGTTTTAGGAACAGGTTGTAAACCTTGTCCCAAAGCTTATGGGCGTCGGCGTTTGCGCCCACTTGCTTTCCCTTATTTGGTTTTGGGGTGATCACCCCACTTCAATCAAAGCTTGGATCTTGTCCTTCACCGGTAGCATGACTTGGTCGTGGTGTATCGCCTATGATAAGCCTGATGCCAGGGTCCGTCGTCCTTTGAGCTTCCTCTGGTTGTGATCGGTGTGATTGGATCTTGTTGTTGTCTAGCAAGTACTTAAAGATCCTGTGCACCTCTTCGTCCCGAAAGAATCGTCTTGGGAAACACGGCGTGGGCGCCCTCGGTTTCGGGCTGATTATTCTTCTTGATGGGTCGCTGCTGCTGCTATTCTTTGTTGTGGCTTTGTGAAAAGTTTGATGCGATCAACATTCTTCATTGGCGCCTTCCCCTTGTTCCGGGACAAAATTTTGTTCCGTGGGTTTGGCTTTTGACCTCGCTCGCCTTCTCCCTTTTGAGGAAACGCCGCCTCTTCCCCTGGACTTTCAAGTCTTTCTAGGTTCTAGGCGGTCGCGCCTTGCATGCATACGATCACGTCAGCGAGAGGTTATCTTTGGCGGGTCTTGAGGATGAATTCCTCCGTGATTGGTCACGGCAGTTCATCGCCTTGTTGCGGAACCGTTTGACAAAATTATCCACGGTTTCTCCATCCTTACGCTTCTCGTCCCTGCGCGCCGTGTGAAACCTACGTTATGTCATCGAAGAAGTTCGCCGGGAACATAGATTTAATGTGGGTTAGGAAGACCTGCGAGTGCATAGCGCTTCTCGTATCGCCGGCGGGTTTCCTTGGACAACCTCAATAGCTCGTGATAAAGTTATTCTTGCCGATGTTGGCCAATTGTGCCATCACATCGGCGGTAGGGAGAGCTTGTGTTCCCGGTCTATCCCTTCCAATCGGGCGATTAAACCGGATCGCCGGGTTGCACCTCAGATTTGCGTTGTTTCCCTTCGCTCGGTGGCCCTCCTTAGGAGTGGCGGAACCGTGGGAATTGTTACTACCCCAAGCTCCGCTAACGCTTTAGCAAGTAAGGTTGGAGTCATCGGTATTTGTAAGCGTACTCCGCCCTCCGGTGACAAAGGCTTCTGTTCCTCCTCCGACAAAGAACCGTAGGAATTTGCTCGCCGCCGCCGAGTAGAACCGCGAGGTAGCATTGCAAGATTTGCCCTTTCCCTTGACTTCTTTTTAGGCGAAGGCGTCGCCTTGATCGTCTTTAAGTAAGTCCGGTGGACCCATAGGAGTTCACCATTTGGGGCGTGTCGCGGCACTAACCCCTTCTCGGCTGCTTGTGGGGATCATAATTCACCGCCTTCATTCCCACTTTGACCACGGTTTCGCCGGAACCAGTTGTAGGCACCGCCCCAAAGCTTATGGGCGTCGTTTCGCCCTTGCTTTCCCTTATTTGGTTTTGGGGTGATCACCCCACTTCAATCAAAGCTTGGATCTTGTCCTTCACCGGTAGCATGACTTGGTCGTGGTGTATCGCCTATGATAAGCGCGTGCCAGGGTCCGTCGTCCTTTGAGCTTCCTCTGGTTGTGATCGGTGTGATTGGATCTTGTTGTTGTCTAGCAAGTACTTAAAGATCCTGTGCACCTCTTCGTCCCGAAAGAATCGTCTTGGGAAACACGGCGTGGGCGCCCTCGGTTTGGGGCTGTTATTCTTCCGATGGGGTCAGCTGCTGTATTCTTTGCTGTTGTAGGCTGCGGTGAAAAGTTTGATGCGATCAACATTCTTCATTGGCGCCTTCCCTTGTTCCGGGACAAAATTTTGTTCCGTGGTTTGGCGCCGCGACCTCGCCCGCTTCTCCCTTTTGAGGAAACGCCGCCTCTTCCCCTGGACTTTCAAGTCTTTCTAGGTTCTAGGCGGTCGCGGTGCCCATGCATACGATCACGTCAGCGAGAGGTTATCTTTGGCGGGTCTTGAGGATGAATTCCTCCGTGATTGGGTCACGACAGTTCATCGCCTTGTTGCGGAACCGTTTGACAAAATTATCCACGGTTTCTCCATCCTTCTGCTTCTCGTCCCATAACGCACCGAGTGAAACCTCTGTGTCGTCATCGAAGAAGTTCGCCAGGAACATAGATTCCATGTCTTCCCAACTATTGATGCTGCCCGCTTTGAGACGGCGGTACCAATCGAGCCGCCCTCGCGAGTGCCGACGAATGACCGAACCATCAAGGGCTCATTACCGGAGATGACTCCCAAATGGCTCTTGAAGTAGATAAGATGTTGAGTGGGGGACCCTCTCCCATCGAACGGCGTGAAGTTTATTAAATTAAACTTCGCCGGATAGGGGATTGACTCCCACTCTCTCGGGTAGGGGCACGGAATCCCCGTCTTCTTCACTTCTTGAGCCGAGATGAGCGAGTTGACCTTGCTCTCCATATCCTTGATCTTGTCATTTTCACTTGCATTTTTGTCCCGGTGATTTTGAGGTGGGACCATGGTGTCATCATCGGCGTTACGCTCGCCGGTGTTAAGGTCTTGCTCTTCATCCGTCGCTATCCGTCAAATTGGCGTTGTTGCGGACTGCCCTCACCCTGGCGATTAGTCATCGATTGCATCTGCCGGTCATGCATTTCTCTCATCTGCTGCATGGCCATGTCCATCTCGAGTTTAAAGTTGTCCTTCTGTTTTGCCAAGACTTCTTCAAGTAGCTTGGCCACCTCAGCTGCACTGATCATGAGTGCTTCACGAGTATGGCCTTCACTAGAGACGGTGTTATCGGATGCCATTGCCGAGCCGTCATCCGATACTTCATCTTCCGAAGGTACTCTTCGTTCGCGGTTGTGCCTTGAAGGGATCCCTCGTTGCGGTCGTGATAGTTAGGCCGTCGATAGTACCGCCCGCAACCGAAGTCACACGTTGAGGGCTCGAATGCCGCGTGGCGGCATTGCCTTGTTGGTCATATTGATGGTGACCTCAAGCAGCTCATCCTTGCCTTGACAGAGTGCATGTCTTTCGGGAACGCTTTGACCGAGGTCTTGGCGGTTTGTTGGTGCTCGCCTTTGGAAGACCGACACCCTTCCGAGTTTTATGGCAGATTTACACTCAGAGCACCGCCTTGATCAATTTTGTACAAATGCAAGAGGATGCGGTTTCGGAGAGCTCGTCTCTGAGACTTCTTCCTACCCCAAAGACGATAGTACAACTCATCGGCATGAGTGCCGAGCAACCTACCGCGGTGACACAATCTCGGGTATAACGTCATCATCGATGACGGCGTCTCCATCCGAGGTTGGGTTGGCGCCACGGTCTTTGAAAGTTACGCTAAACTCACGCTTTTGGGTGCGCGGCGTCTCGTGAGCTTTTGGACCTCGATCCATAAACCGGTTGGTGGATTCTCGGCGGCTTCCGTCGGTAGTGAAACTACCCGGCATTGCGAGTTGTCCGGATCTCTTCAACAAGCTCGCAGAGTTGACCTTTCACCTTGATCCAACCGAACCGACCTAGGCTGAAACACCGAACCCTTATCGGAAGGGTGTGGTGTTGGCGAGTCTTTGTTAAGGCGCCGGTACATCGAAAAAGCTCACAGTGCGGGAGGGAGTTCGACTTATACGGTGACTTCTTGGTCACCTCTGCTCGCTGTTGAGTAGCTGAACCAACACACGCACGCTGCACGTAGGGACACGGCGTTTTGGATCCGCCCGAGGGTGGAGCGATCTCGCTGACGCGGATCCATCCTTCGATGGCGGTTTAGAGGAGTTACCACTTATCTTCGTCTTCGGGGCTCGTGCCCCGTCGGAACCGGATCCGGCTTGTATCGGACACCGCCCATGGATTCTAACGCTGCGTATTACAGCATAAGGCGTTGTCGGCGCCGTTGGCGAGCTCTCTTTGAGAGAGTCACATCGCTTCGGTGGACTTCTCCTCATTGGCCGGAGGAGGGAGATCGGATCTGGCCTTTGGATGGCGCGGGGAGTTATTCTTTGTCATTGTCGTTGGCGGCGGCGGAGGCGTCGGCTTCGGTCGGTGGCCTTGTGAGTCCCCTTGCGCCGAGGGCTTCTTCGCTTCAGGGGAAAAGGAGTTGGATGAGGCCGAGAGATAGGCCTCAAATTTCTCTGGTCGAACTTCGTACTCGACCTCTTCGATCACCGGATCGAAATCCGTATTTGTGACACAACGATCTCGATGAAGACCGGTGGCTCCCCTTGTGGTCGCCCGACTTGTTCTCGGGAAAAGTCATTATCTTTTTCATCGGTGAAATCATTCTACCTTGATGGGATTACAAATGAGTTTCAAATAAAAATTACCTTTTTATAAGGCCTTTTACAATGAAAAAGGATAAAAATTACAACTTTCCTCCTTGTGAACAAACGCGGGATCCGTTTATCGGATCCTCGCTTGCGTGGGATTCTTTGCCTGTGCCGGGGATGTGTTCCGTGGACCACCGCGCGATTCCTTTCCCAAGTGTTGATCAAACGAGATCTGGATCTGGATCTAGATCTAAAAATCCCTCCTTTTTTACGTGGGAATTCTTAGATCGATCAGATCTGAGATCTAAACGAATACGGAGATTAATTCGCCAAGGAACTAATCAACGTAGTGAACGAGATCGGCCAAGCGAACCCGTTACTCTTCTTCGGATCAAGGCCAAGCTTGATCCAAAGGATGGTTTGTTGTTGTAGATCTGGATCTGAAAACTTTGGATCTCGGATCTCACCCCCCGCGCAAGTCTAGATCTTGATCTCCTCTCCCTTGGAAATTCTCTAACCCTTGGCACACACAAGAGTTCTAAGAGTCTCCTCTTTTTATCTCTCCGACCTCGAAAATGAAACCCTAGCCCTCATATTTATAGGTGCAGCGGGGATCTGCGTGGCGGGCAAAAGCCCATTCGCCTTGGTACGGCCGAGACACCTCTGGTGTCTCGGCGAAGCGAGACACCTCTGGTGTCTCGGTTTTGACCGGCGTCGCGTGTCTCTCTCGCTGGTTTTCCGAGCTTGATTTGAGGCTTCAAAGTCGGGTTTATCCCTTCGCTCGCACTCATGGCGATCGGTTCACCAAGGTTCGGAATCGGTGGCGGTTGGAAAGGAGAGCTCTTTTCAAAAATTTCGAGTATTGCGTTGCGTTCACTTGTTGTGTCGTCAACGGTTTGCCATTACTTCATCGGATGACTTGTCGATTATTCTCGTCATCACGAGCTACGTTCGAGGACTTATAGGCAATTTTCAACGCCTACAACGGGCAAAATCGTGGGTTATAGCTTATTAAATCCTAAATTTTGACTTTCGCAAAATTATGTGCCAACGGGTTGAAATCACTAAAAATGATCAAAAATCATTGGTTATAGTTCATGAAATAAAATTTTGTCTCCACAAAATTATTTGTCAACGGGTCGAAACAAGTAAAAATAGCCAAAAATCTTGAAATTATTTGTTAACTGATCGAAACCACTAAAAGTGGCAAAAAATCATGGGTATGGCTCATTAAATAGTGAATTTTGGCCTCCACGAATTTTTTGCTAATCGGTCAAAATCACTAAAAATGACCAAAAATCATGGGTTATAATACATGAAATGGTAAATTTTTGCATCTGTAAAATCATTTGACATTTGGTTTAAACAACTAAATATGGCTGAAAAAATATGTGTTCTTGCTCATGAAATTGTGAATTTTGGCCTCAAGGAGATTATTTGAGAACGGGTCGAAACCATTAAAAACGGGCAAAATTGTGGGTTATAGCTCATTAAATTGTGGGTTCTAGTTTATGAAATCATGGATTATAGCTCACAAAATCATAAATTTTTTCCTGCACGAAATTATTTGCTAATGGGTTGAAACCACTAAAAGAGCCGAAAATTGTTGGTTTTGGCCTCAAGGAAATTATTTGTCAACGGGTCAAAACCATTAAAAATGGCCAAAATTATGGGTTATAGCACATTATATCCTGAATTTTAGCTTTCACAAAATTATTTGCCAACTGGGTCGAAACCACGAAAATTGGTCGAAAATCGTGGGTTATAGCGGGTCGAAACCACTAAAAATGGCATAAAATCACGTGTATAGCTTATTAAATCGTGAATTTTTACCTCCACGAAATTTTTGCCTCCATAAGTTATAGCACATGAAATGGTGAATTTTTGTCTCTGTAAAATCATTTGAAAACTTGTCGAAACAACTAAATATGGCCAAAAAACGTGGGTTCTAGCTCATGAAATCGTGAATTTTTGTGTCGAAAAATTATTTGCCAATGGGTAAAAACCATTAAAATTGGTCAAAAAATCATTGGTTATAGTTCATGAAATAAAATTTTGTCTCCACAAAATTATTTACCAACGGTCAAAACCATTAAAAACGCAAAATTGTGGGTTATGGCTCATTAAATTATGAATTTTGGCTTCCACGAAGTTATTTACCAATGGGTTGACACCACTAAAAATGGCCAAATATCGTTGATTGTAGCTCATGAAATCATGAATATTTTCCCCATGAAATTATTCGCCAACTAGTGAAAATAATTAAAAATAGCAAAAAAGGGTGCGTTATAGGTCATGAAATCGTGAATTTTTTCTTCATAAAATTATTTGCTAATGGGTCAAAACCACTAATAATAGCCGAAAGTCAAGGGTAATAGCTCATTAAATCATAAATTTTAGCTTTTGTGAAATTATTTGCCAACATATTGAAACCATTAAAAATGACCAAAAAATCATGGGTTATAGCTCATTAAATCCACGAAATCGTAAAGTTTTTGCCTCCACGAAATTATTTGCCAACAGGTCGAAGCCACTAAAAACGGCCAAAAATCGTGGGTTAGCTCATTAAATCCCGAATTTTGGATTCCACAAAATTATTTGCCAATGGGTTGAAACCACTAAAATTGTTTAAAAATCGTACGTTATAGCTCATGAAATCGTGAGCTTTTGCATGCGCAAAATTATTTGCCAACGGGTTGAAACCACTAAAAATAATAAAAAATTATGGATTATAGCTCATTAAATTGTGAATTTTGACCTCTGTGAAATTATTTACCAACGGGTCGAAACCACTAAAAACTACCAAAAGTCGTGGGTATGGCTCATTAAATCATGAATTTTTGCCTCCACAAAATTATTTATCAATCGGTCAAAACCACTAAAAACTGCCAAAATCATGGGTTGTAGCTGATGAAATGGTGATTTTTTTCCTCCATGAAATCATTTGACAACTGGGCGAGACCACTAAATATGGCCAAAAAATATGGGTTCTAGCTCATGAAATCGTGAATTTTGACCTCAAAGAAATTATTTGCCATTGGGTCGAAACCATTAAAAGTGGCCAAAATCTTGGGTTATAGCTCATTAAATCCTGAATTTTGACTTCCAGAAAATCATTTGCTAATGGGTCAAAACCACTAAAACTGGCCGAAAATCTTGGTTTATAGCTTATGAAATCATGAATTTTTGGTTGCACAAAATTATTTGGCAACGGTTGAAACCACTAAAAATAACCAGAAATCGTGGATTATAGTTCATGAGATAGTGAATTTTTGCATGTATGAAATTATTTGCCAACGGGTATAAACCACTAAAGTTAGCCAAAAAATGTGGATTATAGCTCATTAAATTGGGAATTTTAGCCTCTGAAATTATTTACCAACGGGTCAAAACCACTAAAAATAGCCAAAAATCATGGGTTATAGCTCATGAAATCCTAAAATTTTGCCTACATGAAATTATTTGCCAATTGGTCAAAATCACTAAAATTACAAAAAATCATGGGATAGAGCACATGAAATGGTGAATTTTCGCCTCCGTGAAATCATTTGACAACAGTGCGCAACAACTGAATATGGCCGAAAAATATGGGTTCTAGCTCATGAAATCGTGAATTTTGACCTCAAAGAAATTATTTGCCATTGGGTGAAACCATTAAAAGTGGCCAAAATCTTGGGTTATAGCTCATTAAATCCTGAATTTTGACTTCCAGAAAATCATTTGCTAATGGGTCAAAACCACTAAAACTGGCCGAAAATCTTGGTTTATAGCTTATGAAATCATGAATTTTTGGTTGCACAAAATTATTTGGCAACGGTTGAAACCACTAAAAATAACCAGAAATCGTGGATTATAGTTCATGAGATAGTGAATTTTTGCATGTATGAAATTATTTGCCAACGGGTATAAACCACTAAAGTTAGCCAAAAAATGTGGATTATAGCTCATTAAATTGGGAATTTTAGCCTCTGAAATTATTTACCAACGGGTCAAAATCACTAAAAACTGCATAAAATCATGGGTCTGGCTCATCAAATCACGAATTTAGGCCTACATGAAATTATTTGCCAATTGGTCAAAATCACTAAAAATTACAAAAAATCATGGGATAGAGCACATGAAATGGTGAATTTTCGCCTCCGTGAAATCATTTGACAACAGTGCGCAACAACTGAATATGGCCGAAAAATATGGGTTCTAGCTCATGAAATCATAAATTTAGCATCAAGGAAATTATTTTCCAACCATTAAAAATGGGCAAAATCGTGGGTTATAGCTCATTAAATACCGAGTTTTGGCTTCCACAAAGTCATTTGCCAGCGGGTCGAAACCACTAAAAATGGCTAAAAATCATGCGTTATAGCTCATGAAATCCTAAAATTTTGCCTACATGAAATTATCTGCCAGCGGGTCGAAACCACTAAAAATGGCCAAAAATCATGCGTTATAGCTCATGAAATCGTGAATTTTAGCTTACATAAAATTATCTGCCAACGGGTCGAAACCACTAAAAATAGCCAAAAATCATGGATTATAGCTCAGTAAATCGTAAATTTTAGCCTCTGTGAAATTATTTGCCAACTGGTCGAAACCACTGAAAATGGCATAAAATCGTGGGTATGTCATATTAAATAGTGAATTTTGGCCTCCACTAAATTATTTGCCAATCGGTCAAAACTACTAAAATTTGCTAAAAATCATGGGTTATAGCACATGAAATGTTGAAATTTTGCCTTTGTGAAATCATTTGATAATAGTGGAAACAACTAAATATCGCCAAAAAATGTGTGTTCTAGCTCATGAAATCGTAAATTTTGACCTCTAAGAAATTATTTACCAACGAGTCAAAACCATTAAAAACGGCCAAAATCATGGGTTATAGCTCATTAAATCTTTAATTTTGGCCTCAATGAAATTATTTGCCAACTAAACAACTAAAAATGGCTGAAAAGTGTTGGCTATAGCTCATGAAATCATGAATGTTTGCCTCCGCAAAGCTATTTGCCAACTACTCGAAACAACTCAATATGGCCAAAAATGGTGGGTTATAAGTCTCGATATCCTGAAATTTTACCTCCGTAAAATTATTTGCCAACGGGTCGAAACCACTAAAAAAGCCAAAAATCATGTATTATAGCTCAGTAAATCATAAATTTTAGCCTCTGTGAAATTATTTGCCAACTGGTCGAAACCACTAAAAACAGCATAAAATCGTGGGTATGTCTCATTAAATAGTGAATTTTGGCCACCACAAAATTATTTGCTAATCGGTCAAAACTACTAAAAATTGCCAAAAATTATGGGTTATAGCACGTGAAATGTTAAATTTTTGCCTGTGAAATCATTTGATAACCGGTCGAAACAACTAAATATCTCCAAAAAATGTTGTTCTAGCTCATGAAATCATGAATTTTGGCCTCTGTTGATGTATAGAATCACAGTCACTAATCTCGGTGTGAGCTTAGCTTGAAGTTGAAGATGACAGGGATCCGCTCTCTCCCCCGAATACCTGGCTCTGAGTTGGGCTCTTCTTCCCTGCCTGCACAGGTAGAAACTCGTGAGAGGACGGGGCTTGTTTCCCCTATTGTACCTCCGACGATCAAGTCAGTACGTGAGTTTGAGTAGAGAAGAAAATGAACAGTAATTTGTTCTTGTGTCCATAGTGCCAGGGGAGAAAAATGGCTCATCTTTGTATTGAGAATAGTTCCTTTCTTTGTAGGAATGAGAGAGGGCAGTTTGGTCATTTCAGCACTAGTTTTACACGTGTCAAATTTTGTGTGGAGAGAGTCACCGCTTATTTGATGTGGGTGAGGCATGGGTAATGGCTGCCAAGGCCATGTGGCTAGCACAGTGTCATTAATTATGATGGTGACTTGTTATTGGCGCGGGGCTCAAGGTCTACCATTACTGCAGGTAGGTACGGTAGTTGTCCGGTACTATAGCAGGCAAGCGATATCTTGTAGCGAATGGCCCGCCTTCTTCGCGTCGATCGTCTTGTAGCGATCGGCCGAGGATTCTTGTAGCGAAGACGAGTCGACCCTCTGCAATGACGGCGGCAGCGTCGGTGATCTTGTAGCGAGATGATGCTGTATGATCTGTCGGTTCTACTGGCGAGCGGATAGATAGAGCGAAGACCGTAGGTGGTCGATTGGGACCGCGTTTGGATCTGAATTGCTGTCTTGGCGTGAGGTGGGACTCTTGTCGATTTTCATATAGGGATTAGTAAAAAATCTTTTTGGGGGTACCAACAGCCTCTAAGAAATTATTTGCCAACGGGTCAAAACCATTAAAAACGGCCAAAATCATGGGTTATAGCTTCTTAAATCTTCAATTTTGGCCTCCATGAAATTATTTGCAACAGGTCTAAATAACTAAAATGGCCAAAAATCATGGGTTATAGCTTATGAAATCAGAATATTTGCCTCCACGAAATTATTTGCCAACAGTCGAAACCACTAAAAATAGCAAAAATCGTGGGTTATAGCTCATGAAATCGTGAATTTTGACCTCCAAGAAAATTATTTACCAACGGGTCGAAATAATAAAAATGGCAAAAAATTATTAGTTATAGCACATGAAATCGTGAACCTTTGCCTTCGTAAAATTATTTGCCAACAGGTAGAAATCACTAAAAATGGCTAAAAATCATGGGTTATAGCTCATTAAATTATGAATTTTAGATTTTGTGAAATTATTTGTTAACGGGTCGAAACCACTAAAAATAGATAAAAATATCGTGGGTTATAGCTCATTAAATCCTAAATTTTTATTTTAACAAAATGATTTGCCAAGGGGTCGAAACCACCAAAAAGGGGTAAAAATCTTGAGTTACAGCTCATGAAATCCTAAAAAAAATTTCTCCACGAAATTATTTGCCAACAGGTCGAAACCACTAAAAATAACAAAAATTGTGGGTTATAGCTAATTAAATAGTGAATTGTTGTCTATGTGAATTTATTTGCAAATGGGTTGAAACCACTAAAAATATCGCTAAAAATTATGGGTTATAGCACATGAAATGTTGAAATTTTGCCTTTGTGAAATCATTTGATAACTAGTTGAAACAACAAATTATGGCCAAAAAACAAAGGTTCTAGTTCATGAAATCGTGAATTTTAGCCCCCAGGAAATTATTTGCCAACGGGTCAAAACCATTAAAAATGATAAAAAATCGCAGGCTATAGCTCATTAAATCATGAATTTTGGCTTCTCCGAAATAATTTGCCAACAGGTCGAAACTACTAAATATGGTAAAAAATCGTGGGTTTTTGCTTATGAAATCGTAAATATTTGCCTCCACGAAATTATTTGGTAATCGGTCAGAACCACTAAAAACACCGAAAAATTATGGGTTATAGCTCATTAAATTGTGAATTTTAGTCTCGGTGAAATTATTTACCGACGGTTCAAAACCACTAAAAATAGCCAAAAATCATGGATTATAGCTCATGAAATCATAAATTTTAGCCTCTGTGAAATTATTTGCCAATGGGTTGAAACCACTAAAAGCGGCATAAAATCGTGGGTATGTCTCATTAAATAGTGAATTTTGGCCACCACAAAATTATTTGCCAATCGGTCAAAACTACTAAAATTGCCAAAAATTATGGGTTATAGCACATGAAATGGTGAATGTTTGCCTCTATGAAATAATTTGACAACTAGTCGAAACAACTAAATATCACCAAAAATGTGTGTTCTAGCTCATGAAATCATGAATTTTGGCCTCTGTGAAATTATTTGCCAATCGGTCAAAATCACTAAAACGGTATAAAATCGTGGGTTATAGCTCATGAAATTGTGAATTTTAGTCTCGGTGAAATTATTTACCGACGGTTCAAAACCACTAAAATGGCCAAAAATCGTTGGGCTCATGAAATCTTTAATTTTTGCTTGTGAGAAATTATTTGCCAACGGGTTGAAACCATTAAAAGCGGGCAAAATCGTGGTTATAGCTCATAAAATTGTGAATTGTTTCCGTAAAACTATTTGCCAATGGTCCAAAACCATTAAAAGCGGGCAAAATCGTGGGTTATAGCTAATTAAATAGTGAATTGTTGTCTATGTGAATTTATTTGCAAATGGGTTGAAACCACTAAAATGGCCAAAAATCATGGGTTATAGCTTATGAAATCAGAATATTTGCCTCCACGAAATTATTTGCCAACAGGTAGAAATCACTAAAATGGCTAAAAATCATGGGTTATAGCTCATTAAATCTGAATTTTGGCTTCCACAAAATTATTTGCCAACGGTCAAAACCACTAAAAATAACAAAATTGTGGGTTATAGCTCATGAAATCTTTAATTTTTGCTTGTGAGAAATTATTTGCCAATGGGTCGAAACCACTAAAAACGACATAAAATCGTGGGTATGTCTCATTAAATAGTGAATTGTTGTCTATGTGAATTTATTTGCAAATGGGTTGAAACCACTAAAATGGCCAAAAATCATGGGTTATAGCTCATTAAATTGTGAATTTTAGTCTCGGTGAAATTATTTGCCAACGGTCAAAACCATTAAAAGCGGGCAAAATCGTGGTTATAGCTCATGAAATCGTGAATTTTGGCCACCACAAAATTATTTGCCAACGGTCAAAACCATTAAAAGCGGGCAAAATCGTGGTTATAGCTCATGAAATTGTGAATTTTAGTCTCGGTGAAATTATTTGCCAATGGTCCAAAACCATTAAAAGCGGGCAAAATCGTGGTTATAGCTCATAAAATTGTGAATTTTAGTCTCGGTGAAATTATTTGCCAACGAAGTTGAAACCATTAAAAGCGGGCAAAATCGTGGGTTATAGCTCATGAAATCGTGAATTTTGGTGTCCACAAAATTATTTGCCAACTGGTCAAAATCACTAAAACGGTATAAAATCGTGGGCATGGCTCATTAAATCGTGAATTTTGGCTCCCACAAAATTATTGCCAATGGGTTAAAACCACTAAAAATAACAAAATTGTGGGTTATAGCTCATGAAATAAGGAATTTTAACCTCAAGGAAATTATTTGCCAACGGTCAAAACCATTAAAACGGCCAAAATCATGGGTTATAGCTTATTAAATCTTCAATTTTGGCCTCCATGAAATTATTTGCCAACAGTCGAAACCACTAAAATGGCCAAAAATCGTTGGTTATAGCTCATGAAATCGTGAATTTTGGCCACCACAAAATTATTTGCCAACAGTCGAAACCACTAAAAATAGCAAAAATCGTGGGTTATAGCTCATTAAATCTGAAATTTTAGCTTCCACAAAATTATTTACCAACGGTCGAAATAATAAAATGGCAAAAATTATTAGTTATAGCACATGAAATCGTGAATTTTGGCCTCCATAAAATTATTTGCCAACGGGTTGAAACCACTAAAATGGCTAAAAATCATGGGTTATAGCTCATTAAATTATGAATTTTAGATTTTGTGAAATTATTTGCCAACGGGTCGAAACCACTAAAAATAGATAAAAATATCGTGGGTTATAGCTCATTTAATCCTAAATTTTTATTTTAAGAAAATTATTTGCCAACGGGTTGAAACCACTAAAAGCGGTATAAAATCGTGGGTTATAGCTCATAAAATCATGAATTATAGCTCATAAAATCATGAATTTTGGCCTCCATGAAATTATTTGCCAACAGTCGAAACCACTAAAAACGACATAAAATCGTGGGTATGGCTCATTAAATAGTGAATTGTTGTCTATGTGAATTTATTTGCAAATGGGTTGAAACCACTAAAATGATCAAAAATCATGGGTTATAGCACATGAAATGGTGAATGTTTGCCTCTATGAAATAATTTGACAACTAGTCGAAACAACTAAATATGGCCAAAAACAAAGGTTCTAGTTCATGAAATCGTGAATTTTAGCCTCCATGAAATTATTTGCCAACGGTCAAAACCATTAAAATGATAAAAATCATGGGTTATAGCTCATTAAATCATGAATTTTGGCCTCCATGAAATTATTTGCCAACAGTCGAAACCACTAAAAATAGCAAAAATCGTGGGTTATAGCTCATGAAATTGTAAATATTTACCTCCACGAAATTATTTGCCAATCGGTCAAAACCACTAAAATGACCAAAAATTATGGGTTATAGCTCATTAAATCGTGAATTTTAGCCTCCATGAAATTATTTGCCAACGGATCAAAACCACTAAAAGTGGCATAAAATCGTGGGTCATAGCTCATTAAATCGTGAATTTTGGTGTCCACAAAATTATTTGCCAATGGATTGAAACTAGTAAAATAGCCAAAAATTGTTGATTATAGCTTATAAAATCGTGAATTTTGCCTCAAGGAAATTATTTGCTAACGGGTTGAAACCATTAAAAGCGGGCAAAATTGTGGGTTATAGCTCATTAAATCATGAATTTTAGCTTCCACAAAATTATTGCCAATGGGTTAAAACCACTAAAATGATCAAAAATCATGGGTTATAGCACATGAAATGGTGAATTTTACCTCCGTGAAATCATTTGACAACTGGTTGAAACAACTAAATATGACCAAAAATTATGGGTTTTGGCCTCAAGGAAATTATTTGCCAACGGTCAAAACCACTAAAATGATCAAAAATCATGGGTTATAGCTCATTAAATCTGAAATTTTAGCTTCCACAAAATTATTTGCCAATGGGTTGAAACCACTAAACCGGCCGAAAATTATGGGTTATAGCTCATGAAATTGTGAATTTTGGCCTCAAGGAAATTATTTGCCAACGAAGTCGAAACCACTAAAATGACCAAAAATTATAGGTTATAGCTCATTATATCCTAAATTTTTGCTTTCACAAAATTATTTGCCAATCGGTCAAAACCACTAAAAGTGGCATAAAATCGTGGGTATGGCTCATTAAATCGTGAATTTTAGCTTCCACAAAATTATTTGCCAATCGGTCAAAACCACTAAAATGACCAAAAATCCTAGGTTATAGTTTATGAAATCATGGATTATAGCTCATTAAATCGTGAATTTTACCTCCGTGAAATCATTTGACAACTGGTTGAAACAACTAAATATGACCAAAAATTATGGGTTATAGCTCATGAAATCATGAATTTTGGCCTCAAGGAAATTATTTGCCAACGAAGTTGAAACCATTAAAAACGGGCAAAATCGTGGTTATAGCTCATTAAATCTGAATTTTGGCTTCCACAATATTATTTGTCAACCAACGAGTTGAAACCATTAAAAACGGGCAAAATCGTGGGTTATAGCTCATTTAATCCTAAATTTTTATTTTAAGAAAATTATTTGCCAACGGATCAAAACCACTAAAATGACCAAAATCATGAATTATCGCCATGAAATCGCGGAATTTTAGTTTGCACAAAATTATTTGCTAACGGGTTGAAACCACTAAAAATAGCTAAAAATCATGGATTATAGCTCATTAAATCGTGAATTTTAGCCTCCATGAAATTATTTGCATAACGGTCAAAACCACTAAAACGCATAAAATCGTGGGTATCGCTCATTAAATAGTGAATTTTAGCCTCCATGAAATTATTTGCATAACGGTCAAAACCACTAAAATGATCAAAAATCATGGGTTATAGCACATGAAATGGTGAATGTTTGCCTCTATGAAATAATTTGACAACTAGTCGAAACAACTAAATATGACCAAAAAATATGTGTTCTAGTTTATGAAGTCGTGAATTTTGGCCTCAAGGAAATTATTTGCCAACGAGTCGAAACCATTAAAACGGACAAAATCCCGGGTTATAGCTCATTAAATTGTGGGTTCTAGGTCATGGAATCATGGGTTATAGCTCATTAAATCGTGAATTTTGCCTCAAGGAAATTATTTGCTAACGGGTTGAAACCATTAAAATGGTCGAAAATTATGGGTTATAGCTCATGAAATCGTGAATTTTCTACTACATGAAATTATTTGCTAACGGGTTGAAACCACTAAACCGGCCGAAAATCGTGGATTATAGCTCATTATATCCTAAATTTTTATTTTAAGAAAATTATTTGCCAACGGTCAAAACCACTAAAAGTGGCATAAAATCGTGGGTATGGCTCATTAAATCGTGAATTTTAGCTTCCACAAAATTATTTGCCAATCGGTCAAAACCACTAAAATGACCAAAAATTATAGGTTATAGCTCATGAAATCGTGAATTTTACCTCCGTGAAATCATTTGACAACTGGTTGAAACAACTAAATATAGCCAAAAATGCGGGTTGTAGCTCATGAAATAAGGAATTTTAACCTCAAGGAAATTATTTGCCAACGAAGTTGAAACCATTAAAAGCGGGCAAAATCGTGGGTTATAGCTCATTAAATCTGAATTTTGGCTTCCACAATATTATTTGTCAACCAACGAGTTGAAACCATTAAAAGCGGGCAAAATCGTGGGTTATAGCTCATTTAATCCTAAATTTTTATTTTAAGAAAATTATTTGCCAACGGTCAAAACCATTAAAACAAGTAAAATCATGGATTATAGCTCATGAAATCGTGAATTTTAGTTTGCACAAAATTATTTGCTAACGGGTTGAAACCATTAAAACAAGTAAAATCATGGATTATAGTTCATTAAATCGTGAATTTTAGCCTGTGTGAAATTTTTTGCCAACCGGTCAAAACCACTAAAAGCAACATAAAATCATCGGAATCGCTCATTAAATAGTGTATTTTAGCCTCCAAGAAATTATTTGCATATCGGTCAAAACTACTAAAAATGACCAACAGTCATGTGTTATAGCACATGAAATGTTGAATGATTGCCTCCACGAAATCATTTGACAGCTGGTCGAAAAAACTAAATATGGCCAAAAAATGTGTGTTCTAGCTTATGAAATCGTGAATTTTGGCCTCAAGGAAATTATTTGCCAACGAGTCGAAACCATTAAAACGGACAAAATCCCGGGTTATAGCTCATTAAATTGTGGGTTCTAGGTCATGGAATCATGGGTTATAGCTCATAAAATCATGAATTTTAGCTTCCATCAAATTATTTTCCACACAGGTCGAAACCACTAAAACTGGCCGAAAATCGTGGATTATAGCTCATGAACTCGTGAATTTTCACATGCATGAAATTACTTGCCAATGGATTGAAACTAGTAAAAATAGCCAAAAATTGTTGATTATAGCTCATGAAATCGTAAATTTTTACCTACGCGAAATTGTTTGCCAAAGGATCGAAACCACTAAAAGTGGCATAAAATCGTGGGTATGGCTCCTTAAATTGTGAATTTTGGCGCCATGAAATTATATTTCAAATGGTCAAAACCACTAATATGACCAAAAATTATGGGTTATAACACGTAAAATGTTAAATTTTTGCCTCCATAAAATTATTTGACAGTTGGGCGAAACAACTAAACATGGATAAAAAATGTTAATAGTTTTGACCTCAAGGAAATTATTTGCTAACGGGTCGAAACTATTAAAAACGCGCAAAATTGTGGGTCATAGCTTATTAAATCCCAAATTTTGGCTTCCGCAAAATTATGTGCCAACGGGTTGAAACCATTAAAAATGGTCGAAAATTATTGGTTATAGATCACAAAATCGTGAATTTTAGCCTGCGCGAAATTATTTGCCAACGGGTCGAAACCAGTAAAAACAGCAAAAAATTATGGATTACAGCTCATTAAATCGTGAAGTTAAGCCTCAGTGAAATTATTTGCCAACTGATCGAAACCACTAAAAGTGGCATAAAATCGTGGGTATGGCTCATTAAATAGTAAATTTTGACCTCCACGAAATTATTTACTAAATTGTCAAAACCACTAAAAATGATCAAAAATCATGGGTTATAGCACATGAAATGGTGAATTTTTGCATCTGTGAAATCATTTGACAACTGGTTGAAATAACTAAATATGGCCAAAAAACATGTGTTCCAGCTCATGAAATTGTGAATTTTTGCCTCAAGGAAATTATTTGCCAACGGGTCAAAACCATTAAAAACAAGTAAAATCATGGATTATAGCTCATTAAATTGTGGGATCTAGTTCCTAAAATTGTTGATTATAGCTTATAAAATCGTGAATTTTTGCCTGCGCGAAATTATTTGCTAACGGGTTGAAACCACTAAAAAAAGCAGAAAATTATGGGTTTTGGCCTCAAGGAAATTATTTATCAACAGGTTGAAACCATTAAAAATGACCAAAATTATAGGTTATAGCTCATTATATCCTAAATTTTTGCTTTCACAAAATTATTTGCCAAATGGGTTGAAACCACTAAAATTGGCCGAAAATTGTGGGTTATAGCTCTGAAAATCGTGAATTTTCTACTACATGAAATTATTTGCCAATGGGTTGAATCCACTATAAATATCCAAAAATCATTGGTTATAGCTCATAAAATCATGAATTTTAGCTTCCACAAAATTATTTACCAACCGGTCAAAACCACTAAAAACGGCATAAAATCGTGGTTATGGCTCATTAAATCGTGAATTTTTACCTCCACGAAATTTTTGCCTCCATGAGTTATATCACATCAAATGGTGAATTTTTACCTCCGTGAAATCATTTGACAACTGGTTGAAACAACTAAATATGGCCAAAAAATGTGGGCTCTAGCTCATTAAATCGTGAATTTTTGTCTCGAAAATTATTTGCCAATGGGTTGAAACCACTAAAATTGGTCAAAAAGCATTGGTTATAGCTCATTAAATCATGAATTTTGCCTCCACAAAATTATTTACCAACCGGTCAAAACCACTAAAAACGCTCAAAATTCATGGGTTATAGCTCATTAAATTATGAATTTTGGCTTCCATGAAGTTATTTACCAATAGATTGAAACAACTAAAAATAGCTAAATATGGTGGTTGTAGCTCATGAAATCATGAATCTTTACCTCCTTGAAATTATTTGCCAACTATTCAAAATAATAAAAAATGGCTAAAAATGGCGGGTTATTGCTCATGAAATCGTGAATTTTTTCTACGTAAAATTATTTACCAACAGGTCAAAACCGCTAATAATAGCCAAAGTCATGGGTAATAGCCATTAAATCAATAATTTTAGCTTCTGTGAAATTATTTGCCAACAGGTTGAAACTACTGAAAACGATAAAAACATCACGGGTGATAACCCACAAAATCGTAAATTTTTACCTCCACGAAATTATTAGCCAACAAGTCGAAACCACTAAAAATGGCCAAAAATCGTGGGTTATAGCTCATTAAATCCCAAATTTTGGATTCCACAAAATTATTTGTCAATGGTTCGAAACCACTAAAATTGGTTGAAAATCGTAAGTTATAGCTCAAGAAATCGTGAATTTTTGCATGCGCGAAATTATTTGCTAACGGGTTGAAACCACTAAAAATAGGAAAAAATCATTAGAAATTTTGGCCTCTGTGAAATTATTTGCTAAAGGATCGAAACCACTAAAAACTACCACAATTCGTGGGTATGGCTCATTAAATCATGAATTTTTGCCTCCACGAAATTATTTGTCAATCGGTCAAAACCACTAAAATTGTCAAAAATCATGGGTTATAGCTCATGAAATGGTGAATTTTTTCCTCTATGAAATCATTAGACAACTGGGAAAGACCACTAAATATGGCCAAAAACTTTGGGTTCTAGCTCATGAAATCGTGAATTTTGGCCTCAAAGAAATTATTTGCCAATGGGTCGAAACCATTGAAAATGGTTAAAATCGTGGGTTATAGCTAATTTAATCTAAAATTTTTGTTTTCATAAAATCATTTGCTAATGGGTCAAAACCACTAAAACTGATCGAAAATCGTGAGTTATAGCTTATGAAATCGTGAATTTTTCGTTGCACAAAATTATTTGCCAACAGGTTGAAACCACTAAAAACAACCAGAAATCGTGGGTTATAGCTCATGAGATCGTGAATTTTTGCATGTGTAAAATTATTTGCCAACGGGTATAAACCACTAAAATTAGTCGAAAATCATGGATTATAGCTCATTAAACAGGGAATTTTAGCCTATGAAATTATTTGCCAACAAGTCAAAACTACTAAAATAGCCAAAATCATGGATTATAGCTCATTAAATCTTCAATTTTGGCCTACATGAAATTATTTGCCAATTGGTCAAAACCACTAAAAATGGCAAAAAATCTTGGGTTATAGCGCATGAAATGGTGAATTTTTGCCTCCGTGAAATCATTTGACAACTGAGCGAAACAATTGAATATGGCCGAAAAATGTGGGTTCTAGCACAAGAAATATTAAAATTTTGCCTTTGTGAAATCATTTGATAACTAGTCGAAAAACCGAATATCGCCAAAAAACGTGTGCTCTAGCTCATGAAATCGTGAATTCTGGCCTCCAAGAAATTATTTGCCAACGGATCAAAACCATTAAAACGGCCAAAAATCATTGGTTATAGCTCATGAAATCATGAATGTTTGCCTCTATGAAATCATTTGACAACCGGTTGAAACAACTAAATATAGCCAAAAATCATTGGTTATAGCTCATAAAATCGTGAATTTTAGCCTCCATGAAATTATTTGCCAACGGTCGAAACCACTAAAAATAACTAAAAATCATGGGTTATAGCTCATTAAATCTGGAAATTTAGCTTCCACAAAATTATTTGCCAATGGGTTGAAACCACTAAAAAAAGCAAAAAATCATGGGTTTTGACCTCAAGGAAATTATTTGCCAATGGGTCAAAACCATTAAAAATGGCCAAAATCATGAGTTATAGCTCATTAAATCTGGAAATTTAGCTTCCACAAAATTATTTGCCAAATGGGTCGAAACCACTAAAACTGGCTGAAAATCATGGGTTACAGCTCATGAAATCGTGAATTTTTATCAGCATGAAATTATTTGCTAACAGGTGGAAACCGCTAAAAATAGCCAAAAATCATTGGGCTCATGAAATCGTTAATTTTTGCTTGTGCGAAATTATTTGCCAATGGTTCGAAATCACTAAAAACGGCATAAAATCGTGGGCATAGCTCATTAAATCGTGAATTTTGGCCTCCACAAAATTATTTGCCAATCGATCAAAGCCACTGAAAATGACCAAAAATCTAGGGTTATAGTACATGAAATATTGAATTTTTGCCTCCGTGAAATCATTTGACAAGTGGGCGAAACAACTAAATATAGCCAAAAAATGTGGGTTGTAACTCATGAAATCGAGAATTTTAGCCTCAAGAAAATTATTTGCCAACGAGTCGAAACTAATAAAAACAGGCAAAATCGTGGGTTATAGCTCATTTAATCCTGAATTTTGGTTTCCACAATATTATTTGTCAACCAACGAGTCAAAACGACTAAAACACTAAAAATATCCAATGGGTTGAAACCATTAAAAACGGGCAAAATCATGGGTTATAGCTCATTTAATCCTAAATTTTGGCTTCCAGAAAATTATTTGCCAATGAGTCAAAACCACTAAAAATGATCAAAAATCATGGGTTATCGCTCATGAAATTGTGAATTTTAGTCTTGGTGAAATTATTTGCCAACGGTCGAAACCACTAAAAATAGATAAAAATCATGGGTTATAGCTCATGAAATCGTGAATTTTAGCCTCCATGAAATTATTTGCCAACGGGTTGAAACCACTAAAAAGGCCAAAAATCATGCTATAGCTCATTAAATTGTGAATTTTGGACTCTGTAAAATTATTTGCCAACGGGTCAAAACCACTAAAAATAGATAAAAAATCATGGGTTAGCTCATTAAATCCTAAATTTTTTGCTTTCACAAAATGATTTGGCAAGGGGTCGAAACCACCAAATATGGGTAAAATCTTGGGTTACGGCTCATGAAATCCTAAAAACTTTTCCTCACCGAAAGTTTTTGCCAACAGGTCAAAACCACTAAAAACAGCAAAAACTCGTGGGTAATAGCTCATTAAATAGTGAATTGTTGCCTTTGTGAATTTTTTTGCAAATGGGTCGAAACCACTAAAAAGATGGCCAAAAGTCACGGGTTATAGCTTATGAAATGGTGTATTTTTATTTCTGTGAAATCATTTGACAACTGGTTGAAACAACTAATTATGGCCAAAAAATAAGGGTTCTAGTTCATGAAATCGTGAATTTTGGCTCCCGGGAAATTATTTGCCAATGGGTCAAAACCATTAAAAATAATAAAAAATCGCGGGTTATAGCTCATTAAATCATGAATTTTGGCTTCTCCGAAGTGATTTGCCAACAAGTCAAAACTACTAAAAATAGCCAAAAATCATGGATTTTTGTGCATGAAATCGTAAATATTTGCCTCAGCGAAATTATTTGGCAATTGGTCAAAACCACAAAAAACACTAAAAAATCGTGGGTTATAGTTCATTAAATTGTGAATTTTAGTCTTGGTGAAATTATTTACCAACGGGTCTAAACCACTACAGTATAAAATCGTGGGTCATAGCTCATTAAATCGTGAATTTTGGTCTCCACGAAATTATTTGCCAATGGATTGAAACTACTAAAAATAGTTGAAAATTGTGAGTTATAGTTCATGAAATCGTGAGCTTTTGCATGTGCAAAATTATTTGTCAACGGGTTGAAACCGATAAAAACAATCAAAAATCGAAGGTTACAGCTCATTAAATACCAAATTTTGGCTTCCACAAAGTTATTGCCAATGGGTTAAAACCACTAAAACTGGCCGAAAATTATGGGTTATAGCTCATGAAATTGTGAATTTTTTCCGTGCAAAATTATTTGCCAATGGGTTGAAACCACTAAAAAAAGCAAAAAATCATGGGTTTTGACCTCAAGGAAATTATTTGCCAATGGGTCAAAACCATTAAAAATGGCCAAAATCATGAGTTATAGCTCATTAAATCTGGAAATTTAGCTTCCACAAAATTATTTGCCAAATGGGTCGAAACCACTAAAACTGGCTGAAAATCATGGGTTACAGCTCATGAAATCGTGAATTTTAGCCTCAAGAAAATTATTTGCCAACGGTTGAAACCACTAAAATAGCAAAAAATCATTGGGCTCATGAAATCGTTAATTTTGCTTGTGCGAAATTATTTGCCAATGGGTTGAAACCACTAAAAACGGCATAAAATCGTGGGCATAGCTCATTAAATCGTGAATTTTGGCCTCTAAGAAATTATTTGCCAATCGGTCAAAACCACTAAAAATGACCAAAAATCATGGGTTATAGCACATGAAATATTAAAATTTTGCCTCCGTGAAATCATTTGACAACTGGGCGAAACAACTAAATATAGCCAAAAAATGTGGGTTGTAACTCATGAAATCGAGAATTTTAGCCTCAAGAAAATTATTTGCCAACGAGTCGAAACTAATAAAAACAGGCAAAATCGTGGGTTATAGCTCATTTAATCCTGAATTTTGGTTTCCACAATATTATTTGTCAACCAACGAGTCAAAACGACTAAAAACACTAAAAATATCCAATGGGTTGAAACCATTAAAAACGGGCAAAATCATGGGTTATAGCTCATTTAATCCTAAATTTTGGCTTCCAGAAAATTATTTGCCAATGAGTCAAAACCACTAAAATGATCAAAAATCATGGGTTATAGCTCATTAAATTGTGAATTTTGGCCTCAAGGAAATTATTTGCCAATGGATTGAAACTACTAAAATAGCCAAAAATCATGGATTATAGCTCATTAAATCATGAATTTTAGAATCTGTGAATTTTTTTGCCAACCACTAAAAACGGCATAAAATTGTGGGTATCATTCATTAAATAGTGAATTTTAGCCTCCATGAAATTATTTGCATAACGGTCAAAACCACTAAAAATAACTAAAAATCATGGGTTATAACACATGAAATAGTGAATGTTTGCCTCTATGAAATCATTTGACAACTGGTCGGAACAACTAAATATAGCCAAAAAACATGTGTTCTAGCTTATGAAGTCGTGAATTATGGCCTCAAGGAAATTATTTGCAAACGAGTCGAAAACTTAAAATGGACAAAATCGTGGGTTATAGCTCATAAAATCGTGAATTTTTATCTGCTCGAAATTATTTGCCAAACACTAAAAAAAGCCAAAATTTGTGGGTTTTGCCCCTAGGAAATTTTTTATCAACGGGTCAAAACCATTAAAAATGGCCAAAATCGTGAGTTATAGCTCATTATATCCTGAATTTTAGCTTCCACAAAATTATTTTTCAAACGGATCGAAACCACTAAAACTGGTCGAAAATCGTGGGTTATAGCTCATAAAGTCGTGAATTTGCACTTGCATGAAATTACTTGTCAACGGGTTGAAACCACTAAAAATAGCAAAAAAATCATTGGTTATAACTCATAAAATCGTGAATTTTTACCTGAGCGAAATTATTTGCCAACGGGTTGAAACCACTAAAAACGACATAAAATCGTGGCTATGGCTCGTTAAATTGTGAATTTTGGCCACCATTAAATTATATTTCAATGGGTCAAAACCACTAAAATGATCAAAAATCATAGGTTATAACACATGAAATATTGAATTTTTGCTTCCGTGAAATCATTTGATAACTGCGCGAAACAACTAAATGTGGGTTCTAGTTCATGAAATCGTGAATTTTGGCCTCAAGGAAATTATTTGCCAATGGGTCGAAACCATTAAAAACGGGCAAAATCGTGGGTTATAGGTTATTAAATCTCAATTTTGGCTTTCGCAAAATTTTGTGCCAATGGGTTGAAACCACTAAAATGGCTAAAAATCATGGGTTATAGCTCATTAAATCATGAATTTTAGCTTCCACAAAATTATTTACCAATGGGTCAAAACCACTAGAAATGACCAAAAATCATGGGTTATAGCTCATAAAATCGTGAATTTTGATCTCCGTGAAATTATTTGCTAATCGGTCAAAACCACTAAAATGGCTAAAAATCATGGGTTATAGCTCATGAAATCGTGAATTTTGATCTCCGTGAAATTATTTGCTAATCGGTCAAAACCACTAGAAATGACCAAAAATCATGGGTTATAGCACATGAAATGGTGAATTTTCGCATCCGCGAAATTATTTGTCAACTGGTTGAAACAACTAAATATGGCCATAAAACATGTGTTCTAGCTCATGAAACTGTGAATTTTGTCCTCTAGGAAATTATTTGCCAACGGGTCGAAGCCATTAAAAATAGACAAAATTATGGGTTATAGCTCATTAAATTGTGGGTTCTAGTTCATGAAATCATGGATTATAGCTCATGAAATCGTGAATTTTTGCCTGCACGAAATTATTTGCTAACGGGTTGAAATCACTAAAATGGCAAAAATTATGGGTTATAGCTCATTAAATCGTGAATTTTGGCCTCAAGCAAATTATTTGTTAAAGGTCGAAACCATTAAAAAGGCCAAATTTGTGGGTTATAGCTCATTATATCCTGAATTTTAGCTTCCACAAAATTATTTGCCAAATGGGTCGAAACCACTAAAATTGGCCTAAAATTGTGGGTTTATAGCTCATAAAATCGTGAATTTTCTCCTGCGTGAAATTATTTGCCAATGGGTTGAATCCACTAAAAACAACCAAAACTTATTGGTTATAGCTCATAAAATCATGAATTTTTACATGCGTGAAATTATTTGCCAACGGGTCGAAACCATAAAAAACGGCATAAAATCGTGGGTATGGCTCATTAAATCGTGAATTTTTACCTCCACGAAATTTTTGCCTCCATGAGTTATAGCTCATGAAATCGTGAATTTTGATCTCCGTGAAATTATTTGCCAACTAGTCGAAACAACTAAATATGACCAAAAAATATGGGTTCTAGCTCATGAAATCGTGAATTTTGATCTCCAGGAAATTATTTACCAACGGGTTGAAATCATTAAAAAGGGCCAAAATCATGGGTTATAGCTATTTAAATCTTTAATTTTGGCCTCTGTGAAATTATTTGCCAACAGGTCTAAACAACTATAAATGGCCCAAAATCGTGGGTTAATAACTCATGAAATCATGAATGTTTACCTCCGCAAAGCTATTTGCCAACTACTCGAAACAACTAAATATCGCAAAAAATGATGGGTTATAGCTCATGAAATCGTCACTTTTTTACCTCTGCAAAATATTTACCAATGTGTCGAAACAATAAAAATGGCAAAAAAATTATGGGTTATAGCTCATGAAATCGTGAATTTTTACCTTCGTAAAATTATTTGCCAACAGGTCGAAATCACTAAAAATGGCAAAAAATCATGGGTTATAGCTCATTAAATCATGAATTTTAACATTTGTGAAATTATTTCAAAGTGGGTCAAAACCAATAAAAATAGATTAAAAATCGTAGGTTATACCTTATTAAATCCTAAATTTTGGCTTACACAAAATTATTTACCAATGGGTCGAAACAACTAAAAATGGCCAAAATTTATGGGTTACCTCATGAAATCCTTAAATTTTTCCTCCATAAATTTATTTATCAACGGGTCAAAACCACTAAAATTAGTAAAATATCATGGGTTATAGCTCACTAAATCGTGAAATTTTGCCTTTGTGAAATTATTTGCCAACGGGTTGAAAACAACAAAAAGATGGCCAAAAATCTGGGTTATAGCTCATAAAATGGTGAATTTTTACTTATGTGAAATCATTTGATAACTGGTCGAAACAACTAATTATGGCCAAAAATATGGGTTCTAGCTCATGAAATCGTGAATTTTGGCCCCCAAGAAATTATTTGCCAACGGGTCAAAACCATTAAAAATGATAAAAATCATGGGTTATAGTTTATTAAATCATAAATTTTGGCCTCCGTGAAATTATTTACCAATGGGTCAAAACCACTAAAATGGTCAAAAATCGTGGGTTGTAGCTCATCAAATCGTGAATGTTTGCCTCCATAAAACTATTTGCCAACTAGTCGAAACAACTAAATATGGCCAAAAATGATGGGTTATAACTCATAAATCGTGATTTTTTACCTCCTTGAAATTATTTTCCAACTTGTTGAAATAGCAAAAATGGCCTAAAATTATAGGTTATATCTCATAAAATCGTGAATTTTTACCTCCATAAAATTATTTGCCAATGGGTTAAAATAATTTAAAATGTTCAAAAAATCGTGGGGCAGAGCTCATGAAATCATAAATTTTTACCTCCACAAAATTATTTGCCAACAGGTTGAAACCACTAAAAATGGCCAAAAATCGTGGATTATTGCTCATGAAATCGTGAATATTTGCCCCTACAAAATTATTTGCCAACTAGTCAAAATAATTTAAAATGTCTAAAAATAGCGGCTTATAGCGCATGAAATCGTGAATTTTTTCCTTCGTAAAATTATTTACCAATGGGTCAAAACCAATAAAAATGGCCAAAAATCATGGGTTACAGCTAATTAAATTATGAATTTTAACCTCTGTGAAATTATTTACCAATGGGTTTAAACTTCTAAAAATTACTAAGAAATTATGGGTTATAGCCCATAAAATCATAAATTTTTGCCTCTGTGAAATTATTTGCCAACAGGTCGAAATAACTAATACCGGACAAAAATCGTGGGTTATAGCTCATTAAATTCCGAATTTTGGTTTCCACAAAATTATTTGACAACTGGTCAAAATCATTAAAAATGACCAAAAATTATGGGTTACAGCTTATGAAATCGTGAATTTTAGCCTTCGAGAAATTTTTGCCAATGGGTCGATACCACTAAAAATAGCTAAAAATCATGGGTTACAGCTTATTAAATCGTGAATTTTACCTTCTGTGAAATTATTTGCCAACTGGTTGAAACCACTAAAAATGACATAAAATTGTGGGTATGGCTCATTAAATTGTGAATTTTGACCTCCACGAAATTATTTGCGTATCGGTGAAAGCAGCTAAAAATTGCCAAAAATCATGGGTCATATGAAATGGTAAATTTTTACCTCCATGAAATCATTTGGCAACTGGTCGAAACAACTAATATGGCCAAAAAATATGGGTTCTAGCTCATGAAATTATGAATTTTGGCCTTTAGGAAATTATTTACTAACGGGTCGAAACCACTAAAAACGGCCAAATCATGGGTTGCAGCTCATTAAATCTTCAATTTTGGCCTCCGTGAAATTATTTATCAATGGGTCTAATAACTAAAAATGGCCAAAAATCACGGGTTATAGCTCATTAAATTGTGATATTTTACCTCCGCTAAATCATTTGAAAACTGGTTGAAATAACTATATATTGTAAAAATTCATGAGTTGCGGCTCACGAAATCGTAAATTTTGGTCCCTGAAAAATTATATGCCTACGGGTCAAAAATCATGGGTTATAGCTCATCAAATCGTGAATTTTGTCCTCCACGAAAGTATTTATCAATGGATCTAAACTACCAAAAATGGCCAAAAATCGTTGGTTATATAGCTCATGAAGTCGTTGTAGTTGCAAAAATTATTTGCAACCTAGTCGAAACATCTAAATATAGCCACAATTAGTGGGTTATAGCAAATAAAATTGTGAATTTCATTCTCCAAAAAATTAGTTGCCAAGGGATCGAAATGACTAAAAATGGAGAAAATTTATGGGTTATAACGCACAAAATTGTGAAGTTTGGCCTCTTCGAAATTATTTGCCAATTAGTCGGAAAAACAAAATATGGCTAAAAATATTGGTTTAAAGCTCATGAAATTGTGCATTTTGTCCTCGAGAAATTATTTGATATGGGATCAAAGCTAGTAAAAATGACCAAAAATCATAGGTTATTGCTCATGAAATCGAGAATTTTTGCATCCACTAAATTATTTGCCAACTGGGTGAAACGACTATATATTGCCAAAATTTATGGATGCTCATGAAATCATGAACTTTGGTCTCCAAAAAATTATTTGCTAAGAGATCAGAATTACTAAATATGGCCAAAAATTGTGGGTTATAGATCATGAACTCGTGAATTTTTGCCTCCACGAAATCGTTTGCCAATTGATCGAAACAACTAAATATGGTCAAAAATCGTGGGTCATAGCTAATATAATCATGATATTTTGCCTCTGTAAAATTATTTGCTAAATAGTGAAAACAACTAAATATGCCCTAAAATGATGGGTTATATAGCACATGAAACATGAATTTTTTTGACACCGAGAAATTATTTGCCAAGGGACCAAAACGACTGAATCTAGCTAAAAATCATGGGTTATAGCTCATGAAATTATAAATTTTTGCCTCAGTGAAATTATTTGCCTACGAGTTGAAATGACTAAATATGGCCAAATATTATGGGTTATAGCTCATTAAATCATGAATTTTGGCCTCCACAAAATTATTTGCTAAATAGTGAAAACAACTAAATATGGTCAAAAATCGTGGGTCATAGCTAATATAATCATGATATTTTGCCTCTGTAAAATTATTTGCCATCTAGTTGAAACAACTAAATATGGCCAAAAATGGTGGGATATAACTCATGAAATCGGAAAATTTGACCTCCGTGAAATTATTTGCCATGGGATCAAAACGACTAAAATGGCCAAAAATCGTTGGTTATAGCTCACGAAATTGCGAATTTTTACCCTTGCTAAATCATTTGTCAATTGGTCAAAATAACTATATATTGCAAAAATTTATGGGTTATAGCTTATGAAATCGTGAGTTTTGGCCTACATAAAATTATTTGTGAAGAGGGAGAAAAATCGTGGTTTATAGCTTATTAAATCATAAATTTTAGCCCCCATGAAATTATTTGTCAATGGGTCTAAACCACTAAAAATGGCTAAAAATAGTGGGTTATAGCTCATGAAATTGTAAATTTTTACCTCCGCGATATTATTTGCCAACTAGTCGACACAACTTAATATATTCCAAAATCTTGGGTTATAGTTCATAAAATCATGAATACCGGCCTCAATGAAATATTTGACAACTAAATAAATAACTAAATATGGCCAAAAATGGTGGGTTAATGCTCATGAAATTGTGAATTTTGTCCTCGAGAAATTATTTGCTAGTGATTGAAAATAGTAAAAATCGCCAAAAGTCTTGGGTTATAGATCGAAATCGTGAATTTTTACCTCTGTGAAATTATTTGCCAAGAGATAGAAACGATGAAAAATGGCCGAAAAATCATGGATTATAGCTCATGAATTCCTGAATTTTTGCGTCCGCGAAATTATTTGTCAACTGATTAAAGCAAGTAAATATGGCCAAAAACTGTGGTTCATAGCTAATGAAATCATGATTTTTTGCCTCCGTCAAATTATTTGCTAACTAGTCGAAACAACTAAATATGTCCAAAAATAGTGGATTATAACTCATGAATCATGAATTTTTGACTCTCTAAAATTATTTGCTAAGGGATGAAAATGAAAAAAGAAGCCAAAAATCATGAGCTATAGCTCACAAAATTGTGAATTTTTGTGTCTGAGAAATTATTTGACAACAGGTTAAAACTATAAAAAATGGTCAAAAATCATGGGTTATAGCTCATGAAATCGTGAATTTTTGCCTCAACAAAATTATTTGATAACAGGTCAAAACAACTAAAAATAGCTAAAAATAGTGGGTTATTGCTCATAAAATAGTGAATTTTGGCCTCCGCGAAATTATTTACCAAACTAGTCGAAACAACTAAATATGGCCAAAAATGGTGGATCACAGCTCATGAAATCATGAATTTTATCCTCCGGGAAATTATTTGCCGAGGGATCGAAACGACTAAAATGGCTAAAAATTGTTGATTATAACTCATGAAATTGTGAATTTTTGGCATTAGTAAAATTATTTACTAATAGGTCAAAACTACTAAAAATAGACAAAAATCACGAGTTATAGTTCTTGAAATCGTGAATTTTTGCTTCCCTAAAATTATTTAGCAATGGATCAAAACGACTAAATATGGCCAAAAATTGTGGGTTATAGATATGAAATAGTAAAACTTGGCCTCCACAAAATTATTTGCCATCTAGTTGAAACAACTAAATATGGCCAAAAATGGTGGGATATAACTCATGAAATCGGAAAATTTGACCTCCAGGAAATTATTTGCCAGTGGATCGAAACTACTAAAAATGGCTGAAAAGCATGGGTTATAGCATATGGAATCGTGAATTTTTACCTTCACGAAATTATTTGCCAATTGGTTATATGGCTAAAATTCGTAAGTTATAGCTCATGAAATCATGAATTTTAGCCTCTAGGAAATTATTTGCCAGGGGATAGAAACGACTAAAAATGGCTAAAAATTATGTGTTATAGCTCATGAAATCGTAAAGTTGTGCCACTGTAAAATTATTTGACAACGGGTTAAAACTACTAAAAATGGACAAAAATCGTAGGTTATAGATCATCAAATCATGAATGTTTACATTCAAAAAATTATTTGTCATTTAATCAAAACAAAACAACTAAATATGGCCAAAACTGGTGGGTTATACCTCATGAAATTATGAATTTTTACCTTCACAATTATTTGTCAACGGGTCAAAATAACTAAAATTATTTAAAAATCATGGGTTATAGCTCATAAAATTGTGAATTTTTGCTTCAGTGAAATATTTTACCAATGGGTCGAAACCATTAAATATGACCAAAAATCATGGGTTATAGCTCATTAAATCGTAAATTTTTGCTTCCGAGAAATTATTTGCCTATGGGTCAAAACCACTAAAAATAGCTCAAAATTGTGGGTTGTAGCTCATTAAATTGTAAATTTTAGTCTCTATAAAATTATTTGCTTACGGGTCTAAACCACAAAAATTAGCCTAAAATCTTGGGTTATAGCTCATGAAATTGTGAATTTTTGCCTCTGCGAAATTATTTACTAACTAGTCGACACAACTAAATATAGCCAAAAATCATGGGTTATAGCTCATAAAATCGTAAATTTTGGCCTCTGTGAAATTATTTGACAGCTAGCAGAAACAACTAAATATGGCTAAGAATGCTAGGTTAATGCTCATGAAATCATGAATGTTTACATTCAAAAATTATTTGTCAACGGGTCAAAATAACTAAAATTATTTAAAAATCATGGGTTATAGCTCATGACCTCGTGAATGTTTGTCTCCATACAATAATTTGCCAGTTGGTCAAAATAACTGAAAATGATAAAAAATCATGGGTTATAAGCTCATGATTTAATAATGAGTTATAACTAATGATTTTTGCCCCTTTTTAGTGATTTTGACCCGTTGGTAAATAAATTTCTGAAGACCATAATTCTTGATTTAATAAGCTATAACCCATGATTTCTGGCCATTTTAAGTGGTTTCAATCCGTTAGCAATAATTTTACGGACGCAAAAATTCATGATGTCATAAGCAATATATAGCTCATGATTTTTGGCCATATTTATTTATTTTGACCAGTTGTTAAATGATTTCATGGAGCATAAAATTCACCATGTCATGAGCTATAACGTGCGATTTTTGGCCATATTTAGTTTTTTCGCTAGTTGGCAAATAATTTCCCATAGGCTAAAATTTATAATTTCATGAGTTATAACCAATAATTTTGGCCATATTTAGTTATTTCGACTAGTTGGCAAATAATTTCCCATAGGCTAAAATTTATAATTTCATGAGTTATAACCAATAATTTTTGGCCATATTTAGTTACTTCAACCAGTTGACAAATGATTTCACAGAGGCAAAAATTCACCATGACACGAGCTATAACCCATATTTTTTTTTGCCACTTTTACTAGTTTTGACCGGTTGACAAATAATTTCACGGAACCAAAATTCACGATTTAATAAGCTATAACCTATAATTTTATTCTATTTTTAGTGGTTTTGACCCGTTGGCAAATAATTTTATAGAGGCCAAAATTAACAATTTAATGAGATATAACCCACAATTTTTGGTCGCTTTTATCGATTTCAATTGTTAGCAAATAATTTTGCGAATGCAAAATTTTATGATTTTATGAGTTATAACCCATAATTTTTGTCCATTTATAGTGATTTCAACCCATTGGCAAATAATTTGGCAGATGTTAAAATTCACGATTTAATGAACTATAACCCATGATTTTTTGCTATTTTTAGTGGTTTTGACCCATTGGCAAAAATTATCACTGATGTAAAAATTCACGATTTTATGAGCTACAACCCATAATTTTTGGTCATTTTTATTATTTCAACCCATTGACAAATAATTTCAAAGAGAAAAAAATTCATAATTTCATGATGTATAACCCACCATATTTAGCCATATTTAGTTCTTGCGACTAGTTGGCAAATAGTATTATGGAGGCAAACGTTCACTATTTAATGAGCTATAATCTACAATTATTGGCCATATTTAGTTATTTCGACTAGTTGGCAAATAATTTCATGCATGCAAAAATTCACCATTTCATGAGCTATAACCCATGATTTTTACCATATTTAGTTTTTTTACTACTTGGCAAATAATTTTACGAAGACAAAAGTTCACGATTTCATGAGTTGCAACTTTTGATTTTTGGCCATTTTTGGTGGTATAGACCTGTTGGCAAATAATTGCACTAAGGCCAAAATTCACAATTTAATGAGTTATAATCCATGATTTTTGGCTATTTTTTGTGGTTTCGACCCACTATGTCATCTGGCTTTTATTAGGCAATTGTCATTATCCAATTTTTTTGTTCGTATCCGCCATTAAATTATTAATTGCTCAACATTTAATATTTCCGTTTTATATATTAGCGAGCTTCACGTCTCTCGCATACCTCATTTGTTTCTATTATGAACACTGGGACTCAGACAAATATAATTTGATTTTTATTGGAATCCTGAGCTCCAACAAACTGCAGCTCACAAAATCACAATGGCGGCTGCTCGTAGGCTCCTTCTCTCGCTCATTATCCGCTGCATCTCGATGATTAATTCTTAATGTGGTGTAATTTTTTGTCTGTGTCTTGATCATTATTTCTTTTGATTGGATTCCTCATATGGGTGTTGGTTAGCTCGATTCAGGAGATTCATTTTATTGAAGAAAATATTATCTATGTTATTAATCTTGTAACATTTTCATATCATGAAAAAAGTAGAGATATATGGACTCTGATTGTAATTTATATATATCTTTTGGTAATGTTTGTGATTTACTTAGCATCACTTTTGAGGGAACATCTTTTTATTGTTTCTTATGGTTTTAAGATAGCTGGAGAGATTTTTCATTCCGAGCATGAGCCTTTTTGTCAAGCAATTTGTATATTCTGGTGGGAATATTTGCTGTGATAATTCATTTTTTAAGTAAAGGTCAGACCTAAACTTTATTGATAGAAAAGAATAATGGATTTACAAAGATGGGGATACAAAGATTATAGAGAGGTGTGTGTAAAATAGAAATCTGCACGTGGTCGTCTACTTTTATGCAGTGGCAAGTGATCAAGCCACAACTCCACTAAGCGTGAAGTACTCTTCCTAACATCTTCTTTCGTCAGACTCTTAAGTTGAAAACATGCTCACATGTTCTTTCGAGACGAGCCAGCAAGTTGCAAGGACCGTGCAATCCCATTCATTTCTTTTGCTAATGGGGATTGCTGTGATAATTCGTTCTCAAGCTTATATTTGCTTCCTTTTCTCTTCATAATTTTCTGAATTAGTGAAATTTTCAAGTGTATATTGGAAATTTTATTGATGAGAACATTTTTGTTGATTAGTGGATTCCTTTCTCTATCTTTGCCTGCACAAGTAGGTCAAAATATCGGCTGAATCACGTTATATCTTTGTATGTTGTCAATTTTGTTTGTAATTTAGTACATTAATTTTTGTTTCTACTCTACATGTGTTAACATCTGTATTAAAAAACATATTGACTCCATCATTCAGGTAACCTCACAGGGATTCAAAGGTATGGAACTGCTACTGCAGTTGAAGAACAGCCAATCACACCTCCAGTCAAGCCAGAGTACACAAAGCTTCTAATCAATGGCAAATTTGTAGATTCAGCATCTGGTACATTAATTTGCTTATCAAATATTGCCTCTTCTAGTAGTTTTTCTAAAGCTTATCAACTATTGCCACTTCTAGTGAATGGATATTTCTTTACAGGTAAGACTTTTCCAACCTTCGATCCTAAAACTGGAAAAGTGATTGCTTATGTTGCAGAAGCCAACGCCGAAGATGTCAACCTTGCTGTTGCTGCTGCTTGCAAGGCTTTCGATGAAGGTCCCTGGCCAAGGATGAGTGCCTATGTAATTACCCAAAACTACTCCATTTATTTAGTTTATTTCGATTTTTATCAGAATTTCTAGTAGTATGATCAATATTATTTCCGTTGAACAATCAGCTTAGCTGATCATAGTCCATGCATTTTATGGGGATGCACATCAAGATTTGGGCTAAGGTTTATTTATATCAGACCCATAACGATGAGAATTCTTAGATTTGCGGTCTCGTGTGACACTACTTCATGCTTCATGCAAAGTAAACAAACTTTAATGATTATTTCAATCAGTGCTGAAACTTTGTGTCATTCTTTGTTCATTTGTACAGGAAAGATCACGTATAATGTTTTGTTTTGCTGACCTGATTGAGAAGCACAACGAACGAAATTGCAACACTGGAGACATGGGACGATGGAAAGCCCTACGAACAGTCAGCTCAGACATAAATCCCTATGCTGGCACGTCTAATACGTTATTACGCAGGTAAAGTTATAATTCGCTTTCTTATGGAAAAAGGGTTAATTGCATAAAGACCTATCATTGTTTTGAATTTACTCCCCTTGTAGTTTCATTGTTGCAGATAGACCCCCTGGGTTAAATTTCTTTCACTTTTACCTTGGGTGAAAATTTGGCAGATATTAAGCCCCTGAATGAAATTAGTGAGTCTGAGAGTAAAAGAGCTAAAAAAAGGTTTTAACCCCATGAGTCTTTCTGTACCAATGAAACTACAGGGCTAGTAAGTTCAAAATAGTGATATTACCGTGCAAGGGGTTGGGGGGTGGGGGTCCTATGTGTATTTAACCTTATTCATAGAGTAAGTTCTTGTATGAATTTGTTATGAATGTAGCTTCTGTTTGAAGTCTAACAGGCCGGGCAGACAAGATATATGGGCTCATCGTCCCAGCTGATAGTCCTCATCACGTGCAAGTTCTTCGTGAGCCAATTGGCGTTGCAGGTCAGATTATTCCATGGAATTTCCCGATGCTTCTGTTTGCTTGGAAGATTGGTCCGGCTCTGGCATGTGGAAAAACGGTCGTGCTTAAAACTGCAGAACAGACCCCTCTGTCTGCTTTGTATGTATCAAAGTTGTTGTACGAGGTATGAGCATTTGTTGCATTATTGTCCTTTACTGTGATTCTCCTCTGCGATATGATGAATTGCAGTTCATCTTGTGATATAATGAGAGATCTTTGTAAGTTTTTGTTAAAATTGACATTTTTGGTTACAATTTAAATGTACATGACAGGCTGGACTTCTGGAAGGTGTTCTGAATGTTGTGTCTGGATTTGGTCCGACTGCTGGTACCGCTATTGCCAGCCACATTGAAGTGGATAAGGTATTTCTCAGTACAGATGCTATATTCTTGTCTAAATGTCGCGTAGATTGGCATTGAGCCTCTTCTTATCCTAGCAAGTCTATACTTATTTTCAGGTTGCTTTTACTAGATCAACTGATACAGGCAAAATCATACTTGGACACGCTGCAAAAAGCAACCTTAAGCCGGTAACATTGGAGCTTGGAAGCAAGTCTCCAATGATCACAATGGATGATGCTGGTGTCGATCAAGCTGTAGAGCTTGCACATTTTGCATTGTTCTTCAACCAGGTTTATTCTAAATCACTTATACTCTTTACAAAATAACCATGATTTCATGATTTAATTGTCATTTTTATGGGGAAATTTACTTTTACAGGGACAATGCTGTTGTGCTGGATCTCGTACTTTTGTATATGAAAGTTGTTGTATATCCTTTTCCTTGTATTTGATATCTTTTGTTTATTTAAACCAACAATCTCAAATATGCACTCATCCTTACCGTATTTGCATGCCCCCCTTATAATATTTTATTATTTTAATAAAAATTAGCTTCATGATTTAAATAAACAAAAGATATCAAATACAAGGAAAAGGATATACAACAAATGCCCCCCTTATAATATTTTATTATTTTAATAAAAAGTAGCTTCAACAAAAGTATTTATGATGAATTCGTAGAAAAAGCAAAAGCACAGGCTTTGAAACGTGTTGTTGGTGATCCTTTCAGAAAGGGTGTCGAGCAAGGCCCCCAGGTACATTAACACATAAATATTCTCTCTATATATATATAATTTATTACCCTTTTATTGACCTTTGTGACTAATTTGTTCTCTATGTCATCACAACCTCAGATTGATGATAAGCGATTCAAAAAGATTCTTTGGTACATAAAATCTGGTGTAGAGTCTGGTGCTTCCCTCATAACTGGGGTGAAAGAATAGGTAGCAAGGGATACTATATTCAGCTAACCATTTTCTCTGACGTGAAAGTACATAATTATTGATATACTCTCTAGTAACATCTTCATCCTTCAATTATGCCAACTCGAGATTTATTACTCAATCCTCATATTCAGCAGGATGATATGGCGATTGCAAAGGACGAAATCTTTGGACCAGTGCAAACCATTCTAAAATTTAAGTGAATGTCTAACCTTTCAGACAATTTCTGTTATCTTGGTAATTCAAACTGCTAGAGATTTACATTCAGTAATTTTTCTTCATGTCAGTGATCTGGATGAGGTGATAAAAAGGGCAAACAATTCACGTTACGGGCTAGCTGCTGGGTTTTTCACAAGCAACATTGACAATGCTGACACTCTAGCTCGAGCATTGAAAGTTGGGACTGTGTGGGTTAACTACTTCGATGTTTTTGACGCAGCAATTCCTTTCGGAGGATACAAGATGAGCGGGCATGGAAGAGAGAAGGGCATTGATAGTCTCAAGAGCTATTTGCATGTTAAGTCAGTAGTAACCCCTCTAAAGAATCCTGCTTGGCTGTAGATATCATTGTGCAAGTCTTCTAGAAGAGTGATGATGATGAAAATGGTGTTTTATGTCGTGAATAAGATTTTGATAGGGTTGTTACATCAAGTAGCTTGAACTACTTCCCATCCTAATTTCGGGATATCTTTAGATATAATCTTTTCTTGGTGCCAAGATTTACTACATCAATGATTCAATCATCAAAATAAAAGCAGGAAACAAACTTTCATCACCTCTTGTTATTGCATCACTAACGTTTCATCCCCATGCATTCCGGTGGCATCAATGAAAATCTCTTCAGATCATTGCAGTGGTAGTAGAACATTTTAACCTTGTCGATTTTTGTGATTGTTTCCAAGTATGATGAAGATGATTTGGAGATTCGTTCCTCAACAACCCATTTATTTCCAATTCTTGAAGAATTGAACACATGGTGCCAAGTTTAGATGATTCACCTCTTGTAGGTTTTTTTTTTTTTTTTTTTTTTTTAGCAAGTCTATCAACATAATGTAAAACTATTGTGCTAACAGAACAACATTGTGACATATAGACATCAGTTATGTTTGTTCTTAAGGAAGTGGTTAAACTACGTCAAAAGCTGAAGAAGAAAATGACCAAAAATTCAATAGGTTCTCATATCTGGCTAATATACATAGTTTGATGTAGATATACCAGATAGTATATTTTATAGGTTCTCATATCTGGCTAATATACATAGTTCGATGTAGATATACCAGATAGTATATTTTATAGGAAACACAAGGCTTGTGAAATACTGAAACCAGCATATGTTGTTTATATATTAATTAATGAAAGAATTCCTTGCACATTCTGTTCAGTTTCAGTAACAAAACTAGAAATAGAAGAACTAAATATCATTTCCAGATAAGGGAATAGTGACATGATATATCCCGTTCTCTTTTGCTGAGATTTCAAGTGCGTTCTCTAACCTTGTGACGACCTGCTCCATTGATGGGCGCTGCTGTTTATGAGCAGTGCACAAGAGAGCTAGCTTGAAGACGAGCTCAAAAGCATCTATTGAGAATTCCCCATTCAGTCTGGGATCAGCAAATTCTGAAATGTTACCGCCCTTTATAAGGAGTTTGGCCTGTGCAGAAACATACATTATGTTTATGAGTACATATCGATACAGTAAAAGTGAACCAGAAAGATTGAAAAGGGCCGGTCATTGGCTTTACCATTTTACTCAGAGGCATAGGCTTTGCGACGTTCATATTGATGACTCGTTTCCCTGAAATAATTTGTAAAAGTACAATCCCGAAGCTGTATACATCACCAGCTGCATTCACACGGTGATTTTGTCGGTACTCAGGATCAACATACCCAAATGTCCCTCTCACTTCAGAGCTGACATTTGAAACACCGAGCTCCATTACTTTAGATAAGCCAAAATCTGATAGTTTTGCTTCAAAATCATCCCCTAGAAGAATATTGGTTGGCTGCACAAGAATACATTGTAGCAGTAGGTGAAAACTTTGTAACCTTTGCTGTTCAATAAAGTTTGAGTTAACTTTCAAATATCTGCACTTGTTTTACTGAAAGATAGAATAGCAATATACTTCAGATGTAAGAAAGAAGCATAGTGTGCATCATCCTTATAAATGATGTGTTCATTGCCTATCCTTAACTGAAAAAGTAAATGGCCAAGCTGAAGTTTGAATGGAATTGCAAAACTGACCACACACATGCCGCTTATTCCGCTTATAGTCTTACTTAATCCAATACATATAACATGATAATTGATCAATTTTTCTTAAGTATGTGATGTTTAAGCAGTTAACTTTGCAAATTATAGCAACACCAAGCATACTGTAGATTAAATATGAAAGGGTAACAAAAAACTAGTATTAGTCAGCTAACCTTGATATCTCTATGGACTATGCATCCTCCAGTATATGTGTGAAGAAACCAAAGCCCGCGAGCACTACCAATGGAAATCTCAAGTCTCTGAACCCACGAGAGGCAATTTTCCTTTCCTATTATGTGCTAGAGAACTCAGTAACTTCAACAATAACTATAGCTAAAAGCTTGTAAGAAAACATTACCAAATAGCCACTCTGATAAACTGCCATTGGGGCATAGCTCATAAACAAGAAAACAATCATCTTCTTCTTCACAATAACCTCGTAAAGTCACAAGGTTTGGGTGTCTAACATGAGACAGGCTCGTAATTTCTCTGACAAATGTCTCTGCATGTCCATCCTTAATTATGTGCTTAATCGCAACGTGCCAACCATTTGAAAGCAGACCTTTGTACACCTTCCCTGGTCACCAAAAGAATTAAAAAGTGAAAATTAGTCATCAGAAATTGCATTGAAAATATATTAAATAAAATAGATGCTTGTCAAGGAGATATGACTATCGAGCATAACAAGCATAATTTAATGTCTATGAAATCCAGTTATCTACTACAATATTTTAAACAACTAGATAAAATTTATGTTTTGGAAATTTATTTTGTTTTCTAATGACACTGTGATATACAATTCTGACCAATGCTAAATGGAAAGACATCAAGACTGTATCTTGTTTCCCAATCAGATTTCGTCTTACAACATAATAAGGGGAACACCAACAATCATAAATTGCATCACATTCAATTTAACTTGAAAGTGACAACCCGCCCGTGATCTAGACTAGTTGCCATGCCACGAAACAAAATGTGTAACATTCACATCTAAACAAACAAATAACTAATACATGCTGAACTCGGGTACATTTAATAGACATATCAAGGACAGTTGTGTTGAGTTTCAACTTAAATGTGCCCAGCAGTTATTAAATTGTGAGGCTTCATTCTTTAAGCATATTAGATACACATATAAGAAAACTTCAATTGATATTTAGCTGACCTACAATTCCTGGTAAGATTCTATCTCAAATCTAAAGCAATCATATCACAAAAACATGACAATATTCACTGTGAACACAAACATCACATTCATTACATTCATGGTATTCTCTTGTGCCCTATAGCACTGTTATATTAGTAACCAGTATTACACGCATCTGAAGGACTCTATGTGCAAAAGCTCCTATTTTTCCGTTCATGCAACTTCAAGTACAAACTCACCAGCAACACCCTGACCAATATAATTTGAAGAATTAAAGCTGTTTGTAGCAGCATAGATCTCCTTTAGCGGGATTTCCTTGCAATCAGGCTCCTCGAGTACAAAATCTTCGGAAGCTGCTCGGGTGTTAAAAATAAATATGTGATCAGAACTTTAGTGCATGACGTTAAATACTGCATAAGGGTAACTGCTTATCAACAGTAGCTACAATACCATCATCAATCTGTAGCTCATTTGGTGTGGACTTTCTTTTGAACAAGTGCCATATTGTGATAAATATCAGAATCAAAACAGCACCAATGGTCCCAATCAGCACCCATATGGCTGCTGCACAGAAAAATCGATAAAGATTTATAAGAAAGTGGGAAAACTTGGAAATTAATTAATGCCTGGATGTTAATCAAAATATGCAGGTAATTTTACCTTTTAAAACCATAGTGTAGATTCAACCATCACTTTTATCTTGATATATGCATGATAAGAGGACCCTGAGGAATTAAAATTTCTAATCATCAGTTCCAGTATTATAATTATAATCTTTTTATTTTTTTTAACTAGAAACCGTCATAACATATAGTATTATAATTATAATCTATCTACACATAAAGTAGATTGGAGAAACCAATAAGTTAACTTTCGTGAGAAACAGACACGTTATCATGCTCTCAAGATAATAAGAGGGAAATTTTCATATATTTTCAGAAACACAAATTGCGATCACAATCATGTACTGCATAATACTGGAAAACTGTTGAATTTCACTCTCATGAATTTTTTGTAATTTATCAAGTACCAATGGCGATGGAAACTATATTGATAGCAATAACTCCATGATGAAGCATCACATTACGCTCTCTAATTGACATTTCTCAATAGCTATACTCTCTCATTGTCGAAGAAAGAACAAGCTCTAGAGTGGGCTAGTAACCAAATGTAAAATATACTTGTGGAGTTCACACCCAAAAGAAGAAACCCATAATTTTCTAAATGCGAAACCAAAACTCAAATCAAGACAGACCAAATTTGAAATTCTGACGAATGAGGCCAAAGTCTGAAGTCTGATTCATGGAATTAATATCAATATCGGTATAAATCTAGTAGTATTACATGTGATTCTTTACTTATGCTCTCCAAATTTACCCCAAATTTCAATAGGAAGATCCTCGATTGAATCATTTATCAAGAGTTCAAATCCAAACTATATACCCATATCGGAAGAAATTTACTCCCTTAGATAAATCAACATGTTTTTTTTTTTTTTTTTTTTTGGGGGTTTGGTTTGATGAGGGAACTTCCCCACAATCCTTTGGACTATGGGTATCAAACCCCGAGCGTGGCTAGAGGGCACCCATAATGCACGTCCACGGGTATTCCAGTAGATTAATTTCCAGTGGGTGCGTCCCAAGAGAGTCCAACCTGAGACATTGTCTACTACTCATAGGCAGCTTACCAACTCGACTGGACCCTCTTGGGTAAATCAACATGTTATATGTCACAAAATTAAGAACAATTTGCTATATGCTAAGTAACAACATTAGAATCAAAGCATAGCATAAGATTACATGATGTATATAACGAAAAAGGAACCATATATACCCAGGAATTAAAAGAGCTAGAAAGTACTTACTAGTTAACCAAAGGATGCAAAAGATTGACGAAAAGAGGAATTAAAAAGGAATTAAAAGAGGGAACGATATACACCTCAAAAGGGGGCATGAGCATTGAGCATCTTTGTCCTTCGCATGTCTTTCTTTATTTGTCTTGGGTTTCAATCTTTGTGTTCTTGGCGTTGAATGGTTGAAGCCTAGGAGAGAAGAATTTGGAAGCATCGTCAGATGATATAAGGGTTTTGAACTGAAGACAAAAAGGGACGGTAGCCGGCCAAAGGAAAGGACAAGCGAGGGGCTAAAATAAATACTACTGTTAATCATGGACTGGTTGCCAAATGGGCATTGAGGTTGTAATGGACTGTTTGGACTTCTTAGAATGAGAAAGAGGGGGAGAGAGCAATGACTAGGAGAGAAGACAAACGATTATTGGGTTTTTCCATATTGGCTAAATTAACATAATGGTATATTTGGTATATTTTCATCACGACTAGGCTTCATATTAAAACCAACCGCATGCAACAGGCAACAGGTGGTTTTGAACCACAAATCGGGGGCACAATTACCAAATTGCCCCTTGTTTTTCACTGGGAAGGGCTCAAAACCGCCCGCTCGTATGCGGGCGGTTCTGATAGGATACACACTCTTTGTCACCCAATACCAATAAAGTATATTTAGATGCACCAGCAACAATAAAGTACTAATTGCTATTCAATTTTACTATTAAGATAAAATCTCTCGTCGCCAGCGATATACACTCCAAAGCCTCACGTCTCTGCACGTGATCCAGTTTAAACGATTAAAAACACTGGTGTGGCAGAGGGTTAAGTGGGATTCATAGTTAACCCTAAAACTCTAAATTGAATCCCAAAAGTCTTCCTTTTTTTCCAAAATTTTAGCCTCAATTGAAATCCAAAATTTTCCTACCAACCAATAACCCTAACTTTCCTCCAAATTTGTTTTCAACCCCAACTTGAAACCCATTTCAGTTTTAAATGAATCCAACCGAGAACCCTAATCTATACATGTCATCATCACTTTTACTAACTCAACAACCAAAAACACCAACTACGTGAGGTCACGTGGCGATTTGACGCCAAAACATCACCGGCAGTGAACTTTATTACCTTAATGTCAAAATTAAATAGATTTTAATATCTTATTGTTACCGATGCAACTACATATACTGATATACTTTATTGCTAAAAAGTATCAACTAAATTTACCTATCATATAATTTAACCTTTCGATATTAGTCTCTTAAATCTTAAATATTTTGAAATTAGTCTCTCAAATTATTGAAATTGCTATCAGGTCCACAAATTCTTATTAGTTGTATCAAAATTAGCCCTTGGATTATTGAAATTGTTATTGGGTTTCCAATTCTATAAGTTGTTCCAATAAAACCCTCAATCAAGAGTTATATCGGAAGATACAAGAGATGGGGATGTGATAGCAAACTTTAATGTTTTGAGGGACTAATTTCAAAATATTAAGGAGTTAAGGAATAATATCGAAAGAAAATCAATTTTGGATATCCATTGTTAGATTCTAAAAGGTAGTTTAACAAGAGGGTTATATTTGATTTAGTTTGCGTCATCTGTAAATTTATACATGATTGTTATTCTCTTCTTTTAACATGAAAACTGAAATAAATGTAGTTAAGGACCTTTCACAGGATTATTCTTTTCCAAGACTAGTATGTAACACGTACTTTGCACGTGATGCATATTAAGTAATGATATGAGATTAAAACATTTGAAGGTCATCTTACATTGCACTCGCCATGACTTTTTGTTTTTAAAGAACAACGAAGATGACTCAAATAGAGCCCCAAGCCGCCCACTCGCCATGAATTTATTGACATTTATATTAGTTTTTCTCTCCACGAATTTGCATACTTGTATAACTAATAGATTGATGTTTTTTCAGTAAATTGAAGGTGAAATCGACAGATCTATTCATTTCCTTCAAAGAAATGCAATACAATCTTCTCTCAATTATCGTGTGAAATCTTGTTGACTACGATGTATCCCGATAACTATAATCGAGGGACTGACTCCACTGTCAAAATTCTCACTTCCTCCATTTTTTTCTTTTGATTCTTTTAGTGTTTCCTTTTGTGCATTTGAGCATCCATATATAGCATAATTTTATGCAACTCTCGAGATCCAAGTGGAATGTTTATGGAAGTAGATTAGTCGTGAAATAATTAGTGCATAACAAATGAAGAGAATTTGATTAGTCAAGAAGAGAATATGCATGAATGCTTTAATTATGGGTTCATTTTCTCACTAAAATTCATATTAAATGCGTTATTGGTAGGTTTAGAAAGGGAGATGTCATAAATTACTTTATTAGCTAGGATTTAATTATTATATTGCAATAGTTTTTCATTAAAAATATTAAGACACATCAAAACTAAACTGAAAACCTAGAAGCATAGCAAAATAATGTGGATTAACGCTGGTTCTTATCAGACTGTAAAATATTGTGTAAAAATGATGGTAGGTCTTGGAGCAATACTACAAAATCATTAATTTCCTTAGTTCTTCGGACCAACACATGAGCCTTTATATTCTCCATTTGACGAACTACCTGAAAATCTCATTCCTCGAGTCATGTGCAACATCATTTGAATATCATCTACAAAGTGTCCAAAATTGAGTGTTGCTCCACCCCATTATGGATATCTCTAATTACCGCATCCGCATCTTCTTCAAAATTACTTTCCCACATCCAATATCAATAGCAAATGTAATAGCTTCCCACACGCTTACAATTCAAGATGCTTAGAATTACCTCGATCCAAATACTATGATAAGTATATTGCAGTAGTTAGTAATATATATTATGATAATTTATATGCTATTTCTAGACTACACCAAGAGGTTAACATTTATATTAGTATTCCTCTCCACGAATTTTTATACATCAAATGCACATATCAATATATTATAGTATTAGATTAGATGTTAGATGTTTAATTAAATATTAAATTATCTTAAATTACGATATAATTTATAAATATAA